>OX596281.1:22164505-22172005 GCA_951394225.1 Harpalus rufipes | reverse complement strand
ACATACATACATACATACATACATACATACATACATACATACATACATACATACATACATACATACATACATACATACATACATACATACATACATACATACATACATACATACATACATACATACATACATACATACATACATACATACATACATACATACATACATACATACATACATACATACATACATACATACATACATACATACATACATACATACATACATACATACATACATACATACATACATACATACATACATACATACATACATACATACATACATACATACATACATACATACATACATACATACATACATACATACATACATACATACATACATACATACATACATACATACATACATACATACATACATACATACATACATACATACATACATACATACATACATACATACATACATACATACATACATACATACATACATACATACATACATACATACATACATACATACATACATACATACATACATACATACATACATACATACATACATACATACATACATACATACATACATACATACATACATACATACATACATACATACATACATACATACATACATACATACATACATACATACATACATACATACATACATACATACATACATACATACATACATACATACATACATACATACATACATACATACATACATACATACATACATACATACATACATACATACATACATACATACATACATACATACATACATACATACATACATACATACATACATACATACATACATACATACATACATACATACATACATACATACATACATACATACATACATACATACATACATACATACATACATACATACATACATACATACATACATACATACATACATACATACATACATACATACATACATACATACATACATACATACATACATACATACATACATACATGCATACATACATACATACATACATACATACATGCATACATACATACATACATACATACATACATACATACATACATACATACATGCATACATACATGCATACATGCATACATGCATACATGCATACATACATGCATACATACATGCATACATACATGCATACATACATGCATACATGCATACATGCATACATGCATACATGCATACATGCATACATGCATACATACATACATACATACATACATACATACATACATACATACATACATACATACATGCATACATGCATGCATGCATGCATGCATACATGCATACATGCATACATGCATACATGCATACATGCATACATGCATACATGCATACATGCATACATGCATACATGCATACATGCATACATGCATACATGCATACATGCATACATGCATACATGCATACATGCATACATGCATACATGCATACATGCATACATGCATACATGCATACATGCATACATGCATACATGCATACATGCATACATGCATACATGCATACATACATACATACATACATACATACATACATACATACATACATACATACATACATACATACATACATACATACATACATACATACATACATACATACATACATACATACATACATACATACATACATACATACATACATACATACATACATACATACATACATACATACATACATACATACATACATACATACATACATACATACATACATACATACATACATACATACATACATACATACATACATACATACATACATACATACATACATACATACATACATACATACATACATACATACATACATACATACATACATACATACATACATACATACATACATACATACATACATACATACATACATACATACATACATACATACATACATACATACATACATACATACATACATACATACATACATACATACATACATACATACATACATACATACATACATACATACATACATACATACATACATACATACATACATACATACATACATACATACATACATACATACATACATACATACATACATACATACATACATACTATACAATACATACATACATACATACTATACAATACATACATACATACATACTATACAATACATACATACATACATACTATACAATACATACATACATACTATACAATACATACATACATACTATACAATACATACATACATACTATACAATACATACATACATACTATACAATACATACATACATACTATACAATACATACATACATACTATACAATACATACATACATACTATACAATACATACATACATACTATACAATACATACATACATACTATACAATACATACATACATACTATACAATACATACATACATACTATACAATACATACATACATACTATACAATACATACATACTATACAATACATACATACTATACAATACATACATACTATACAATACATACATACTATACAATACAATACATACATACTATACAATACAATACATACATACTATACAATACAATACATACATACTATACAATACAATACATACATACTATACAATACAATACATACATACTATACAATACAATACATACATACTATACAATACAATACATACATACTATACAATACAATACATACATACTATACAATACAATACATACATACTATACAATACAATACATACATACTATACAATACAATACATACATACTATACAATACAATACATACATACTATACAATACAATACATACATACTATACAATACAATACATACATACTATACAATACAATACATACATACTATACAATACAATACATACATACTATACAATACAATACATACATACTATACAATACATACATACATACTATACAATACATACATACATACTATACAATACATACATACATACTATACAATACATACATACATACTATACAATACATACATACATACTATACAATACATACATACTAAACATACATACTAAACATACATACTAAACATACATACTAAACATACATACTAAACATACATACTAAACATACTATACAATACATACATACTAAACATACTATACAATACATACATACTAAACATACTATACAATACATACATACTAAACATACATACTAAACATACATACTAAACATACTATACAATACATACATACTAAACATACATACTAAACATACTATACAATACATACATACTAAACATACATACTATACAATACATACATACTAAACATACATACTATACAATACATACATACTAAACATACATACTATACAATACATACATACTAAACATACATACTATACAATACATACATACTAAACATACATACTATAACATACATACATACTAAACATACATACTATAACATACATACTATACAATACATACATACTAAACATACATACTATACAATACATACATACTAAACATACATACTATACAATACATACATACTAAACATACATACTATACAATACATACATACTAAACATACATACTATACAATACATACATACTAAACATACATACTATACAATACATACATACTAAACATACATACTATACAATACATACATACTAAACATACATACTATACAATACATACATACTAAACATACATACTATACAATACATACATACTAAACATACATACTATACAATACATACATACTAAACATACATACTATACAATACATACATACTAAACATACATACTAAACATACATACTAAACATACATACTAAACATACATACTAAACATACATACTAAACATACATACTAAACATACATACTAAACATACATACTAAACATACATACTAAACATACATACTAAACATACATACTAAACATACATACTAAACATACATACTAAACATACATACTAAACATACATACTAAACATACATACTAAACATACATACTAAACATACATACTAAACATACATACTAAACATACATACTAAACATACATACTAAACATACATACTAAACATACATACTAAACATACATACTAAACATACATACTAAACATACATACTAAACATACATACTAAACATACATACTAAACATACATACTAAACATACATACTAAACATACATACTAAACATACATACTAAACATACATACTAAACATACATACTAAACATACATACTAAACATACATACTAAACATACATACTAAACATACATACTAAACATACATACTAAACATACATACTAAACATACATACTAAACATACATACTAAACATACATACTAAACATACATACTAAACATACATACTAAACATACATACTAAACATACATACTAAACATACATACTAAACATACATACTAAACATACATACTAAACATACATACTAAACATACATACTAAACATACATACTAAACATACATACTAAACATACATACTAAACATACATACTAAACATACATACTAAACATACATACTAAACATACATACTAAACATACATACTAAACATACATACTAAACATACATACTAAACATACATACTAAACATACATACTAAACATACATACTAAACATACATACTAAACATACATACTAAACATACATACTAAACATACATACTAAACATACATACTAAACATACATACATACATACATACTAAACATACATACTAAACATACATACATACATACATACATACTAAACATACATACTAAACATACATACATACATACATACATACTAAACATACATACATACATACATACATACTAAACATACATACATACATACATACATACATACTAAACATACATACATACATACATACATACATACTAAACATACATACATACATACTAAACATACATACATACATACATACTAAACATACATACATACATACTAAACATACATACATACATACTAAACATAAGAACCTTATTATAGAAGTTAATGCCCAAACCTTTAAAACGCTAAAAGACAAAAAAATTAAACTAATGTGGGAAATGTGCAAATGTGACGAATATATATTTATAAACAGATGCTTTAAATGCAGCAAATTCCACCATAAAGCTTCTGAGTGTAAAGGTGAACTGACATGTCCTAAATGTACGGAGTCTCATACTTTGAAAGAATGCACAGCCTCTGACGAAAAACTAAAGTGTATTAATTGTGTAAATTATAACAAATATAATAAAGAAGAAAAACTAAAAGACCAACATTCTTCCTTGGATAAAAACTGTCCATGCTATTTAAAGGCTATAAGAAAATACAAACAATCAATTGATTACTAAATTATGGATCTTCAATGTACAATAAATTATAAAAATTTAAACTATCAAAAAAGTTTAACAAAAAACAAGAAGAAATTGAGCAATTTTTCAATAAATTGCATTCAAATTAATGCTCAGCATTCAAGAAAAGCAACAAATAATCTAATAGAGCTGATTGAAGAAAGAAACATAGATATTGTATTTATGCAAGAACCTCTTACATTTAACAATAAAGTAACGGGGATACCTACTAAATTCAAAGTATATGAGTCTAGAGATGCTAATAAGAGGACTGCAATTATCACGAACAGCAACGTTTTAGACATTATGCTAATAAAACAGTTTACAGATAAAGATTGTGTTACTGTGGAAATTACATATGGTAGCCTAAAAATTTATGCAGCAAGCCTATATTTTGATGGCAACAGTGACATTGAAGAAGATTTAAGAAAAGTAGAACGCATACTATTATTTGCAGGGCAAACTCCCTGCATTCTATGTGTTGATAGTAATGCTCGCTCAAAGACATGGTATGATGTGTTTACAAACCCAAGAGGAAAAAAGTTAGAAGAATTTTTATTGAGTCAACAGCTATATATTATTAATGAAGAATGTGATGTCCCTACATTTTCAACACAAAGAGGAAGTAGCTATGTGGATCTAACTATAGCAAACACAGATTCCCTTTCTTTTATCAAAAACTGGGAATGTGGAAAAGAAGAAAGTGCATCTGACCACAGCCTAATAACATTTCAAATAAATGAAATTAACAAATTTCAACAAATTGAGTTTTATAGGAAAAGATATATAATTAAACCAGAAAAGTTTCAAAATTTCAAAGAAAATTTAATCCTATCTTTAAGGACTACGTTTCAGTTAGCTACTAGGGAAGATGACATTCTACAAATTGACAGTGATTTAGCAGACGCGATAAGACAAGCTGATAATTTGGAAGAATTTATTTTGCATTTTCAAAACGCTCTAGATTATGCATGTGGAAAAACTTTTAAAATTTCTATGCCAATAAAAATAAACTACAAAAGAAAAACCGTACCATGGTGGAACACAAAACTGACTATAATGCGAAATAGAATTAATGCTCTCAGAAGAAGATTTCAACGTACCAAAAACAACGTTATGTTACGACAAGAAAGAAAAATTATATATTTTGAAGAAAGAAAAAAATATTTACTAGAAATACATAAAGAAAAATTTGAATCTTGGAAGAAGTATTGCAATTTAACAGATAAAGTTAATCCATGGAATTCAGTCTATCAGATAGCATCAGGAAAAATGAAAACCAAAACTACTTTGAATACGATACAAAAACCAGATGGATCCTACACTAATGACTTAACAGAAACACTAACATGTATGATTAAACACTTTGTACAAACTGATACTGAAGAAACAGATAGTCCTCAACACAAAAAAATGAGAGAAATAAGTGAAGAACCTATATTAACTGAGAATGATAAAGAATTTTCCGTTTATGAAGTTGGTGATGTAATTAATAATATGAGTGTGGGAAAAGCACCTGGAGAAGATGGTATAGATAGCAGTGTTTTCAAGCAAGTATACGATGCATTGCCATATTTTACAACTGAAATTTATAATGAATGTTTTAAAAGAGGAAAGTTCCCAAAAATCTGGAAAAGGTCAATAATAATACCAATAGGGAAACCAGGAAAGGAAAGAAGTAATGAACTATCAAAATTTAGACCAATAAGCCTTTTAAATATAGGAGGTAAAGTTCTTGAAAAACTATTTATAGAAAGAATTATGCATAATTTTTACAACAAAAAAATTTTGAGTAATAATCAATTTGGATTTACACCGCAAACGAGTACTATTGATGCAATGTTGACGGTTAGGAACTTCGTTGAAGAAGGATTGAGAAACAAAGATGTTATTATAATTATAAGTCTGGACGTCGAAGGAGCTTTTGATGCAGCATGGTGGCCATCAATTTTGTGCGCATTAAAAGAATACGGTTGTCCGAAAAATTTATACAATTTAGCTACAAACTACTTTAAAGACAGAGTAGCAATATTGCAGACAAACAGTGTTCATTTAGAAGAATCTGTCAGCAAAGGCTGTCCACAAGGATCGTGCTGCGGGCCAGGATTTTGGAATATAAATTATAATTCCATACTTAACATAAAGTACACAAAAAAGACAAAAGTAGTGGCATTTGCAGACGACTTATTAAT
>OX596281.1:21352005-21517005 GCA_951394225.1 Harpalus rufipes | reverse complement strand
AATAAATACTCGTCAAGTGGAGGACATTCGCAACATATCAATGACAAAAGCCCGTCAAATAACAAAAGAAGAAAAAGTAGCTGAATTCCGTAGTGGGCTGATGCTGTCCGAATGGCAGCCATCAATCTCAGGGGTGTACAGCTTCAGAAACTGGCCACCCGGGGCGCTTGGATCGCCCTGTCACACCCACGGTTATTAATCATTAAACAGATTAGTTAAGGACCATTGTCACACAGGAAATCTACATTGAGACGGTTTAAGTTTTGTATATTTGATACTGATTAAAAATTGTGTTTTGCCCCAAACAATAGCTTCATCTTTTATTAATATTTTTATCAATTTTGTACAACAAATTAGTTTCATATTTGCTTTTAACCATGTCTGGAATTTTACGACTATTTCTAGAATATTTTATTATACAGCAATATCTCAATAAGAGCACCGGAGTTAATTTTTAAATAAAATAAATCTTTATTATTATCCATGTAATTTTTATTGAATATTAAAGTACACATGTTCTAATTAATTATAAAAACGAATGTCATTCAAATGATCTTTACGACTCTGTGTTCATAACCCTTTCGATGACTTTTAGCAGACATGTGCCCGCGCCCGTCTTGTTTTCTCAGTAAAATTATTTCATGCACATATATAAATTCTACTTGACACTGACATCTGTCAATTAGTAATATTGAATTATTGAAAATTGAAACTGTTTCCATGGTGACGCAAAGATTGCAAGGTTTATGAAAATATTTTTTTTTATAAATTTGTATCTCTAATATATTGAATATGAAGAAAATAATGCAATCAAATCGTATAGAGAACAAAATATTCTTTAATATTTAAAATGACTGTTTTTTTTTTTTGAGAAAATCAGATGAGGGCTTCAAATTAAGGTGCTTATGGTTGTTCAATTGTAACTAAAATCTAATCAAGTCTTCATTTGGCTGTAGGAATGAGGAATATGAAAAAATTGTAATTTTTGGAATTGTAGTATTGGAGTTACCGCAGCCGAAACGATCGCCTCACACTTATGCATACACATGCACAAACACACAGACACATACACATATACAGGTATCATCGTAAAAATAGTAAAATCTCGTGATCGTAAAACGTGCTAATTCACTAAAAACTCACTATCGAATTTTTTGACCAAAGGCAATACCTTACCTAAAGGTGACGGAAGGTAAAAAGTATGACCTAATCACGTCACGTGACCAAAATGCGTACCGAACATAAAGTGGCTCGTTGCATTGGAATCTTGTGAATCACTTGAGGATTATTTGTGCCCCAAATTCGATAATTTTGCTTATTCCAATTTTCAAGTAGTACAAAAGTGGCCCCTTTACACTTCAGTGAGGTGATGCTAGTTAGCGTAAAACCATTCCGCTGTACAGTACAGAGCAGTCGATGTTTTGAAGTGTTCAAGACTTTGATGGAGGAGATTCCTTATTCTTATAAGACAAACCCCAGCTTGTATATTTTTCTAAAAATAACAACAATAACCTAACCAGAAATGGATAATAAGCCGTGATGATACGAGTATATTTGTTTTTTTTATCTTCCGTCATCTTTAGGCAAGGAAGGTATAGTCTTTGGTCAAAAATTATGACATTTTAGTGATTAAGCACGTTTTTGGGTCCCTAAGATACGATTTTACGATGTCTGTGTGTGTATGTGTGTGACGATTTTTTTGTAGACGATAACTCCAACACTACAATTATTCTAAAAATTATAATTCTTTCTTTTTCACATCCGTATGACGAGCTGATTAGATTTTGGTTATAATTGGTCAACTTGAAGTACCCTCATTTGAAAATTTTAACAGTTTTTCTTCAAAAAACGCTGTTAAATATCATTTAAGGTTATAAATATTAAAGAATATTCTATTTTTATACGATTTGATTGTAATTTATACTTCATATTCAAATGATATAGTTACAAAATTATAAAGAAATTAGATTTCATAAATCAACCATGGAAACAGTTACTATATTAATAAAATTCTAATTAACAGATGACAGTGTCAATGAAAAAAATCTGTTGTGGCCAGCACAATACCTCTCGCCACTTCCTTTTTTTGGTTACATAAGTATAGGGCGCGAACAGTAATGTTACATTTTTGAGCTTGACAAGCAGATGTGTGGGCCCGTTTCAGAATGATAATTAGTAATTATGTACATAGATGTCAAATGTTAGAATTTTTCATTAAAAATTTCAAGATTTTCTAAATTTACGTAGTTAATTTATCACCAGGAGTTTAAAGTTTACTTGTATGCCTTAGATATTTAACATTTAATTCTGCTCCACATGGAATTGGAAAATCACTAAATTTAGAATGAGAAATTATGATATTTGACATCTATATACATAATTATTAGCTATCATTCTGACATGGGCCCCCATATCTGCTTGTCAAGGCCAACAAAATCATATGACTGCTCGCTCCCTATTGTATTTAACATTTCTTGTATACCTACACTCTACACCAAAAATTCTACTTACGCATATATCTATTCCACATATGTTTAGATTGTTTAATTTTAAATTCATTTTTGATGAAGAAATTTTGTCCTCTTCTAATTTTTCGAAATGTTTCCAATTCTATTAATACATTAAGAAATAATATAATGTATGTACTTCCCAGAAAAAGTCTTCAGTAATGTCTTCGGATTTCTGACACTGACATTTATCTGTCAGTTAGAAAAAAATTAAATTTTCAACTATTTTCCATGGCCTTTCTTTCGGCTGTAAAATTTATTATAACAGATTATTTTACATATTATATTTCTTTTATCTCTAAATCTATAGAATATATTGTAAAATATTTAAATGTATCAGAATGAGAATTTATTTTTCTTTAATATTATCAAGATAAAATTTCAAAAAATATTATTTAAAAGATTTTCTTTCAAGAATCTTCTACTTCCGGTTGTTCAATTGTTACCAAAACCTTTTCAGATCTTCCCATGAATGTCCGATTGGGAAATACGTAGTTAAAAAAATTTAAAGTCTTATAGTTTTTGAGTAACCGTCCTTCCAACATCCCACACACATACACACATACACACACACACACACACACACATCCACACACACACACAGACATCATTGTAAAAATGTTAAAATCGGATTGTAGGGACCTTAAAACGTGCTTATTCAATAAAATCTGGATATGCGATCTTTAGCATGAATGCAATACCTCTCTTAGCGAGAGGTAAAAATGAATGTGACAGACATGAGGATGTTGAGATAGACGTTAAGGATGATACGGAAAGATAGGATAAGGAATGAGAGGATAAGGGAAATGGCTCGAGTGATAAAAGTTTCTAGAAAGATATGAGACGATTACATTGGTTTGGACGTCACAAGGAGAGATGAAAGAAAAATGAATAACTTAGTAGTAGATGATAGAAGAAACAGAGGAACACCAAAGAGAAGATGGAAGTACTGTATTGCGGAAGACTTGAGGAACTGAATGACGACGACATGCAAAATAGAAATTAATCGATGAAGAAAATCAAGAATAGCGACCCCTAACGAATGGGAAAAGCTAAAGAAGGATAACAAGAAGAAGGTGTCAGTATGAAGTGTAATTTACATAGTTTATTTATGTAATAATTTTATTGGAAATATAGAATCTTTTGTAAGAAAATTTACGTATAAAATTTGTACATAATGCACAGAATTAACGGAAGGTAATGTACTGGCCACATCAGATTTTTTTGAAATTAATTTCGGCGCTCTTATTTGGTCAACCTTATCGTCAAAATTAAGATATATGTACTTATGTTTATCATCTTCCCGTGTCTTCTTGTAACATCTAACGTAGTGATTATTCTCTTCTCCGTACTACAGCTATGTGTGTATTTGTGTATATGAGACTTGGTGTATGCTTGTGTGTCGGTCTAGAGCGGATGTACCGTGCCGTATGAGTCCGGCCGCACCTTGGCGCGACTGAGGGCGGTACTGCATACAGCAACACGTTATTACACACGGAGACACCACGCGAACACAAATTATATCGTCTGCACATACGAATTACAATAAATACCATACACAGAATGAGGGGTGAATTAACAAATAAGTGTATCATCAAACCTCCAACAAAGTAAACTCATCGCGGCTTATTATCCATTTCTGAGCAAGTCAGTCTGCTTTTATTCGCACATTCTAGTGATGAAGATACTAGTATACCTATGTACTATACAGGTTGTTCGAAAAATAGGAAGCAATATTTGGGAAATATATCAGTTAAATCAAGATAAAAAGTCTGTTGTCGCCATCACAATACCTCTCGCGCCCTTTCCATTGTGGCATATATAAGTATTGTATTTAACATTTCTTGTACACACAAAAACTTCTAATTACACCTAATCTTTATATTATGTACTTTCTATAATTTTAAAAAACATTCTATGAGCAAGTTTTCTCCATTTCTTATAATTGTTCGTTTTTCCAATTCATTAACGGGATTGGCGTTATTTCTGAAGGGTTCATTATAATATACCTATAATTTTAAATATATAATTAATAAAACAATAACAAATATTAAATATCGTTCCCAGAAAAATACTTCAGTACTATCTCTGAATTTTTGACACTGGCATTAGTGACATTTATCTGTCAATTACAGACATTTTAATTTCTCAAATAGAGAAGTTTGTGCTGTGAGCAGGCTGAAATTTACTACAACAGATTATTTTTCTAGATTATATATCTATATCTTTAAATCTATAGAAGGTATATTTTTTTTTAAATGTGTCGGATAGAGAATTTGTAATAACAAATATTAAAAAAATAATATTTAGAAGATTTTTGTTAAAATACTACAACTTCCGGTTGTCCAATTGTTACCAGCATATATTCAACTCTTCCCAATACTGTTAGATTGAGGAATCCGTAGTTACATCTTATCTTATAGAATTTGAGAAATTGTACCTCCAACAATCTAACACACATATACACACACACATACATAGACATCATCGTAAAAATGTTATTATCAGATTCTAGGGACCTTAAAACGTGCTTATTCTATACTAAAAATAAAATTCAACCCAGAAAGTATTTAATTTAAAACGGTTTGTCTCCAGACATGGATATATAAGGACTTTTTTCTTATCTTGATATTACTAATACATTCCCCAAAAGTTTTGCAATGAATTTTGACCGAATACTATTATTTCCTATGCATATAACTGGGAGACTTCAACGATACATCATGAAACATTCACACCACATTCATTGCACATCTCCCTACCATATTTTGACAATTATTGGACAATACAAATGTCTCTGTTTATGTAAAATTTATTTAAAACCAACCTACAATATAATTTACACTACAATTTTAGGGAATATTAATCGGTATCTCGTCATGCGTTTATGCTATAGCATAGAGACTTGAACGGTGCGTCAAGACACATACATGTAACTGTACGTGTGTGAATCTGGTTGAAATGTTGTGAGGTATTTCACCGCCAAAGGGACGGATGTGTGGAGTCACACTCTAACATGCGTGACTTCACCACACATACTGCATATTAACGTTCTAACGCATCTCAATACGTGGAGTAGGCAATAGAAAATACAAAACAAACTTTATAGTATTATTTATTTAAATTCAAAGCCGTAACTTGCCTATGGTCAATGTGGCTCCTATCGTAGGCGCCAATTTAATAAAGGCGCGAAAAACAAAAACAAACAGTTTTTGTTCTCAAAATTTTTGGTCATGTTACTAACTTATTACTTATTAAATGAATAAATTAAAAACAACATTCGCAAAGAGGCACCATTTTCAATCCTGACGCATTAAATTTATTGCTGGACAGTTTAAATTTTTGCACACTCTAATTAAATTGAATCAAGGATAATGATCTAATTATCATAATTACGAGTAATCTACGATGTAAATGCAAGAGGCCTGTTTAAACAACAAATGAAGATGTTACTTAATTGTACCTTTATCTAGTCCAGATTAAATGTTAACTTACAAAGAGATCTCAATATGAGTGGCGGATACAATTTTTACATAAAAAAATTGTGTTTTTGATTAATTATGGAAAAGAGTGTCATTAAAATAACCCTTCTCACGACTGTTCGCTTTCTCTAACCTTTTTGATGAAGTTTTTAATGGCTTTTTGGCATAGATGTGAGACTGATGTAACTCATTTTCATTAATAATGCGTTGGATTTTGGTCTTGAGATGACATAGACCTTTTATTTTAGAATCACATTATCTTGCTGGACAATAATTGATATTTTCATTTCTGAAGATGATACGGTTTGCAATAAATCATTTGTTTCTTGACAGGCCTCGCCGTCTTGCTGGAACCACATGTCATAGAGGTACTTACCAAGTAGTACGAGGGTTCTTCTGGTGTCAACATGATGATTACGTAATCACGATGTGGAACCGAGCACCAGTGACGGATTTAGAAAATTATATCTAATAGAGGGTGGGGGGTACGAAATTAAGAAAAACAAATCTTAAATATAATGGGTATCCTAAAGCGAATG
The DNA here is from genome assembly GCA_951394225.1 of Harpalus rufipes. Classification (NCBI taxonomy): domain Eukaryota; kingdom Metazoa; phylum Arthropoda; class Insecta; order Coleoptera; family Carabidae; genus Harpalus; species Harpalus rufipes. The sequence continues at coordinate 21,510,477 of OX596281.1, read as the reverse complement.
CTGGATTTCAATTTAACGCTATATTGTCTTTGGTCAAGAAATTCGATGGTGAGTTTTTAGTGAATAAGCTCGTTTTAGGGTCCCTAGAATACGATTTTATCATTTTTACGATGTCTGTATGTGTGTGTAGACATGTCATGAGGAGAGATGAATAATATATAGGGTGCGAGCACTCATGGTACTTTGTTGGCCTTGGCAAGCAGATATGGGGGCTTGTGTCAGAATGACATTATTGTAAATTATTACTAGCTGTCATTTTGATACGGGCCCCCATATCTGCTTGCCAAGGCCACCAAAGTTACATGACTGATCGCGCCCTATATTGGAAGAAGAATTAACAGCTTAGTAGTAGAAGGTAGAAGAAACAGAAAAAGATCAAAGAGAAGACTATATTCCGGAAGACTTGAGAGAAAAGTAACTGAATGAAGAAAAAGAGAAATGAAAATAGAAGTGAAATTTATAGTTCGTTATGAAATAATTTTACTGGAAATATAGAATCTTTTGCAAGAAAATTTATGTATGGAATTTGTACATAAAACACAGAATTGACGGAAGGTAATATACTGGCAACATCAGATTTTTTGTTTTGAGGTGGGCAGTTCTGATTTTTTACCGCTCGCTAAGAGAGGTATTGCATTCATGCTAAAAATCGCATATCCAGATTTTATTGAATAAGCACGTTTCAAGGTCCCTACAATCCGATTTTAACATTTTTACGATGATATCTGTGTGTGTGTGTGTGTGTGTGTGTGTGTGTGTGTGTGTGCGTGTGTGTGTGTGTGTGTGTGTGTGTGTGTGTGGATGTGTGTTTGTGTATATATGTGTGTATGTGTGTATGTGGGATGTTGGAAACACGATTACTCAAAAACTATAAGACTTTAAATTTGTTTAACTACGTATTTCCCAATCGGACATTCATGGGAAGATCTGAAAAGGTTTTGGTAACAATTGGACAACCGGAAGTAGAAGATTCTTGAAAAAAAATCTTCTAAATATTATTTTTTGAAAAATTTTCTTGGTAATAAAAGAAAATTAAATTCTCTATCTGATACATTTAAATATTTTATTATATATTCTATAGATTTAGAGATAAAAGAAATATAATATATATAATAATCTGTTGTAATAAATTTTACCGCCGAAAGAATGCCATGGAAAATAGTTAATTTAAATTGTTTGTAACGGATAAATGTCAGTGTCAGAAATCCGGAGATATTACTGAAGACTTTTTCTGGGAAGTACATGCATTATATTATTTCTTAATGTGTTAATAGTTAAATATGTAATATTATAGATATATTACACATACCCTTCAGAAATACTGTTACTTCCGACAAATGAATTGGAAACATCTCGAAAAATTAGAAGAGTAGGACAAAATTTCTTCATAGAAAGAATTTAAAACATCTAAATATATGGAATAGATGTAAGTAGAATTTTTGGTGTAGACTGTAGGTATACAAGAAATGTTAAATACATTAGGGCGCGAGCAGTCATGTGACTGTGTTGGCCTTGATAAGCAGATATGGGGGCCCGTGTCAGAATGATAGCTAGTAATTATGTACATAGATGTCAAATATCATAATTTGTCATTCTAAATTTAGTGATTTTCCAATTCCATGTGGTTTATTTTCCTCGACAAGTAAATTCCACACTCCTGGTGACAAATTAACTACGTGAATTTAGAAAATCTTGAAATTTTTAATGAAAAATTCTGAAATTTATGTACATAATTACTAATTATCATTCTGAAACGGGCCCCCACATCTGCTTGTCAAGGTCAATAATGTAACATAACTGTTCGCGCCCTATACTTATGTAACCAAAAAAAGCATGTGGCGAGAGATATTGTGCTGGCCACAGCAGATTTTTTTTTACAGATGTAATATATGACAGTTGCATTTAGCCCATATGGATCGCTACACAAAAGAAAATGCATTATCATTGTTAAAATTTATTACAAAAATAATGTCATCTGCCAAACTCAAGCAATGCAACTGTTTAAAATTTTGTGCTATTGCTCATGGCACTCTATAAATAGCTAAAAAATATTACTTTTATTTTGTTTCTTTTTAACAAACGAAATGCATGTAAACAATAATTTTGAATTTGTTAGATGCAGTTTTTAATGTTTTGTAGTTACAGTTTTCTTCTAAAATTAGCAGAATTCACAACAGTATGAAAATTTCACCCGGTATAACCGAATAATGTACCCTTTAATATTAAATATAAACTTTTTAATGTTTATTGTCCAAAATAATAAACAATTTAAAAATTAAATAAAAATTCTGTATTTTGTATTATTTTTATTTTATTAGGATTTTTGTTATTTTATTCATCTATATGGGTAATACTTGCATGATAAATAATAGTATTTTTTTAAAAATGATAGGGGGGGCACGTGCCCGAGTCTCATTTTCAATATGTGTTTTCACAATAATAAGGAGTTTACTAATCGGAACAATAACAAATTACAAATATCAAAGTTCAGACAGACTAAACAGAAAAAGAAATAGCACCAAATTAAAAACCGGTTCTCTAAATAAATATAACCGTATATGTATCGTTTCCTACAATTATCCAATTTTTGGGTAAATGCACTTGTTCTTTTCCACTGAGCACCTCATACATCTTTGTCAATATCTGTTATCATTAAAATATAAAAGACAATAATTTAGTGAAGTTTCATTGGAAAGTTTCTACCTGTGTAATACTGACTTTGGCAACATATAAGCTGTAAACCGCGGTTCTGTCATAAAGGCCGTAGCGGTTACATTGTAACGAAAGTGGAATCATACCACGTTACCCTTGCGGTTAACTCAAGGTAAAAAGTAAAAATATTCACTTTAGCGCCACCGCATCCAATGTTGAAAAACCCTGCAATTCCTTAGCTCTTTATGGCTCGTCATTATTTCAGTGAGAGTTACATACCATATTTTATTACGAATGAAATTTGAAGAGCAAATCTTACTGGAACTAAAAGGAGAATTTTATGCGAATGTTACAAAGAAATCAGGACAAGAGTTAAAGAAGCAGAGGGAGGAAATAGTAGGAAAATATTTTTTTGTAGAAAACGGCTTTTCAACAATCGAAATAGACAGAAAGAAGGAAAGAGGTTATAACTAAGAAGAACAACGAACAGACATCCAAAACCAGAAAAGTTACATACATTTGAGATCTAAACTGTGTAACCATGGAGTTGCAGTTAAAGCGTAGGCTCCGGGATTAAAATTATAGTTTTCCAAATTTATCCATAAAATATATAGAAAAAGTATTAATGTAAATTTATAGATAATTTAATAATCTTTAATTTTTATATAACATAAATCTCGAAAAAATAACATTTAAATGTATTTTTTGAAGAAAAACTATTTTGAGCTTCCATTAAGTGCCATTTCCGGTTATCTGATTTACATCAAAATCGAATTGTTTCTTTCCATATTAGAATAAGGTAGAAATATAAGGTTTCAAAATTTTCTGAACGATAATATTTGAGTTAGAGCGTAAAGAGGATCCATTCTCTCTCTCACAAATACACACACACACACGCACACACACAGGAAGAAATCAATTTCAGTAGTGTGGAAAAATATATTCTTTATTAAAATATTATTTAGGTAAAATAATAATAGCCCATGGTTACAAATTCGGAGACCGGGCTTGGGATGGATGATGGAAGTTGAGAAAAGGAAAAGTCACCATGATAATTCAATATTATGGAGATTAATATAATTGAAAATAAAATTAAAAATTACCCGTAACCTTAAAATGAGAGGCAGCTGTATAAGTCCGAAAACGAGAAGTAAAAATTAAATATGGGTTCCATTAAAAAATGTAAGTTTGTGTTATATCTCGGAAAATTGCCAATAAAAAAATATGCCGCTGAATGGAGAATAAAAATATCTAACTTTCTTATTTGAAATATTTTTATTTTACCAATTGTTTAATAGTTATTTGAAAATGAATATATGGACAAAACCGGGTTTTCGTCATTATCTAGTAACGTATGAGAATTCTTGGCAAAACAAAAGCACATATATGATGCCCCTTCAAAAACGCACTAGATGTCCGATTTAAACGATGTTATATCTCTTATAGTTTCCGAGATGCCAATGGCGGCCTTCGAAATCCGGACACCAGTATAGTTTTTATTTTCACCTAATTTTCATTTCTTGTTTTTATATGATAGAACTGCCTTATTCAAATGTGTTTTCCTCTTGATCATACATTTCTTTTTAATTGTTTTGTGTATCTCAAAAATATAATACGTCATCGTTTGATCTCCCAGACAAGGCAGGGTTCATTAATAATTCATACATCGTCTTCATGTACTCGTTTGTGTTTCGTAAAGGGTGGGGTTCGACCCCTGGCCCTTATAGACACACCCTTTACTCTAACACACTCAACACTAAACGTTGATGGAAGTGTAACACTTAACGGAAGTTCGCGAGAAGAAAAATCACTTCTTCATTAGAGAAGGAAGGCAAGACTTCATCAGGAGACGAAGATTGTTAATGCCTAGTGAAACTCTTGCATACTAATTAGAGTAATTAGAGTAATTAGATCTGCCCCTTAATCTACCTTTAATTATTAAGGTGGGACGGGCAATCAATTTAAAAAATGTGAGAGTTTATGGAAAATTTATTATTTTGCAGAAATTACCATATTAGTATCTGGGAATTAAAAAATATCTGTTCTGACCCGCACAATACGTCTCGTCACGCCAATTCCATATTATTTTACATAACTATCGTATATTACTTCCAAAGGTAAAGATATTTTATCATACTATCATTAAAAATTATTTTATTTTGGAGTCACAAACTTGCTTATTCCCCCTGGAAAGCGGGTGCAGTTTGGTTTTTATCGCCCGAGGGCCTAAAAGTTGCCAAGCAACAACTATTCAAACGTCAAAATCGATACTGAATATATACCAAATGAATTCTTGAATTTCGAGAACCAAAATAAAATAAAACGTTCTATGTATCACGGGCATATTCAAGATTATAGCCCTCGGTCGAGCTTTAAACATTTCTCCGTGCTACAATATTTTGATTATGCCCTTAAATACATAAATAACTATTCTGGCTGTATTATACAGGCTGATTTATCAATCTGTTCTTTTTTAATAATTCAATTATTTTAAATAGTATGGAAGAAACTTTCAAACCAAGTTTATTTTAAATTCGGGCTATAAATCTGCAGTATAGGTTTTTTTACGGGTGTTTTAATTTCTATGTTTTAAATGGAACACTGTATATATTTATCAAATTTGAAAAGTACATAAAATTTGCAATCCAATAGTATAAAAACAATCATATGTTATATAATTAAAAATCTGATGTGGCCAGCACATAACCTCTCGCCGTATATTTTACCTGGCTGTATGCATAAAGCAAAGATTATTTTTATAAATACAAATAATATATTCATATAAATCTATGACGTATAAACTTCTTTATTATTCAATAATAGCATGTCTCAACATGAAGATATTTTACCATAAATTATGTTACAATAAATTACAAAGTAGAGTTTACCATATATAAATATTAGGCTGGTAACAGCAATTTTCAATTCGAACAACTTTGTTTACTTTCTCTTCATATTCTTCTAGTAAAAACATTAATTTTGGGCGGTCTAAAATGTATATATCTGGATTGTGCATCTATTCTTATATATCTTCTTTTACATTTTATTTTTTCATACTTGTTATATCTAAATAACCTTAATTCCCTTTAACTCTTTTAGGATTAGCGGTACAGTGTATGTACCACTTTTTTTCAAGCAAGCGCGCCATGGTGGTACGTAAATTGGACCACTTAGATAAATATTATTTCCATTCTTACTAGTAGGCTAGAAACTGTACCACCACCATAAATGTGTTTATGTGATTGTAAAGGTACGATGTGAATAACGTGCGTTTTATTGTAATGCACTTCATGCTTGTGTAAGCTTGTTATAAGGTCAATCACTTGGTTTTTCAGTGTACATTTATAAATTAATCGATTTTAATGAACATAGTTGGTTTTATCTTTAAACTTTTATATCAAGGAACACATTAGTTGTATAAAAAAAGACGGAGATACGGGTAAGTATAAAATTACGCATATTTTTTTAGTTTTGGACAAAAATACGGTGGTACGTTATATGTACCTCTATGTTTTAAAATATAGTTACATAGAATTATGTTTTGTAGAATAATGGACGAGGAATTGCCATTCTTTGTACAAGGTTGCTCAAAAGAACACTTTTTAGCAACCCAGTACGAAGATCTGCCCGTATATGAAGGTATACCCTCTGACCAAGAGTCAATTATTGATGACGATTTAGATGACACAGAATTGATCGCCGGTGTAGAATTGGACAATGATATACAATTAGAGGACAATAATTTAATTGAGGATTCTGACTCTGACGATTCTGAATCAAACATACCTCTGAGCCAACTTCGTTTGAAAATTATCGAATCGACTACTGACATGCCTCCAAAATGGGGTCATTGTTTCAATGTAGCTGCACCTCCTCAGTTTCTCGATTACTCAGGAGTTTCAGAAGTTGTGAAAGAAATTGAAGATCCTACTCCATACAAATTTTTTAATTTACTATTTTCCGACAACATTATTGAAAATTTAGTTTTCCAAACTAATTTATATGCGTCTCAGAAATATCAGGCTTCTGGGAAAAGATTTCAGTCAACTAATTTAATTGAAATGAAAGCATTCTTGGGGATAAATTTATTAATGGGGATTAAATCATTGCCCAGTTACAAGGATTATTGGAGTTCAAGTCCGGATTTACATGATGCGTACGTGAGTCAATTTATGCCAGTGAATAGATTTAGTTGGCTTCTAGGCAATATTCATTTAAATGACAATGCCCTTTTGCCAAATAGAAACGACGCTCAATATGACAAATTATACAAAGTTCGCCCCTTCTTAGACAAACTGGCAGAAAACTTCGAAAAGTGTCTCCATCCGAATCATTGTATGGCAATTGACGAGTCTATGATAAGGTTCAAGGGCAGAAGCTCACTAAAACAATATATGCCCAAAAAACCAATAAAAAGAGGCTATAAAATTTGGTCTTTGGCAGACAAATCCGGATATTTATATAGATTCGAAATATACACTGGTAAAGTCAACGACACTATGGAGAAAAATCTAGGAGGGCGAGTTGTAAAAGATTTAGTGCGAGGACTTGAAGGAAAAAATCATCATTTGTATTTCGATAATTATTTCAACTCTTACAAGTTAATGTTGGAATTGAAAAATAAAAACATTCATGCATGTGGAACAATCAATTTTACTAGGAAAAATATTCCAGCTATGAAAGAAGACAAAAAATTATCCAGGGGTGAGTTTGATTGGAAAATAAGCAATACTGGATTATCTATGTATAAATGGAAAGATAAAAGATCAGTCCACTTATTATCAAACTTTCATGATCCTAAGGATACGTCGACTGTACGCCGGCGAGAAAGAAATGGAGAAGTGATTGAAGTGCCATGTCCTAAAGTTTTAATTGATTATAATGCGAATATGAATTTTGTTGACAAGTTCGACCAATTGAAAGCATCTTACGAAATAAACCGTAAGAGCCATAAATGGTGGCATCGCATTTTTTTTCATTTCTTAGACGTATGTGTTTGCAACTCATTCATACTGTATAAGTTACAACACGGAAATATTATTTCACAAAAAGATTTCCGTAGACGGGTAATCGATGGGTTGTTATCAGAAAAATTAATATCATTGAGACAAAAAACTGATAATGGTCCGTCCTTGACTCTCAAGAAACACAAGCCGACGGTACCTGCTGAAGTAAGATTGCAGAGTTCAGCTCATCAGCCAATTCGTAGTACAAGAAAACGCTGTGCCAATTGTAGCACAAAAAAGAAACAAGTGCGTACTGAGTGGATATGTTCTGTATGCAATTTACCACTCTGCTTGTCAAAGAGCAAAACTTGTTTCCAAGATTTTCATTCAAAGTCATAGTGGTACAAACTATGTACCACCCCCCCAGGACACCGTGGAGCCGTTGAAGATGTTTAATTAAATTTATCTTATATTAACACAATGTACTTTTTGTCATTAAATATTTTTTTTTCTAAAATAATGTATTTTATTTTTCCGTGACGCACAGGTAAAAAATGTGGTAAATTTTCTGAGACTGAAAGAGTTAATAAAGTGACGGATAGATTGCACTCCGATTTTGTCAATATTTACAACTTACTTGAGAAGAATTTGATAGCTTTTTCGCAATTCAAAGTTACTCTAGTCTACAGTACTGGTGTACATTGTCCCATAATGTTTGAAACAAATTTAAGTCCTTCAACCTAGACTTGTCATCTCCATAATAGTCACAGATGAAGAACTAAGGGATTCTCCAAGTACATTTTTAATTCATTACTCATTATTTCTGACACTGACATTTATCTGTCAGTTACAAATAATTTAAATTATCAACTATTTTTCATGGCATTCTTTCGGCTGTCAAATTTATTACAACAGATTATTTTATATATTATACTTCTTTTATCTCTAAATCTATGGAATATATAATAAAATATTTAAATGTATCAGATAGAGAATTTAATTTTCTTTAATATTACCACGAAAAATTTTCAAAAAATAATATTTAGAAGATTTTTTTTCAAGAATCTTCTACTTCCGGTTGTCCAATTATTACCAAAACCTTTTCAGATCTTCCCATGAATGTCCGATTGGGAAATACGTTGTTAAACAAATTTTAAGTCTTATAGTTTTTGAGTAACCGTCCTTCCAACATCCCACACACACACACACATCCACACACACACACACACAGACATCATCGTAAAAATGTTAAAATCGGATTGTAGGGACCTTAAAACGTGCTTATTCAATAAAATCTGGATATGCGATTTTTAGCATGAATCCAATACCTCTCTTAGCGAGAGGTAAAAAGAGATGTTGCTTTAAATGTCAGTCAGAAATACACTGCTTCTTTCACCTCGTCATCGATGTTAGTCCACTTTTAACAAATCTATTTTTTTCTATACTCACGTGGTTAATTTGTCACCAGGTGTGTAGAATTTACTTGTCGAGGAAAATATACTAGTTGCAATTGGAAAATCAAGAAATTTAGAACAAAAAATTATGTTATTTAACATCATTCTGACATGGGCCCCCATATCTGCTTGTCAAGGCCAACAAAGCCACATAACTGCTCGCGCCCTAATGTATTTCTTGTATACCTACACTCTACACCAAAAATTCTATTTATATTTATTCCATATATTTAGATTTTTTAAATTTAAATTTATTCTATGAAGAAATTTAGTCATACTCTTCCAATTTTTCGAGATGATTCCAATTAATTGTCGGAAGTAACAGTATTTCTGAAAGGAATTTGTAATATACCTATAATATTAATTATGTAGCTATTAATACTTTAAGAAATAATATAATGTATGTACTTACTTCCCAGAAAAAGTCTTCAATAATGTCTCCGGATTTCAGACACTGACATTTATCTGTCAGTTACAAACAATTTAAATTCTCAACTATTTTTCATGGCATCCTTTCGGTTGTAAAATTAATTACAACAGATTATTTTATATATTATATATCTTTTATCTCTAAATCTATAGAATATATAATTAAATATTTAATTGTATCAGATAGAGAATTTAATTTTCTTTAATATTACCAAGAAAAAATTTCAGAAAATAATATTTAGAAGACTTTTTTTCAAGAATCTTCTACTTCCGGTTGTCCAATTGTTACCAAAACCTTTTCAGATCTTCCCATGAATGTCCGATTGGGAAATACGTAGCTAAACAAATTTAAAGTCTTATAGTTTTTGAGTAACCGTCCTTCCAACATCCCACACACATACACACATACACACACACACACACACACACACATCCACACACACACACACAGACATCATCGTAAAAATGTTAAAATCGGATTGTAGAGACCTTAAAACGTGCTTATTTAATAAAATCTGGATATGCGATTTTTAGCATGAATGCAATACCTCTCTTAGCGAGAGGTAAAAAGTACAAACGTGAATGATTTACTAAATATTAATTATTTTTTATATAACACCTTTCTAATTTAAAGAAAATTATTAAATTAAATACTTCATCAATCCAATATTTCATTATTCCACCTGTTATTTAGTATTATCTGATGTCTAATTAAAAAAAATAGTATTGCACAGCCTTCTGTATTTAATAAAAATGTAATATTTTAATTATTCGCCATTGTATTTTTTAATAATATAATATATAAATTGTTTTATACTATTGGATAACAAATTTTATGTACTTTTCAAATTTGAATAAATATATAGGATGTTCGATTTGAAAATATAAAGTTACATACCATTGCGGAAAAAATGGAACACCATGTAAAAAAATTTGCTAAACATTTTAACATAAAATAAATTTCGTTTCAATATTTTTTTCATAATATTAAAATAATTGAGTTATTAAATAGACCCTGTATACTTGTTATTTTCTGCAAAATACATCACGAACTATATATACTCATACTTTGTACTCTTGTACCTATAAACTGTTTAATATTTTTTAACGCTAGATTAACATTTATCTGGAAATAACAAACATTTGAATTTCTCAACTGGTTTCTTTGGAGTAGTACAGGATGCAAGGTTTATTAAACAAATTGTTTTGTATACAGCCTGAACCCGAGAATCCGTGATATAAGCAGTTTTCTTCAAATATTATCTGTTCCGTAAAACTATGTGATGCAGTTTAGAGTATAAAATTCTGTTTTTTTAATGTCAATAGTCTTAAATTTTCGGTTTTAGTGACCAAGTGAACTTAATTTCAAGATGTGGTAAAAACAATTATTTTTATGCGTATGCATTTTTTCAAGGTATGCGTCGATTAATTGTCAAACCTACTCACCGTCCATTTTTAAAATAATCGCATGCTAAATCCATTTTTGTAAAATTGATTTTAGTCGGGTAAAAAAGGGGCAATTTAAAAACAATTGGCAAAAATTTAGAATTTTCTAGTCTAAGGCTGAATCCGATGTAGCATTTTGGCATTTAGTATTTAGGTCTATATAAATACAACTCCGAATGGCAAACTAATAACATCCATTGACTTGTATGCGAACACTTTAGATCAACAAAAATGAACTACAATTCGATTTAATTTGATGCTTCAGATTAAATATTAATATTATATTTCATAAAATAGAAGTTACGAAGCTATTCTTTGATAGTAAATTTGACTTTTTGTACAAATTATAGCAACGAACATGATATGTTCAATTAAGACATAGGGTGGTAGCATGAACAAGTGATGAAGGGTGACTAGCGAGGAGTTGATTAGCACTGTTTTAGCTCTGTCAATCGATTATGGATACATCTAGAGAAAAAAGCTTCTAATAACAGTTATAGAAAAATTAATTATACGCAACATTTCTTTGAAGTATTTTTCTCTAAAATAATCCATTAACGATAGACAGAGCTAAAACATTGCTAATCAACTCCTCGCTAATCACTCTTAATCCTTTGTTCATGATATCACGCATAGCATCTTGGAGTCTTGTTCCAACCACGGTAGGAGACGGACGTGTTTAATTGAGCTCCGTAGGGAGTAATTTCATTATATTAATAATATGATAGTGAAGTGTAGTGAGGTGAAGTATAGTGATGTGAAATGAAAATGAGTAATAATTAATAGAAAGTATATCAAGGAATTATGAAGTACTTGGCCGAAAGAAGGAATTTGGATGAAGATTCTAAAAAACAACGGTAAATTAAAACTGGATAATAGAATAAAGGAACATTTCACATTAACATAAGATGATAGAAATGATCGGCATTAAATTTAATATTGTATTGGATATTCATTTTCTTTTCAGGTTTAATAAGGTAATTTATCTTTGTATGTTTTTAATTAACTTTTGATCTATGTTACCCTCATTTTGTAAACTTGTTGTCTTGAAAAATTACAGAACTAAAATCAAATATTGTTTTATTTTATCTATGACAATATTGCTAGGCATCTCCTACATAAATATTTCCAACCCTTGGGGTGGAAATGAAATCTGTTATTTCCCACCCAAGAGATTGTCATTACAGTTAGGAATGACGTATTTCTCAACCTCTAAAAGGTTAGGAATCGACATATTATTATAATGATAGTGAATAAAACTGTTTTCCATTGTTACAGGTCGTATCCTAGATTCTCGTTTTCATCCTGCATATTTTTTATTTCTAAATTTATAGAAGATATAAGTTAATGAAGAATGTAAATATAATAGATAGAAAATTTAATGGTTTTTTTTTTAATATTTGTATAATATTATAAAATGTCAAAAACTAATCAGCTCTATCCCTTAAAGGTTAAAATGAGGAATATTTTACATACACAGTCAAAGACGTTATCGTAAAACTGTTAACATCGGATTCTAGGATTATAAAACGTGCTTATTCACTAAAATTTCGATATGCGATTTTTAGCGCGATTCCTATGTCCCTCGTACATACGGTAAAACAGTTTATTCTACATCTGCACTAATACAAAATACCGTTTTAACTGTTAATCTTCTTCCTGTGAAAGAATTCTTAAAAGTTTGGGTGGCGCTGTCCTTTCAAAAACGTAATCTACTTGGACGTGCTTTAACCGTTCATCAACAAACAAATGTCTTGCCCTGTGGCCATAGCGTTAACTGCTGAGCCTGCTTCCATCCTCAGCTTTCCTGAGGCTTAGATTCGTTTCGACTTAGTTCCGCAGCCGACCACTTGTCCCTGCAGGCGCCACCTACACACCTGGTCCGAAACAAATTAGATTTGGTTTCGCTAACTGAGGGATTTAATTATCGGGCAGTGATTAAATGTGAAAGCACCTCAAGGATTGGAGCGGGTGGTTGACCGGTTGACTGACAGCTCAATATCAGACAGTTTGTTTATGGCGATGGGATATTATTTTGGAATTTAATTATGATTCCAAAACAGTAGGATGGGGCTTTTGACTTTTCCGGCACCGTTCAGAATACAATATCAACTTTAAGACATTATATAATCTATTTTAATGTTTTGTATCCCGCAATAGGCCATAATGATATTTTTATTTTTTTATTTTGTAAGTTTTGTTTACGGTGTTTAAATACTAAAGTATGAGATTAGAAATGTTCCCGACATATTGGAATATTGAATCATCCAATTTTGTTCTTTTAAAAGTATAGGTTAATCATTTTCTTTATTGTAATCAAATTTTCTTTAAAGTATTTAAGCATTGTTTTTGCTGTTATGATTTTTTTTGTATTAACTAAAGGGATATGATCAGAAAGATATATTTTCATTAAATTTTCTATATCCTTGATACATATGCTACATATGCTTGGATTAGAGTAGAAAATCGAATGTGGCCAGTATATACCTTCCGTATAGAAAGTTTCTTGCAAAATATTCTATATTTCCAGTACATTACCTTTCCTCAGTTCTATGTATTCTGCACAAGTTCCTTACAGAATGTTTCTAATAAAAGTTTCTATATTTCTAGTAAAATTATAACACAAACATACTATGTCAATTGCACTTGACACTGACATCTTTCAGAATTTTCCTATTCCCGGTTTGACTAACATCAAATGAATCTTCAAATAGCTTATTCATCGAATAAGTGAAAAATATCGCATCAAAATATGACAAGTGGAATAAATCCCGTCATTTATGTTATGGTTTCGATGCGACATTTTTCTCTTATTTGATGAACAAGCTATTTGGAGATTTATTTCGAGTTGGCTGCTTTATGAAATTTATTTTTTTAAATATTTTTTTAACTATTTAATATGAAGCATAAAATGCAATCAAATCTTATAGAGAATAAAATATTTTTAATATTTATAATAACATTAAATGTGAAAAAATAAAATTTATCAGTGTTTTTTCAAGAAAAACTGTTAAAATTTTCAAATGAGGGAACTTCCAGTCGACCAATTATAACCAAAATCTAATCACGTCTACATATGGATGTTAAGGAAGAGGAATACGTAAAACACGTAATTTTTGGAAATGTAGTATTGGAGTTATTGCCGCCGAAATTATTCTCACACACACGCATACATACTTCATCGTAAAAATAGTAAAATTGTATTCTAGGGGCCCTCCAAATGTCAAAAAAAAAATTGAGAAGTCACATGTTCAGTATTTATAAATCGTGGTTTTGTGCATCCTTGAATATAAGTCCATAAACATAAACCGTTGTTGTTTTTGGTAGTCCGTCAGTATAAATGCAGAGGGGTAAGAGGCTCGTTGTCTACGTGCCCGCACATCCGATGACGTCACACTGTATCCGGTCAACACGCGACTTAGCACCAAGCCGACACACCAGACAATATCGCATCGTAAGCATTCCACTATACAACAATCACTGCAGATTTTACCACAAGAACCTCAACAGCACGAGGAACAATCTTGCTGTGGAGTTCCCTGGATTTCTGTATGAAGCATGGACTAGAATTCCTCAAATTTCAACAATTATTACTTATTTCTGGGTTTGCCAATCTGCTCCTAATACTCCTATTCGCAAATGTGTATCAGTTTACAAACTCTTAATACTGTTGTGGAGAGAACACCACAGGGGACACTTTTGTTTGACGTCGATCTGAATCGATCCTGGGCTGTCCGAACTACTACCGGTTATCTACGAGTAATGCTCATAACCTGTCATCTTATTGTAAACTTTTGGATATAAATACTATACAAATATTAAGAAGAAGTATATTTCAGATTTATGTCTTGCTAGGTTGTATAATTTGACTGATATTGTCGATCTTTCGAAAATTAATGACTTCCCATCTGTGTACAAACAGTCTTTGATAAAACCACTTAATTCCGATCAGATAAGAGTGGTATAACAACCATTAACCACCGAACGGCTAGGCTCGGAATCTTGGGACATTTCTGTATCTGTAGCCGGGCGAGATGGTTCTGATACAGCAGGCTCCAAGTAGCCAATTTAAATGTATGGATCCTGAGATCCTAATATAGATCACGGGCGGTGTAATGGATCTTCAGTTAGGGACCGGACAGATGGAAATATTTGGAAGGCGGAGTGACAATGAACGATATGAAATGCGTCATGGTTGATGTATGTCAACGCGTGACGTCCATCATAAACGCTAACGCGTGTGCACGACCTCGACGAATAATATTTTGTCTGAATTAATATGACCGTCAAGTCAATGAAATTTGTATACCCTTTAAGAATACTTACATCCAATAAATATAATAATTTAAGCCCTATTGATAACTTGTCTGATATAATGACAAAAAGAATTTTGTAAAAATCGACCAAGAACTAAAGCGGAACTTATGTAGAAAATTAGAGAAATTTAAAACTCTCTTATAAAAGAACAGTATAACTGATTGGTAAGCATGGGCTACTTGGGGGGTACTGAAAATCCAATTTCTATCACTATATACCTAATATTATGTTGAAAACGAAAGTAAAAATATAAATTTTATTTTGAAAAAATTATATGTTTTTTTTAGTAAATTAAGAAAGAACATTTTCTGTGACGTAATTATTTTGAACTAGAGAAAGGGAAGCATATTTTAAATATTTAAATTTTCTCTCTTTTCGTTTCTCTTGTTTATTATTTGCAATTTGCGTGGTTTCTGTTACTTTTATTACTTATTTGTTAAGCATGATTTTGAAGGATATTAACTATTGTTCAAACATCACACCTGTGATCTGTCGATGTTTAAATAAATACACGCACGTGCCGTTGCTAGAGGACGTATCGATGCTATGGCTTTACGGCCATTGATTGGTGCGGTGTAATCTACGTCATACGCCACGTATGTAATTTAAATTATTTAAATTTTATTATTTTTTTCGGACCAATTAATAAAAAAATTGTCAAAAAAAATGGGCAGCAAATTTTTATCTTCTCTTCAAAAATATTAAATTAAAAGGTACGCAAATTTCCTGAATTTTTTCAGATATTAGTTGTACTATAGCCGTTGTAATTTTTTAAAACAAACAATATTGGGGCAATGTTTGTTGTTATAATTCTGTCAATAACTTACAAACGGAATAATTATTATCATGCTTGAGTATTCATAACAAATGAACAGTTATCATCAGAAGTAATTGGAATCGTTCTGAAACGGTACGCGACAATTGGGCTTCGGTAAACTGGACAATTTGTAATTTGACCATGGTTAAATGGGCGAAATACAGGTGGGCGATGGTTAACTGGGCGATAAAAACTGAAAAATTTTGCACGCTTAGCTGGCAAATTCGGCGGGCTAGTTATAGTGGCGTTCTGATTTAACTAAATTAACTAACTAATGCTCAATTTTGTAATCCCATCTATTATTTAATCGCCTAGATGTTCGGTGCCCACTTGTCGCACAGTGTACCATTGTTCAATTCCCGTTGCCATGCATTTATTGTGAATGTTGACATTTTTCATAACAGAATAACGCCTTTGAATATAATTCGAAAGTATGTTGTCTGAAAGCGTAATAGAGAGGGGAGCCGACGAATACGAACGGCACCTGACAAGATAATTTTAAGGTTTTCGACAATCCGAAAATTTTGTTTGAATTTTATTATAAAAAAAATCCTCTTTCCAGTGATGAAACGGGACACGAACTCAAAGTGTATGCTTCAAAAACAGGGTGGAAAGGAAAAAAAATATTGAAAATTTTGGAGGGCAAATAAAAATTAGTATTTAAAATCCAGACTTTCTAACATATCATAAAGAGTGTAATGTTCAGCAATCACGAGTGTATGAAAACTTCTTTCTAGCCAGTTTTGTACACTTTTTTTTCTCACGATCACAAAAAACGGCACAGTTTAATATATTTTTAACCTCAAATTAGTTGTCACCTGCACTACACCCGGTTGTGTACATTTCATAGATGAATCACTGATGCACTGACGCAAAGTAAAATGGAAGTGCTACAGTATTTCCAACTGTTCTGTTTATAAATACCTTATCATAAATGTGAAATTATCGTCCCAATTATAATAATTACAATGTTCCTATATAAAAAAATGATACACAGAATTGCTGTTAAATGTTATATTTAATTATATAAAATTACAATCAGCATGAATTTGTTTAATAAACTTCCTGTAGTTCTATCTAGGGATATATATATATATATATATATATATATATATATATATATATATATATATATATATATATATATATATATCGATGATGAGCCTACAATATCTCCTAAGTAACATTTTTGGGCTAATGCAGATGATTACATCAAAAAATTCCTTTATTCATTGCGCATGTACATGTAATAACTCCTATGGTAAAAGGTGATATACATATACTACGTCCTAGTACCATAACCATAGGAGCTATTACATATACATGCACAATTAATAAAGGAATTGTGCGTTATAATAACACACTTATGTGTTATGATTTATCTGATCACGAACGATATTGTCAATTCTCGTACCTAGGTAATCGTGTATCGTGTGGAAACAATATGTTTCGTATGTGGTCCTAAGAAAAAATATTAGCAAAATAGTTCATAACTAAGGTCGGAAAGAAACGGCTTTTCGTTTGATGTAATATATAATTAATTTTAAGTATGAACTATTAATTTTTAGGGTACAATTGTAATGCTTAATTAATATCTTTGCAAAAAGACAATTTAATTTGTAATGTTTATTTGTACATTTCTTGTACAGTTTTCCGCACATTACCATTAATAAATGACATAAACTTCTACATACCCGCATACAGCATGTGTCTAACTAATAGCCATCATATATCACGTATTCCCCGTATTAGCAACTGTCTATATATGTATGTTTGAAATGACACAACGTGACACTGGATTTGAACTGTGTCATCCAAGAATTTAGGTGACATAATTTTTACAATTTGAACTTATAATTCACTAATCTACTTGCAACATCAAAAGCTGACAGCACAGTCCAAAATTATGATTACACATTTTGATTTTAAAAAATCAATACACCTACTCATATCGTTTCCCTCATTTAATTCTTAATATTTTTTCATTTGTAAATGGTTTCTTCCTTTGAATCTTGTCAAACTTCTGTGGGATAAAATTAACAGACCAATAATAAAAATCAGAACAATCAATGTTAATAAATCATGGTAGAATTTGCAAAACATTTAGTTCTAGTAATGTTTTATAAATGCTAAAAACTAATACTGAGAATGCCTAGAGCATGTAAAGCTGTTGTCAAAGCCAGAAGAGGTTTTTCCGAAGTTATTTTTCTCGGTTAATTGTTTATAACAATGATCTATTTTGTTAAAGT
Source organism: Harpalus rufipes (assembly GCA_951394225.1). Taxonomy (NCBI): domain Eukaryota; kingdom Metazoa; phylum Arthropoda; class Insecta; order Coleoptera; family Carabidae; genus Harpalus; species Harpalus rufipes. The sequence continues at coordinate 21,492,167 of OX596281.1, read as the reverse complement.
AAACATATTCATATGTCAGTTAAGGATCTGTTCTGAAGAATTATTTGTGGAATGTTGATGTAACATTGTTTGAGAGCCACTGGTGGTGTATTCTGTGCACGTGCCGATCGGCGGCCCCAGCAAAAACAAAACATAGGCGAAAAAACCGCGCAGCGCATAGCACCAAGTTTTGATTTATCGTTTACCGATTGTTTTTACCCTAACCAATAAGACCGCAGGAATTTATCAATAAAAACTTGTAATTAACTATATTCTTAATTGAATTTAATTAGTGCATCTTCCATAAAGGTCATTCCATTTGTATAACAAGGAAAAGAAATAGAAAGGGATCGTTTTCAATATGTAAAACTACTGAAATATTATACCATGTCTAAATTCAAGAACAACCAATCTCAATTGATTGATTATATGCAATAGGCTGAAAAACAAAAACAACCAAAGTCTGACTGTAAGGGTAAAATAACTCACATTCGTTGTATCAATATCGTCACAAAAAAAATACTTATTGCAATGTAGACATGTCAGTAAAATTTCGAAGGACTTAAGATAGAATTTAGTGTCATTTGAGGTGCAGAGTAAAATGTCAAGGTTGACAGAAAAGTACTCTCGATATTATTAATATTGAAAGTTTCTTGTTAATATTAAACGAGCATGCCCAAAATTAAGAAATGTTGACATTGGCTGTTATTGCAGTAAGCTACAGAAATATGTAATGCGGACTTTTTTTGTGATACCACGAGACGAGAAACGGTGAAAAAAATCCACTCCCGTCTCGTCTCAAAAATTCGAGAAGAGATTTTTCTGTATCTCGTGTCGTCATACTTTTTCTTGCTTTCTCTTGCTCTCGATTCGAGAGTCTCGAATTTCTTGAATTTATAATTAGCAATAGTAAATAAATTAAAATTACAAGGAACTAGGATATAATAAATGAGTAATTCTGATTAAAACTGATTATTTTACTAAGTCTGGTATAGTTATAAAAAAAATCATTATCATGACTTATTACCCATTGCTAAGTGTTAATCTGTTTAGTACGCAGATATTGATGATGATAATTATATATTCATATGGTGCGGGCATTTCAATCTGGCGTGAAGAAGTACATCATAGGTGTTACTTTTGTGCATTTCTTTAATAAACCCAATAAATCTAAAATGAATAAATAAATAAATATGAATGTAAATGAAGAGGCAATTCAATTATTTATTTATAGGTACCGATTAATATTTTGTATAATTTATAAGTAGTACAATCGAGATCTCGAATTTCTACTCTCGTTTCGAGTAAATCTCGAGGGCTTTACTCTCGTCTCGTCTCGATACTTACAATAAAATCGCGTACACCTATTTTTGTGCTGCATTGAGTCGATCATGAATTTTAACTTGTCAATATCACTAGTGTCAATTAATATGTCAAAATTAACAGAAATTCAAATACGTACTTGATTTTTCTTTTATTTTTCTTGATTAAACATAGTAAAGAATTTGCTCCATAATATATCATATAGTGATGACATGAACAACATCATGTCAGTTTTTACATGATTTACATAGCTGAAAAATAGTAAAAACTTGGTTACTTGATTTTTAAAGGGTACGCGATTTTTTTTTGCAAGCCAATGTACTGATTTTTTAAAAAAAATATTGTTTTTTAAAGTTATTTATTGAAATTTATGTAAAATTTTGAAAAAGCCTCGTGATCTGAAACAGAATGTGACGTCAGAGTATATACAGTTTAATATGTGACAAACTATCGCCTTTATATAAGTAGGTATGGACAAACTATTTTCCTATTGGCTATAAATGCCGTGTTGTATGTTCTCTGACGTCACAGAAGTGGTGGGTTATTTTTCATGATTATTTCTGGTGCCAATCTTTTTATTTAATTATTTACGAAAATAACAATAAATTTTTACATTTTTTTTACTATGACAAATATTTCATAAACTTTCATTTCAATTTAAAATACTTTTAAAACATCTGTTGTGGTCAGCACAATACCTATCGCCACTTCCGTTTTTGATTACGTAAGTATAGGGCGCGAGCAGTCATGTGACATTGTTGGCCGTGACAAGCAGATATGAGGGCCGTGTCAGAATAACAATTAGTAATTATGTACATAGATGTCAATTGTCAGATTTTTTTATTAAAAAATTCAAGATTTTCTAAATTCACGTAGTTAATTTGTCACCAGGAGTGTGGAATTTACTTGTCGAGGAAAATAAACGATATGGAATTGGAAAATCACTAAATTTAGAATGAAGAATTATGATATTTGACATCTATGTACATAATTACTTAGCTATCATTCTGACACGGGCCCCTATATTTGCTTGTCAAGGCCAACAATGTCACATGACTGCTTGCGTCCTAACGTATTTAACATTTCTTGTATACCTATACTCTACACCAAAAATTCTATTTATATCTATTCCTCAGATTTAGATTTTTAAATTTTAAATTCGTTCTATGAAGATATTTTATCCTACTCTTTTTTTCGAAATGTTTCCAATTCATTGTAGGAATTGAGTATTTTTGTGGGGTATATGTAATATACTTATAATTTTAAATATTTAACTATTAATATATATAATTTAAGAAATAATATATTGTATGTACTTCCCAGAAAAAATCTTCAGTCAGTTACAAACATTTTCATTTTTCAATTGGTATCCATGGCATTATTTGGGCTGTGAGATTTATTACAACAGATTATTATATACCTTATATTTTTTTATCTGTAAATCTATAAAAGATATAATAAAATATTTATATGTAGCAGATAGAGAATTTACTCTTCTTTAATACTAGCAAGAATATTTTTTTTTAAATAATATTCAGAAGATTTTTTTAAGAATCTACTACTTCCGGTTGTCCAATTATTACCAAAACCTTTACAGCTCTTCCCTTTAATGTCCGATTGAGAAAAACGTAGTTAAACAGAGATTAAGTACGAGTATTATAGTTTTTGAGAAATTGTCCTTTCAACCTCCCCACATACACACATACACACACACACACACATACATCCACACACACACACACACACACACACACACACACACACACACACACACACACACACACACACACACACACACACACACACACACACACACACACAGGCATCATCGTAAAAATATTAAAATCGGATTGTAGGGATCTTAAAACGTGCTAATCATTAAAATCTGGATATGCGATTTTTAGCATGAATGCAATACCTCTCTTAGCGAGATGTAAAAATGTGAATCCGGCCCATTGCGATTTTGTTTCAAATTCGATTTTTCTCGGTTGTAGAATTTAATTCTCCAAACCTTTTTATTTGGAGCATTCATATCTAAAATAAATAAGCCACTTTTGCGTAAGAATAAACTATTTTCGAATGTTAAATGCCCATGGCCCACTTGTCGTTTTGCACCTGATATATTTAATAAACAACTCAGAAGACGCCTTAGATCGAATCAAGAAACCCAAACATTAATAAGAAATGATGTAGATTACGAAATTTTTTTTTGTGAAGAACGCTTAGTCAAAGCACATATCTAACAGAATGTATGAAGGATAAATATATTAATAATAAATAATAAGACAATTGCTCCTCTTGATAGAGTTGCTTTGATTCTTTTCCATCCCTGTTCCGTTCAATAAATCACATTTGACATAATGTGCAACACAACACAAATAAACAAAATCCCTACATCTGTGTCTTACGTACACGGCTTGCTCTTGTACATTAGAGACACATAATCAATAATCCATCATGTAGTGTGTCAGAGCCGGGAATTTTTCCTTCTCATCTCTCTTCAGAGCCTACTCGATATAAATGTGCAATGTCAACACGCCAGACAACACGCATCAAGTATTCATATTCAATTGTTTGCTTTGCCTCGGTGTTTCAATCAATTGTCACTCGGAGGTGTAACAACATTGCCGCAACGCAAGATGGCAAGATGATGATGCTACAAGACAAGCTCAAGAAGATTTTCAATAATAAATCGAGGATAGGATAGGATGATATCTGTAGGTTTGGAAGTAGTCGTTCCGTATTTTCATCAGGACATATCATACAAATTAAAATTGGAGTTAATATCAACATGTATTTTACAGGAATTTATTAAAACGAGGGTTATGATAGAATTATTGAGAATAAAATATATGGTTAATATATTTTTAGAATTTTATTATAGATATGTTCAAAATAGTTCCATACAACCATAATACACTTCACCATTCTTTTATTCCAAACAATTTTCTTTTGAAAATCTTTCAGAGTAATCATTAATTGCAGCATTCTTCAGACAAAAATCTTCTACTCCGTATTTTTTTTTGGTTTCTTTTTTTAATGGCTCACTGTTTCCTGGTTATTGTCATGTCTCTTGGAGTGTAAAAAGAAATATAAGTTTTGTCAAATGTCACCTGCCCGCCACTATTTAATAGCGTTTAAGTTGCCTGGCAAATTCTTAGGCACACGGTCAGCTTTTTGGAAATTAGAAATCTGATGTGGTACAAAACAACTAACAACTTTTTTGAAATGTAGGTGATCTTTTATATTCTATTAATATATGAGGATCCAATCTTTAGTTGATGCTTTATTACCATGTAGAGGAGAGTTGCCTAATGCGTACTGGTCAACTAAATCGTACATGCTCATTAGTTGAATATTAGTGGTATCTAGTAGAAAATATATGATCTAAATGTTTAGTCGGTAACATAGATAAAAATTTGAAGTTAAATATAGTTTTCTGTGTGAGCTATAGAAATGTAAAAAAATCAAATAGGTTTCATGTAAATTTTTAACGATTCTATTAATTACACAGTAAATTTTATTTTCATATTCTTTAATTTTCGTAAAACTGACTAGTAGCTAGCATTATTTACTATTTCTTAATATTTATTTGAAGTATATTTTGTATCTACGCTCAAGGTTATATATATATATATATATATATATATATATATATATATATATATATATATATATATATATATATATATATATTATACATATATTTAATATTATTTTTACATAATAATAATAAAATATGTATCTTTAAGAATTACTTATTATTTTCAATAATATATTATTTCATTATTTAAATTTATAAATTTGTTAATGTATTAACGAAATAAACCTAAGGTACTAAAAATAAATTTCATATTATTTTCATTTGTATAATTTTGGAATCAGGGCAGTTCGATTTAATAGATAGGTTTCCTAAAAGGTACTTTTTAAATTTCTTATAAAGTGGTCTAAAACAACACATGTGTTATTAAAAAAAAGGCTAAACTTGTACAGAGAAGGCATCACAAAACATCATACTATAGGCAGAAACATAAATTTTCATACCAATTCATGCTGAATATTAAAGAAAACAAAAAAATTGTTAGGTAGTACGATTTTGGCAACTTTCCTCTAAGTGGCTTCATTGTTTTCTTCGATTATTTTCTTAACAACAGTAACAATATTTTTATCAATAACTGCTGTAGGAGAACACCTGTTCCATTTTAGGGCTGAACAGAATTCTATTATCGTTCATTTTTTTATACTAGCGGTAAATTGTAGCTATTGAAGGCACTTGTTCGTTAAAAACTATATTTAAACTTTTTTGCATTCATTAGCACTTAAATCTGCTTTGGATTCAATATAAATTGTGATACGAGCATGTTCTCTGTTTAATTCCAAATTTTCATTCACCACGATACTTTTAAAAATCGATTAAGAACAGTATTAAATACTTAATTGCAAATGACAAATAAATAACTGTTTAATATAGTACAAATTTCGTTTTTCCTGGTCTACCCTCTATTAATCTAGCGTGACTCTCTTGTCAGCAGATATTTTAGAGGAACTTGTCAATAATAAAAGAGTGTATAGCCAGAAAAGTTCATATGCTTGTTCGTAAGTTACAAATTTCACAAATTGTATAATATTAATAAATATATCTTTATATATTCCATGCATAAATGCACAACAGTTAAACTTATTTGTTACCAACACAGTTACAACGATATAAAGGATGTAACAAGCAAATTTAGCACCATCATAAATCCATCTTCATATATTTAACTTGGCCGATTGTCTAACGAACAGTAGCTCTGTTCGTTGACATGTACTGAGTTACACTAGTGTTAAACTTTTTTACACTAGCGTGTTTTTTGACAAAACGGGCAGATTCGCGCAACGCGTTCGTTGACAACCATTTTAGAACTAGTTCAAACCTACTTGCACTGACTCCGGAGGTAGTGTAAAGAGTGCAGAGCGCTGTAGTGGGGACGAAGTCTGTGAAATACTCATATTTACAAGGGAAATATAATAATTTAGTTAATATTTTATTATTTATTCGAAGAATACTCCGTTGTTTTGTAAACAGGTTATGTACATACGTGCGAGACTACTCGTGCTCAGCCTTGTCTGATTTTATAGATCATATGCGGGTTGATGTGTCTACGGTAACAAGATATTTGGCTCACTGTATTTTTCTATCTCATTTACAAATCTGTTTTAAGAGCCTGTGAGATGACGCCTGGTAAGCGCGCTCAATAGTACAGATATACTCGTGTCATCATTACCTAAATCTGCGAATATAAAAAGCAAGTTGACACGCTCAGAAATGGGTAAAAAGAAAAAGCTGTTATTTATTTACATAAAGTATGGTTACCTTTATGCGTTATACTTGCCGTCAAATAAATATGGCCTGGATATTTCTACACTGTTGCCAATTCACTGGTTATGTTGAAAATTCTAAGTTATGAAGAAGCGGCAACACCGCAGGGCAGGAGACAGGGTGCGGAGAAGGGAAAAAGTTGAGCATTAGTTCATACTCATTTGACGGCGAGTATTGTATTAAATAGCAGCTGAGAATGGTCCTGGGTGTTGCCATATAACAAACTTCGTTACGCATTACTATTAGCACTATATGTATTAACGTCATGCATTAAAAAAGTAGCTAAGAATGAGGCAGATTCAATGAAAAGTAAAATTTAATTAAATTTAATACAAATATTTTTTTGTTAATTCTTTGACGGATTAAATTAATCAATCGCCGAAAAGTTACATACCTATCTGTTTAGAATATAATTATAGAATTGTTTAATTTGAAGTTCGTTTAAAACCATAAATAGATGCGTGTATGATTATATCTCTAACTGTTTTTAAATACTATTCCTGACATATATAATGGTATTTATAAGGATTCAAACCTTTCAATGTCATTCAAATTAGCGTAAAAGTAAAGATGAACATCAGAATAATTAAATAAGTTTCGCAATAATAATTATTATAAATAATACTATGACTAACACTGTAGGAAGTTCACCGTATATGTAGAAATTATTTACATTTCAATTCCTAGAACTCTGTAACATTTCTCACAACGTCTACCAGTCAAAACCATTACAATTTTAAAATTACCATTTCATTTCTGATAAATATTAAACAAGTGAAATATCAAGGATTAATTGCTACAAATGTATCCTAGCAAGCTGTGTAAAAACAACAGCGCGTTAACAATAGAACATCAATCAAAATGGCCGAAAAAAGTGGCCCACTTTGAGTTTTTAACTTAGTGTGTTTCAGAGTACTGGAGAGATTTTTTGAAAAGATTTCAACAGCCATTAAACGAGGCGAGAACAAAAAGGTTTATATCTCTAAGCAAAGAAGCCGATAGATCGTACAGATCGTAAGACTTAATTGAATTTGTCCCATAATTCATTGCGGGAGGTATTTTCTATATGGATTTCAAACAGAACCGTATTTAGAAAATATTTATATGTTTTATAGTCCATTTACGAGTATAAATTAGGTGTAGTAAATTCAAAATTTACACCAAAACACAAATATTTTTTCCATTTTTACATTCACTCATTATCTCATAACCTCGTTTATTCAAAAACACATAGTTCTTACAAAAACTAAGTATGTAATATCATATTAATTATACTGAAAGCTCAATTACTTGAATTTATTATAATTATTTTATATAGTTTTTTATTGCTTTGAATCAGACTTTTCAATTTCCTAGTTCATACAAATGTCATTTATATGTTTTATAGTTATAATCATCCCGGCATATTACCCATTGGTTATAATGACATATTCATACCGCGTGGAGGTTTACCTGGCGTCACCATACGGGCACTCATTGTTGGCGTGGAAAGTGCACTACAGGAGTCACTTTTGTGCCATATAAAATTCTAAATAATTTCACATTGGTCGAGATCGAACCCGAGTCCCTAGATTCGCGACGAGACGTTTAGGCAGACGGCCTCGCGAGACAACATAAAGTTAATGAATAAAAAGTGTTTTGCACGACAGCTGCAACATCTTCGTCTATTAATATTTTTATTCATTTTGTTATTTGGCTTTACATTTCAATCATGTCTTGAATTGCATGATACTTGTAACATTTAAAAAATATTGGACTAGGGTTACACAACGTTTGTTTATTTTGAACTTATATGTACCTAAATACATAATAAGTAAATTATAACTATTTCTTTATTTCTATTTTTGTTAATTGCCAAGGACACCTTCAACAGCTGACCAAATACCTAACACAACCTCATCACATCGTGATGTGTGCCGGGGAATGAGAGAGTTTTAGGCAATGAAAATAAAAGCAGATGAGTTCGCTAAAAAGAGAGCCAATGTAAACTACCGATTTTTGAAAAGCCATATAAAAATGAATTCAATAATTGAGAGCCTCATATTGAAAAGACATTCAGTTACCATCAAATGAAAAACTTCATTTTACACTCTTGTCGACAAACGCGAAGCAGTTATTAGCTCCCAGGAAAAAGGATCTTAGAACTATGACAGATATCTTTCCTGGTCATTGTCCTCTGAAATACCACCTATCTAAGATGGTATAGCCGAAACAGAAAACAATATATGTCGACTGTGCAAAGAGGGCGAAGACTGGTCATTGTCCTCTGATCTATGTAAGATGGTATAGCCGAAACCGAAAACAGTATATGTAGACTATGCAAAGACGACGAAGAAACTGCGGAACACTATATGTGAATGCCCAGCTGTAGCCGTAAGAAGATTCAATCATTTAGGCAAAATTATCCTCACGGGTAGTGAGACCGGGAAACTGATTCCTGGAGACGTAAATGACTTCATGAAAATTTATGCTTCCAGAAACTAAGTTAGGGTCAGGTTATAAAAGAATTCACAGGCGCTCTTCGCAGTGGCAAAAGTGACTCTCTCTTAAAGCCCTCACACATATAATAATAAAAACAATAATTGCCTTAGATAAAAATCTGATGTGGCCAGCACATAACCTCTCGCCGTATATTTTACCTGGCTGTATGCATAAAGCAAAGATTATTTTTATAAATACAAATAATATATTCATATAAATCTATGACGTATAAACTTCTTTATTATTCAATAATAGCATGTCTCAACATGAAGATATTTTACCATAAATTATGTTACAATAAATTACAAAGTAGAGTTTACCATATATAAATATTAGGCTGGTAACAGCAATTTTCAATTCGAACAACTTTGTTTACTTTCTCTTCATATTCTTCTAGTAAAAACATTAATTTTGGGCGGTCTAAAATGTATATATCTGGATTGTGCATCTATTCTTATATATCTTCTTTTACATTTTATTTTTTCATACTTGTTATATCTAAATAACCTTAATTCCCTTTAATAAAGTGACGGATAGATTGCACTCCGATTTTGTCAATATTTACAACTTACTTGAGAAGAATTTGATAGCTTTTTCGCAATTCAAAGTTACTCTAGTCTACAGTACTGATGTACATTGTCCCATAATGTTTGAAACAAATTTAAGTCCTTCAACCTAGACTTGTCATCTCCATAATAGTCACAGATCAAGAACTAAGGGATTCTCCAAGTACATTTTTAATTCATTACTCATTATTTCTGACACTGACATTTATCTGTCAGTTACAAATAATTTAAATTATCAACTATTTTTCATGGCATTCTTTCGGCTGTCAAATTTATTACAACAGATAATTTTATATATTATACTTCTTTTATCTCTAAATCTATGGAATATATAATAAAATATTTAAATGTTTCAGATAGAGAATTTAATTTTCTTTAATATTACCACGAAAAAATTTCAAAAAATAATATTTAGAAGATTTTTTTTCAAGAATCTTCTACTTCCGGTTGTCCAATTGTTACCAAAACCTTTTCAGATCTTCCCATGAATGTCCGATTGGGAAATACGTAGCTAAACAAATTTTAAGTCTTATAGTTTTTGAGTAACCGTCCTTCCAACATCCCACACACATACACACATACACACACACACACACACACACACACACACACACATCCACACACACACACACACACACAGACATCATCGTAAAAATGTTAAAATCGGATTGTAGAGACCTTAAAACGTGCTTATTCAATAAAATCTGGATATGCGATTTTTAGCATGAATGCAATACCTCTCTTAGCGAGAGGTAAAAAGTCATATTTGATCTAAAAAGTCAAGTATGACCACGGTTAATATCTGTCTGGGTGACCGTAGTTTCAAATAATTACAACTAAATATAATTTGATTAGTGTTTCTTGTTTAAATAATTCGTTGACCTTATGCATCTTAAGAGTATAATTCCAAAACATAAACAATTTGAATATATTCACAGGTTCTCGTATAAAATTATAGTTCTTGTAAGAATTATAATACAATTTAGGCCTCAAATTATTGTGGAAGAAAAATTTAAACCAAGTTTACCGCAATTAGAGTAATTTACTTACAACTAGGAAGCTTAGACTTGACCTAGAATAAGATTTTTTTAAAGTGCGTATAATGTTATATAATTATTTACGAAATATTTTGAGATGATAATTTATTTCAACATTGTAATTGTATTCAAATTATATTGACATTAAACGTTGTATCAAGATCGAAGGTATTGTTTAATAAAATAAATAAATACAATATCATCGTGGTTTTTTTATTGCTGTGTGTGCCAATTTGCTTCTTAGTTATGACGATATCTTTTTATGGAAGAGGGTGTTTATTTATCCTCACTTCACGGGCATTCTAAGTAGTTATAGGCAGTGAACCACAAAAATTACTTCAAAGTTATCGTAGATATAGTAGCGCTACAGCAAAAAATAATTTTATTGCATAATATTTTAAATCTAAATTTGTTATTGTTAATTCTGGGGTACCACAAGAGTCTAATCTTGGACTGTTATTGTTGTTGAAATGGCGGTATTGAAATAAAATTATTGAATTGACTGCCAGTTCGATCCTTTTTTCACCATACCTACATTAGATTTTAAGTTTTTAAGAATACTGCATTGCACTACTAATGATGTATTTATATTGAGTTCTTTCTTGTAACTTATGATTTTATGTTATATTTGATTTCTCTTTGCGTTAACAGGGTTTTGTACTTCTGTATCTTTTTGGTAAATAAATTATTATTATTATTATTATTGTTAAGACTGGAAGTTCAATAATTCAGAAAAAATGTACATATTTCAATATTGTTTTAAGTGTTAGCTTATTCTTCAATCTACATCCTTTCAACTTCATTGTCTTTGTGATTCATATTCTCGAATGGTCTTACTCGTTTACAAGTTTGAAAAGTTCTCCCACAGAAAGAAACAAGGCAATCACATTTACGACCTGGGCTCTTTCATATTCATTAGATTTTAATGGACGGTGCTCAGAAGTAGTAGTACGAATGTCAAAATGCAGAGTCGCTAGTGTAGCGTTAAGCCTTTCCGCTTCCTGTTCTGATAGCAAGCGAATTGTTACACTATTTTTATTTTACAATATACGTGAGTTGGATAGAAATGAATTCATTATTGCATAAGGCGATAATGGATTGTTTCTAGGTTAATTACTTTAAACTAGAATATGCGGGGTATATTTTTATAAATACTGTGACTTCATATCACTAGGGTTCGGAAAATATGCAGAATATAAAAATATGCATCAAAAAATATATATGCTCTTATATGCACTTATGCCGTTACGATTAATTATTATTTATACATATTATATGTTATGTGTTGATATTTCTTTTTATTTAAAACTAATCAATCAATTAATCTAGTTCAATATTAAATTAAGATACCTGAGGTATAAGACCCAGTGTGTATTTAAGGTCCATTTACCGAAAATCACATTTATATTAGTTGCACGGGTGTGGTTTGCTACATAATCGTGATTGTTTTTAGAATAAAATAATTAATAAAACAAGCATTATTTATCTACTACCCCGGGGCAAATAAGGCCCAGTAAATTTGGTGCCAAAACATATGACAAATTAAAAAAAATAAGCAAATAACAATCTGAAAAGAACATCGAAGTTATGGTTTTGTAATAACTGGCACCATGAAGAGTGTGTTGGGGTTTACTAGAAAAAAATGTCCATATCGCTCAGTTTAGGCTAGAATTATGACAAAAGTTTATATAAATCTAGTTCCTATTAGAGTATTAATATTTGTTGATTTTTCTCAAGAATGGATTTTCACATATATGAAAATTAGTTTTAAAAAATCTGATGTGGCCAACACAATACCTTCCGTCAATCCTGTGTATTATTTACAAATTCTATACATAAATTTTCTTGCAAAAGATTCTAAATTTCCAGTAAAATTATTTCACAAACTATGGAAATGGCACTTGACACGGACATCTTCTTCTTCTTTAGCTTTTCTCATTCGTTAGGGGTTGCTATTTTTTATTTTCTTTTTCCATTTATTTCTGTTTTGCGGGTCGTCCTCAAGCTATTCATTTTTCTTCCAGTATATTCTTTATCTCTTCTTATGATATGTTTAAACCAATGTAATCGTCTCTTTTATATCTTTCTAGAAACTTTTAATACTCGAGTTATTTCCCTTATTCTTTCATTGCTTACCGTATCTTTCCGTGTCTTCCACAACATCCATCTCAACATCCTCATCTCTGCCACATTAATTTTCTTTCCATTGACACTGACATCTGTCCACCATCTGTTAGTTAGAATTTTCTGAATATAGTAGCTGTTTCCATGGTTATAGCATGGTGGTGATTTATGAAATTTAATTTCTTTAACTCTATATCCATTGAATATGAAGAATGAAATGCAATTAAATCGTATAGTTAATAGAATATTCTATTATTAATATATTATAATAACATTAAATGTGTAAATAATATGTTTTTTCAAAAAAAAAAAATGTTAAAATCTTCAAATAAAGGGTACTTGCGGTTAACTAATTATAACCAAAATCTAATCAAGTCTGCATATGGATGCAAGGAAAAGGAATACCTAAGAATTGTAATTTTTGGAATTCTAGTATTGGAGATATCGCGGCGGAAACCGCGGTCACACACACATGCACACAAACACGCCGACATACAGACATCTTCGTAAAAATAGTAAAATCGTATTGTAGAGACCCTAAAACGTGCTTATTCATTGAAAACTCACCACCGAATTTTTTGACCAAAGACAATAACCTTTCTTACCTAGAGCTGACGCAAGGTAAAAATGGTGATTTTTGAACTTTTTTATATTTATAATAAAACAAAGTTTAACATGAACAAAGCTTCTTTAAAAAAGATTACTAGTTATCCGACATATTTCAATTTTAATTTAGGTGGGTCTTATTTGTCTTCATGACCGTATAAGAATAAATAATTAGGTGTTTTTCTAAATTATCTATGTTAAATTTTTGCCTTTTAACAATAAAAATGAGCAATTTAGCTGTCTAAACCAACATTAGTCTTAGTTTTGCAGGGGTATAAGAAAATGAGTCAAATGAAACAGTTTTGTATTCGAAGAACTAAAAATGAAACTTATACTATATTTGATAGGGTCGTGTTAGGTGACCAGGTTCGATTCTGATTTCCGACTGACGTCAAATAGCAGAAAATTGACCCCTGAGGTGCACTTTCAACATCTTTAAGAGCCCATGAGGAGACGTCTGGTGAAAGCCCCCAACGGTGCAAATATATCGTCATTATTGAAATTTGTGAATAGAAGCAAACTGGCACATCCAGAAATGAGTAATAAACCGTGATAATATATTTATTTACTTTATGAAGGAAAGAAATCATATAGTTGATGGGGATATCTTTTAAGGATAAACGATAAAAGACTTGCGAAGGAGGTTTAAATAGTAAAAATAAGGGAAAAGAATGAACAAGAAAGGCCAAGAGAAGATTTGGATGGTATCGCGGACATTACGCTGATGAATAAAGGAGATACAGGCAGTACAGACTATGAAGCGAAATTTTTTGCAATAGACAGAATACAATGGAAAAAGTTTTATGCATGATTGCAATTTTTGCTGTCAAATTACTGTGACATTTGATTTCTCACCACGTTTGGTTCCTGTAAAAATTTGAGTATAAGAAAATGAAAGTAGTGAAATTGCTTTATACTCGTAAAGTTCTAGGCAAAAGAAGGCAATGGAACAAAAATTATCCATTAAAGAATATTTATTGTTGTAGGTGTAGCGTGTAGGTGTATGGAGAAGATGTGTATGTCCTCATATTTTCTGGTGCAAATAATTTTGAAGGAACCTAGAATCGATTGAGGATGGATATTATAGGATCAGAAGCAACTAAATAAAATATTACTTTACATTTAATTGTTTTCCTTCATTGCTAGGTAGATAATAAAAAATCTCCCTTTATACAAAACTAATGTGTGTAGTTAAAAAAAATTGAGCTCTTAATTATTATATAAGTGATAATTGCTATAAAAAGTGACTTTTCTCACAGTTAACTTGTCGCAATGCGACATTGAACTATCTGCAGAGCCGGACCCGCCCTAAATCCATGGCCCGGCCCCTTGTAAAAAATCCAACTCTCTTGTCGCTCAAATCCGGCAAAACAAGTGAAAGGAAAAAACAAACGAGCGAAGGACGCAGATGATTTGCAAATTCGACAAAAAATTCTCTAAAAACCACGTCATTCAGCTGTTTCGAAAAACATGACACAAGTCTATGCTTAAATGTTCGTTTTCGTAATGACAAAAAAATTGCACATCTTTCTTAGCTCACTAGATGTGGATAATTAATGTAATTGGAGAGTCAGGACATGAAGTTTAGTGGAAGGGGAAAACAGATGACTCCGCCTAAGATAACTTAGATTTTAAGCACGCAACTAAGAAGAAAATAACAGATGTGGAAATTTTTATGATTAACATTAAATAATCGTCAGTTTTCAAGAAAATTACTAGGTACCTTACATGTACCAGGTTTCCATAATGCTATAAATTTTCTTGTTAAAATTTCCTATTTTTTATATTTATGACACAGGTATCACGACTTATGAATGGTGATATATTTATACAATTCGAGGTCTCAAAGTTGTCATTAAATAAACCACAGAATTAAGTTATGTACTTACCTACTATTTCAAAATGAAAAAAAATCAAGTTTCACTTCGGCCGAAATTGGACCCGGGTCGTACGAACCACAACCGGTCACTTAACGCGAACCCAGTTACATAGTTAATTTATAAATATTTGTGTTATCAAATTTTTTGTAACCTTTTCTACGGTTTGTTTTCTAATCACCCGTTAAAGTCTCCACATTATTTCATATGCACGTGTCTTTCGTTGGACTTATAAAGGGTTTAGAGGGGTAAGGGAAAGTAATGCGACTGTGGCGCACCTAGGGGCGGGTCCGGAACTCCCTTCCTGTCACACACATTCACACAAACACACACTTATTCAGAGGAGATACAATGATGATCTGATGAGCATCAAATGAATTCTATTGTTGAATTGAATTCATATCAAATGGTTTAGTATTCTGTTGATTAACTTCAATATTACTTTTCAAATTTAACGGACTTTCATTGTTTTTACGTTAAAAAGTCGAACAAACCCATTTTTGGGCATAAAATTTAAATTTTATGCTTTTACATATTAATTCCAAATTTTAAAACAGCATTTCTTTTTTAGTTCTGAAATATTTGCGTTCAAATTTGGACCAAAAAATACACATTATCTACCCATAACCTAACAATGGGCCGAGTTATGAATACTTCAACATTCATTCAATTTTTACCTCTCGCTAAGAGAGGTATTGGATTCATGCTAAAAATCGCATATCCAGATTTTATTGAATAAGCACGTTTTAAGGTCCCTACAATCCGATTTTAACATTTTTACGATGATGTCTGTGTGTGTGTGTGTGTGTGTGTGTGTGTGTGTGTGTGTGTGTGTGTGTGTGTGGATGTGTGTGTGTGGGATGTTGGAAGGACGGTTACTCAAAAACTATAAGACTTAAAATTTGTTTAACAACGTATTTCCCAATCGGACATTCATGGGAAGATCTGAAAAGGTTTTGGTAACAATTGGACAACCGGAAGTAGAAGATTCTTGAAAAAAAATCTTCTAAATATTATTTTTTGAAAATTTTTCTTGATAATATTAAAGAAAATTAAATTCTTTATCTGATACATTTAAATATTTTATTATATATTCTATGGATTTAGAGATAAAAGAAATATAATAAATAAAATAACGTTATAATAAATTTTACAGCCGAAAGGATGCCATGGAAAATAGTTGACCAGTTGAACTGTTTGTAACTGACAGATAAATGTCAGTGTCAGAAATTCATAGATATTACTAAAGAGTTTTTCTGGGAAGTACATATACATTATATTATTTCTTAATGTATTAGTAGTTAAATATTTAAGATTATAGGTCTATTACATATATCCTTCAAAAATTCAGTCAATCCTGACAATGAATTGGAAACATTTCGAAAAAATAAAAGAGGACAAAATTTCTTCATATAATGAATTTAAAATTAAACAATCTAAATATAAGGAATAGATATATGTAAGTACAATTTTTGGTGTAGAATGTAGGTATACAAGAAATGTTAAATACAATAGGGCGCCTTGACAAGCAGATATGGGGACTCATGTCAGAATGATAGCTAGTAATTATGTATATAGATGTATCATAATTTCTCATTCTAAATTTAGTGATTTTTCAATTCCATATGGTTTATTTTCCTCGACAAGTAAATTCCACACTCCTGGTGACAAATTAACTACGTGTATTTAGAAAATCTTGAAATTCTGAATGAAACATACTGACTAATTATCATTCTGAAACGGGCCCCCACATCTGTTTGTCAAGGCCAACAATGTAACATGACTGTTCGCGCCCTATACTTATGTAACCAAAAAAGGAAGTGGCGAGAGGTATTGTGCTGGCCACAACAGATTTTTTAATAATATATTCAATTATAATACATAACTACAAAAAAAAAAAAAGTTTTAAGTAAACCACTACATTTTGAAATACTATTTGATGCATCATTCATTTAATAAAATAAAAAAAATAAAAAAATATTTCATCACGGCATATTACCCATTGCTGGGTGTGCCAATCTGCTGTGTAACATATAAATTATTTATTTGCATTTCCCTATTTAAATACACTGTATAAAAGCATATATAAAGTAAACAATAACAATTTGTTGGCAGGGGGCTGTACAATAATTAGATAAACTCTCGGAGTCAAAATAGCACCACGTCACCAGTTATGTAACAAAATTTTCACGTCACCAGTAGAAGGTTTTAAACTTCAATAATTATTTATAAAAATAAATTAAAAATATGTTGAAAATTAATAGTTGAATGTAATGTAAATTTTGAATTTATTATGCACAATCAACGATAAATAGTTAAAAATGATGTAAATTGGCTGACATCTCAGTTTCAGTATACGTAAATTCGTGCGATAATGACAGTGTAGGAATGTAATTTTTATGTGGGGGTGTTTCACAATTTGGCTGTTGTGAAAGTGCCTGTTTCTGTCTCTATTCGTGTGTTGAAGGAAAACTTTCAGTACGGCCCTGAACTACAAACCTCTCACATCCCAGGTCGAAACACGAGACGAGACGTTCACACAATCAAACGATTCAATTAACTCTATCATTAGCACATATAAATTCATCAAAACATTCAGACAGATCAAAAAAATATGTATTAATAATGAATATGCATGAGTCAAAATTAATTTATTACTGATTTTTAAGACAATTGTATTACGGTCTAGTGGGTAGAAATTAATATTGTGAATGCCAAAAAATAGCCCAATGTTCTACAAATGGTACAAGCGGTACAAGTGTCATAAAATACCGGACGTACTGAAAATGTAAAGCCAAAGATGGAAGAAATTTTATGAACAAAGGGTTGTGCAGGTAAACAAGTACAAATAAAAAAATAGTACTCGATCTCAAGGTCGTAAATCCGAAAGTGTTCAACATATATATGAACAAAAAGGATTAGAATATTAATAAAAGAAGAAGATGCACATGTCATTATTGTTTCGTGCAAAGCAGTTTTTGTGGAAGAATAGAAAGTAAAATACAAGCATTAAAATGAAGTATGGACGAAAAGAGACCTGCACAAGAGATTTATATAGCAAATAAAAGAAGGCCCAGAGAAGATTGGGATAGTATCGTGACGAAGATAATGAAAAAGGAGCTACAGTACAAGAGGTGAAATTTTGTGGACAAATGACGGCAGACGGGTATGTGACTACAGTGGAGTCTATGTTGAAGCTCTCTGTTTTAAAAAAGCTGCTCTTCTGTTGTGGATTAACATGTGGATCAAAAGTTCGTAATAGTTTTGTCACCTTTTTTTTATAATTTTAGCTGCTTGAGATTTCCTGATGTTAAACTTATGAACACTGTTTTTCTTTATCTTTGAATTCAATGTAGAAGGCCGAACATTCCAATAAAATTTATGACCATAAATATAAGTCACTTTATTTTACATATAATTCGACGTTTCGGAACAATATTAGTCCATCATCAGCAAAAGAATAAATTTTGTTACAATTATAGAGTTATGTTAAAAGTGCTTATGTTACAATTTGTTAAACTGCATTTTGTTGAACTACATAATACAAAAGTGGTTGAAGCCCAAATTTTGTCAAGAACTACAGCAGAACCACACCAAAAAAAGTTAACATGTTAATTTTTGTTGTGTGGTTTGAAATACTGGAGTGAATGAAAAAAAAAAAATTCTGATTGTGTGGAGATGAAGAGTAAATAATGCAATATTTGTATTAAAACGAATATTTT
Source organism: Harpalus rufipes (assembly GCA_951394225.1). Classification (NCBI taxonomy): domain Eukaryota; kingdom Metazoa; phylum Arthropoda; class Insecta; order Coleoptera; family Carabidae; genus Harpalus; species Harpalus rufipes. The sequence continues at coordinate 21,473,090 of OX596281.1, read as the reverse complement.
TTATTGATATTGTTTTAATTAAATTAGTAAATACAGATAATAACAAAGCACAAGCACAAGTAAAAATGTTTGAAGTGTGTAATTCGAGTAGAGAGACTCTTATATTGAATACCGCATGACTTGGGAGTACCATAGAAGTATGTTTTTCTCTTTATATTACTACGATATTGATATAGGAGATAAATGCACCATAGGTAGAATAATTTTATAGATTTAATAACATAAAATATTAAAAAGGTTAAAATTTGACATAAGGTTTCCATTCTTCACCATCGATATGCTGCATTAAAGACGCCGAGGCAGCGCGGCCACAGACCATCATTTATATCGGACTTATCAATTCTATGTTAAATTTTGTGTCGCACTACACTTGCGCTGTCTAGCATCACAGCTGAATTAATCACAAAAAGGCGGGTAGTACTAGACTTTTTTTTTGGTTTTGAAGTTTAATAAAGAATAAAACTTAATTTTAATTGTTATTAATTCATTATTAAAAAAAAATAATGTACAAAATTTTTAGAAATGCAACTATTTATTCTCCCGTGTGCTAATAAAAATTTTCTATGTTCCATTTGTGGCATGCATGCAATAGGTTCGCCAACCCGCATATATTTTGATTATTAATACTTTTGGTGATTTTAGCTATACAATATAAATTATACTATATGTATATCTGCTACATATTATCTGCATATTAATTTCGGAAGTAGCTCAATATTATCACTTCCTATTTTCATAGCAACTTTAAATTTCAAATGAAACATCCTTAATTATTCATATTTAAAAGTACATAAATATCATTAAGAAAATATAATGGCGAATGATTAAAATATTGCATTTAGGTAAAATATGATTATTTTTATATTGGATAGCAAATTTCATATACTTGAATTTGAATAAATTAAGAGTTGCTGCCGATAATTTGAAAATCTGAATAAAAATATTGAGCCACTTTCGAAAATAGATATGTACCAATTATTGCGTATCGCTCAGCTTGAGTCGTGAATATAATTGTAATAAATTCACTTGTTAAAAACTTTTGAAAAAACTTCTGGTAAAAACGTGTTGAATTTCAAAATAAACAAAAACCACTAATTACCGTAATTAATCCCCAGAATATTAAAACTACAATCAACATCTTAAGAAGTCGTTTCTTTGGCGAAAAACGACCTCTCCACACATTTAATTAATTTTAATAGTCGTTCGCTAAGACAATGCAGGGAATAACAGTATTCAGTGTGAAGAGTGAAGCACACTCATTCCTTTTTCTTTATTTGCCCCGCTTTCTTCTTAGCTTTCTTCAAGTATAGAAGACACGTGATTTATTATGAAATTAACACTTCGTGTAAAATAAGGAGTACGTAGAAAAGTATTGTTAAAATAACTGTTAAAAGTGTATATGAATTTTTTTCTTTGAAAATATTGTTTGTAAAATAATCTATGTAAATTATTGTTTAGCCATTCATTACCGATGAAAACTGTAATTATATGTAAATAAAAATGTTAGGTATATTTTATGAGTGGTAGTTTTAAAATTTAACAAATTTTTTGAAAATTTTAACTACTGGTGTTTACGTCTTTGTACATGATGTATAATTATACTTAATATTCTGTTTTCTGAGAAACAGAGATTAAAAATCATTATTTACAGCATAAAAATAATTTCCTTTGTACAATCTTCATTTCAAATTGATGCCTCTTGATGGTAAAAATATAAGAGAGGCAAAACTCCCAGCAATGCCCATTATGAATGAGCCAGTTTCAAATTTTTCAAACAGGATTTTCAATGAAATAATAATTTGTTATTATATTCGTAAATAATTGAATAAAAAAAATTAGCGCCAGAAATAGTAATAAAAAACAACCCCCCCCACTCTTGTCATGTCAAATTACATGCAACACGCCATTCATACTCATAGGAAAACAGTTTGTCCATCACTTCCGATATTTATAAAAATAAACGTAGGTTATAGTTTGTCAAATGAGAAACTGTATGAACTTTGACGTCATATTGTGTTCCGGATCATACGACTTTTTCGGTGTTTTTTATGGTATCTCGGGTAATATTAGCGATAGAGCGAAACCGTTTGCACATTCCAGGGTCAACTTTTCCAGAAAAGTTTAATACTCGCAACAGGAATTTTCGACCTTCTTTTGTTTTTGCGCTACAGCCAAAACCTCGTTTATCGCTAAATTCGAAAATATTTCATATCTTATTTTTTATAATAGAGAAAAATTGTTTAGACAAATTTTGTACCGTTTTTTGCGTAGAATAAAATGGTGTGATTAGATTTTTTGAAAACTTAATAATTCTCGAGATACGACACAAATTTATATTTTTTTGAATGGGTACCTATGTTGAAAAATAGACCCATCTTTTGTTTTAAACATGAATATAAAATGAATTATTATTTTTTTGGGGTGAAAAAATTTAAAATAATTAAGAAACAAATAAAAGCTCTGTTACCGATCATCTTTTGTTTATTTTTAATATTATTTTCTTCAGTTTTTATCATTTCTTTAATTTATATATCTCCGAAAGCATATTAAACCACTTTCTTTGACTTGTGCCAAAGCCAACTATACAATGTTGAAAGAATATAATTTATCTAATTCGGAAAAAAATAATTAAGAATAATTTTAAGAACATGTTTAATAGATGTAGAAATAAAATAAACAAATGATGATTTTTAATAGATTTTTTTTCATTTGTTTCTTAATAATTTTGAATTTACACTCCAAAACAATTAATATTTTATTCATGTTTGGAACAAAGTAATGTAGACGTGTTACATATATAGTTGAAAAGCTTATAAAATAAGCGAAAAGATGACACTATTTTCAACATACATACCCATTTAAAAAAATATAAGTTTGAGTTATATCTCGAGAATTATTAAGTTTTTATAAAATCTAATTACGCCATTTTATTCTACGCAAAAACCGGTACAAAATTTGTCTAAACAATTTTTCTCTATCATAATAAATTAGCGAAAAACGAGATTTTGCATTAAACTATTAAACAATGCATTTCAATATATTTGCTATTCCATTGTCAAATGGAATGTACTCATACAGTAGCGTCTCTAACGTCGGTTAACCTGGTGTATGCCCGGGGTATGCTCTCATGTATATTTGTCATCCATAATATGGAATATACTTGTCGAGGAAAATAATCCACATGGATTTGGAAAATCATAATGTTTTGAATGAAAACTTATGATAATTGACACCTATGTACATTATTACTAGCTGTCATTCTGACATGGGCCCTCATATCTGCTTGTCAAGGCCAACAAGGTCACATGACTGCTCGCGCCCTATGCAACATAAAATAAAAATGGCGAGGGGTATTGTGCTGGCCACAACGGATTTTTTTTTGAAAATGGTAGCCAATCCACAGTAACTATAATTGGTGAACGTTACAGAGAATTGATTCAGACATTTTTGGTATCCCAAATGGAATAATTTGAATGGAACAATATATGGTATGAGCAAGATGAATCAGTGTCATACAAAGTCGAGCAAATAATAACAATTTTGCGAAAATTATTCACCGTTCATCGTTTAATCTCGCATTTTGGTTGCCAGGTCTTCTGATTTGACAGCCCCAGACTTCTTGTTATGGGGTTATATTAAAGGGAAAATACTTGCTAATAAACCACGAACTCCAGATTAGTTCAAGGAAAATATTCGCCAAGAAATCGAAATTCTACTGGATGTTGAGGACAGTGATGGAAAATAAAAAGGTCGATTTTGCATAGCGGTTAGGTAGAAGGGGGCCCCTTAGCAATATTATTTTTGGAAAATTACATTTTCAAACACGAAGAACTAAAAAAATTGTAGTAGAATTGTATTCAAAATTGTAGGTACCCTAAATCAAATGATAACATATGTGGGCCCGTTAGTTACGCCACTGCTCGATATTCATATTAGATCTGTTCGTTTCGCTACTTTGCATTTACGATTTACTGCTGTAAGTACGAGGTTGTAAACCGTACCTTAGATGCAAAGTAGTGAAACGAACAAACCTTAACCTTAAAAATATTTTATTTTAGCAGTATGTAGAAATATTATGATTTTTGCCAGTTACACAAACTTATATTGGTCATAAAATTGATATTGGTTGTTCTAAAACTAAAAACGAAACGTTCATTCGTCATTCTCCATAAATAATTAATTCTCTCTGTAATGATATATTTATTAATTCTTTGATAATGGAGTGATTATTGTGTTGAGTATATGTTGGGCTGGTTTCACGTGTACAATTAGCACTATAATTATAATGAATGTTAAACGGTTAACAAATAATTTTTCATGCTTGGCAGCGTATGAAAGCACTGTACTGTATGCTATATGGTTCACTCATTTGCTGTAAGCACACCGACGGATGTATGTTGAATCCGGTGAAGGATAGGCCCGTAAACACTATACCAACAGACATAATAATTCACTAGGTTTATTCCCTAATAAATTTTTGAAATAGCCAATAATATTAAAATTTATAACGAGTTCTAATGGCCGTATTATGGTCACAACTGTAAGTCATATAGATCTGTAAATCTGTAAATAATGAACAAATTCGTAATGAAAGTTGCCACTCTTATATATAATTTTAAATTAACCAAAAAAAAAAAAAATTTACAGATCTGTGTAGGACTAATAATTTTGACCATAATACGACCGTAAGGCAGTATTTACTGATAGGTGATTTTTAGACACTAGTACATTGAAAAATATTATCGTGAGGTAATCGCCCGCACGGTACAAATATTTATATCATTACCGATATCTGTGTACAAAACAGATTGGCACACCCAGCAATGGGTAACATGCCGTGATGATATATTTATTTTTTATTTTATTTATAGGTAAATAATTGTTTTTACCTTCCGTCACTTATAGGTAAGGAAGGTATTGTCTTTGGTCAAAAAATTCGGTGGTGAGTTTTCATTGAATAAGCACGTTTTAGGGTCTTTACAATACGATTTTACTATTTTTACGATGATGTCTGTATGTGTGTGTGTGTGTTCGTGTGTGCGTGTGTGTGTATGTGTGTGTGTGTGTGTGTGTGTGTGTGTGTGTGTGTGTGTGACCGCGGTTTCGTTAACGATATCTCCAATACTAGAATTCCAAAAATTACAATTCTTGCGTATTCTTCTTCCTTACAACCATATGCAGACTTGATTAGATTTTGGTTATAATTGGTCAACCGGAAGTACCTTCATTTGAAGATTTTAACAGTTTTTCTTGAAAAGCTCAGTTAAATTTTATTATAACTTGAAGAATATATTAATCTCTATACGATTTAATTTTATTTTATATTTCATATTCAACAGATATAGAGTTAAAAAATAATAAAGATAAAAAAAAATTCATAAAAATTTCGTAATTCAGCCAGGCTATGCTAACTTAACCATGGAAACTGCTAATATATTCAGGTAATTCAAATTGACAGATGTCAGTATCAATAAAAAGCAAGTAATTGAATGAAAGAATAAGGGAAGTAACTCTAGTGTTAGAAGTTTTTAGATATATTACATTGGTTTGAACATGTCATGAGGAGAGATGAATATATTAATAGAAGGTGGAAGAAACATAGGAAGACCAAATATAAGATGAAAAAACTGTATTGCAGAAGACTTGAGAGAAAAGGAACTTAATGAGGACGACACGCAAAACAAAAATGAGTGGAAGAAGAAAATAAAAAATAGCGACCCCCTAACGAATGGGAAAAACTAAAGAAGAATAAGATGTCAGTGTCAAGTGCAATTTGTTTATGAAATAACTTTACTGGAAATATAAGATCTTTTCCAAAAAAAATATGTATAGAGCGCGTGCAGTGACATGACTTTGCTGCCTTTGGCAAACAGATATGGGGACCCGTATCAAAATGACAGCAATTAATTATGTCCATAACTGACAAGTGTCATAATTTTTCATTCAAAATTTCATGATTTTCTTATTTCATGTGGTTTGTTTGTTATCAGGAGTATGGAATTCAGTTGCCGAGAAAGGGAATCATAAAATATCAAAAATTTAGAATATTTTGCAAGAAAATTTATGTATGGAATTTGTACATAATACACAGGTTTGACGGAAGGTATTGTGCTGGCCACATCAGATTTTTTTTTATAAAAACCTGGTCAAAAGTTTAAATTTTTAGGAAAAAAATATTTCTCATGTCAAAACCATTCATTGTATACCTGGTAATTTTTCTCCATACGAATATAAGCATTCATATAAAAACAATGGTCCGTATTATGAGCGCACTTTTATAATAAAAGCGATTTTACGGAGCACACCCCTCATAAGAATATAATATACAAACGCGCTCCATAAAAACGCTGTTATTATAAAAGTGCGCTCGTAATACTGGCCACATTGTTCAATTTGGAATTTTATTGTATGGATCCCTCAGTTATTAAAAAATAAGGTCTTGTTTGGTTTTTGTAGGAATATTATATTTATTCAATAAAAATGATGAAGGAAATGTTTAAAAAATAATGTTATGTATATTTTTCCACGTTTTATTATTTTTTTAACAAAAATATCAAAATATTTTAAAATACAGAGGACTAGTTTGGTTTTTGTAAAATTACGAACGTATACCCTGATATTTGTTGTACTTGTCTTTGATTTTTGGGAAATCGTGTTGCTCACATGACGCGACCGAAATTTCGACTTGTTCGATTTCTGTAGAAAAATATTCTATGGGGTACTACACTATAAAAAAAATATATGATACTGTTAATGATGCACTCACAAGGAGAATGACGTGAGGGAGAAACAATGAAACACCACTGTTTCGTTTTGAGCCTTCGATACTCGTCATTTTTTTGGTTTGATGTTGAAAAATACAAGGTGTACCTACAGATAATGTTAATAATTCTTATACCTACATGAGGTATTTGAATATTTCTGAATACTTAAGATTTCATTAGGCTGAATCAGAACCAGTGAATCCCAACTGTTTGGGAGAAACTAGAGATTCCACAAAGTTTTTGTCAATGTTATATGCGACGCTAGAATAGATACTTCATCTAAATTTATAGTGATTTTGTAGTTCTAGAAAGTCTTGAAGTTATTCGTTAAGTTTTATATCAGGGAAACAATTCTAGTAGGTAGATCTTTTAGAATAAAATTATTTTTAACCCTTTAACAGTATTATATCAATTATAGAACGGGGTCATATGTATATAAACAACTATGCCTTAGTGGGATTCGAACTCGATACCCTTAGTGTGCTCTAGAGTTCTTGCTCTAACCATTGAGCCAACGGAGCCCATAATGAACAAAAGTAAATGAAATAAAATATTAAGTTCCTCTTTGTTATTATTTGCATATTTCTTTATGGAATCATAAAGTATTCGTTCCGTTATGCGGATACCAAAAAATGCAAATGATTACATGAATTACACCATCTAACAGCAACAGCCACTATCTTTTACCTCCCAACACTGACATACACACACTTGTGTGTGGTAGCGAGTTGAGTTGAGAGATTTCCCAACTTCCGGTGGACAATTACCGGCGCGTAATTAGCAGCCAGGCGATGGGGGGATACAAGCAGGGGGGCCAGGGGGGACAACAATGCTGGGAACACACGGGGTGAAGGGTCACATTCCCATCAGAACACTCCCACGCACGCGGTCGACGTACGACGAATTGCTACCGAATAACAGACAGAAATGATGATTTGCAAGGAGCTGATGGATGGATGGATGGAGCTAAGTAAAAATTATTACTATGTTCAGTTGTACCTAGGATATAAATACTGTCATTCATGTGAATTGAATCCTCCACCATAACTAATAAATTAGAATTTGTGTTATTTATATTAAAACTAGATATTAAAACTTACAGGGATTATCAAAATTTTAAAAAATTTATTAGTTTTTAAAAAAATTGAATTTGTAATGCCCTTAACATCTAAGTTAGACATGCAAAAGAAACAATTGAGCAACAAATTTAGTACTCAATCGATACAGTTTTTCATTATTACACTTTTTTTCTAAAGAGATACATCAAGTCAAAATTTTATTATTGAATTCCTATTTTCGGAAAAAGTAGACACCCGGTATGTGTAAACAAATACAACCATAATTTTACATGAAATGTGGAGTTTTTGTCAATTTCATTCATTAATAGGTACTTGTTGAAATAATTTGAAGCACACATATAAATTTCGAGGATTACAGTGTAGGTACATATTTCAAAAGACTTCAATGATGCGTTACCACGCAAGCTAGATTTATTAAGAATACTCGTAAAATTAGTGGTACAGATATAAAATATTTTCACATTATCAAACACATAATTTGGAGATAAAGTTTTTTTCTATTTCGGAATTAGAATAACATTCTAGCGCGCTTATTGATGCTAGAAAAAGCTTCATTTTTAAACGATTTTTGATGACATTTTATTATTTAGCAGTGGTATGACTGCACTAAATACACAAAATATATTTGCAACGGACAGAATAAATTACAAATAACTGTTATCAGTCTAACTATCAGGCCTATTTTGTAAAATATTCACTTAACGAAACGTTATCATAATGAAATCGTTATAATGAAAATCGTTATTTCTATTTAACGATAATCGTTATCTTCGTATCCGTATTCTGTAACACATTTTGAAAAATAATAACCTTGGGATCAAGTTAAGAACTTTATTTCCTAAAATCAAATTATAATTTTAAATGAAATATCTAAAATAGTTCAATATGACCCACAAAACTTCTAGGTTAGATTAGTTCTGGTGGGAATCAGCTGTCAACCTGTCAGCTGTTGGACTCTTTCTTCTTCTTATTGTTGGTTATGCTAGAGCTACTACTACCATTTGTAGACTAATTGGGAAACTTGCGCTAGGCGTTAGGAATAAAAACTTATTAAATTATTTTAATATTACCTTGAAAAAACTGTAATATGACGGGTTTTTGAGATCACTATTCAACATACAAAATACTGACTTATTGATAAAACGTGTATGTAACGAATGGTTTTTTCAGTGGATAATAAATAACGATATCGTTATCCTTTTTTCGTTATGTAGAATTAAATTATTGTTTACTACTACTTAACGATTATCGTTATAATAACGGTATAACAATGTATTATGCCATAACAAACGTTAACAGAATAAGCCCATTAAACGATTTTCGTTATTCTTTTAACGATATAACGTTTTAACGATTCGTTATGTCATAACGATGCTTACAGAATAAGCCCTATATTTCCTTTAATGAAAATTTCCGTATATTTTTATAAAGAAATAATGTAACTGAAAGCCAAAATAGAGAAAATAGTATAAAACTCTCGTTACAGAAGGCCATTCAAGATTCAAGCACTTGTTCGTTCGCGCATTCGCATTTTAATATACTATTTATGTGCACATACTAATATAAGAACAAAAGTATATATTTTTCGGATGATATATGTATAAATTATAAAAGTTATGATATGGCGGTGTTATGGGGATGTCCCTTGAGTGAAGTGTATGGGAATGGTGTTGTTGAGGAGATAGGGCGACGAAGTCAAGTCAGACAGACACACGTATTATTAGCGTGGACACTTCTTGCCCTGTTATTATGCCACACCGCTCTCAACAGACATACACATACACACAGAACACACGTGCGGGGTGCGTAGGCTTTAAGTGGGTTGGACGCCACTTTTTTATTTATTTATTTTTTATCAGTTATACATTTTTTCATTCATGAGACGAGACGTAGACAAGACACGGATTTTATTAATAAAATAAAATGGTACTTCACGATTATAAATCGTAATAAATATTGAAGAATTAAAGCAAAGTACGTATACAGTTTTGTATTCTTGTGGTACATTCTCCACGACAGTTTTTTTTTTTTTTACAAAAATATTAATGATTGTATAAGCGACTTAAAACGAAAGTCTAATTGTTAAGGAGTCTATAAAAATCGGCATACTTATCGAAAAAAGTTTTTGGGAAAAATTCATGAACTTTAGCCGGATTTGAACCTAGGACCATCCTATGTCTCGTAGGATACCCTATCAACTGAACTATAACATTTTCTTGTAGATATTTCCATTTATTATATATTTAGAGCGAACTTTTTTGCATTGAGTGCATTACTCGTTTCCATTTATAATCAGTGCGCACTAGCTGAGTTCTACATGTTTAAATTATACTTTTTTAGAGACTGAACCTTATTGAGTGTGCACTTTCTTGCACTTACTACGACCGTAAGTTTTTCCCAGTACAGTCTGTCAAATTAATGTATTTTGAGTTGTAAAAAGTGTTTTATAAGTACAATGGATGTAAAAAATAATTTTGTTAATAATTATTGGAAACATACGTTTGTAAATAAATAAACAGTTACGGTTGTACATAATCTTTATTTGACAATGACAGTTAGTAAACTTTGACTAGACTTTTGTAACATGTTTCATTGGTCGCGTTCAGCACCACTCTTCGCTTGCACCGCTGAGCACCGAAGTTTGCCGAACTCAATGAATGGACAAATGCGATTGGTCCTGCAATTACATTCGACAAACATCGGCACTCAGCGGTCCTCATCACTGCCAGCGCTGCCGGGGAGCTGAACGCGCCCATTTAAAATCCACTACGCATTTGTAGTAACAACTAGTGTTGGGCATGCAGTGAGTAAATATATAAATGGAAAATGTTATTAGAGTCATTAGAACAACTATTAGACGAGTATTACCTTTTATTCAGACCATTGAGTTTGTTAGCGAGACACACTGATTTCAAAAGGATTTCAATATACATAAGAACTGTAGAATTTTGTTTGACAGAAAGGTACCCTCGGTATTATTAATATTGAAAGTTTCTTGTTGCTTTTTATATCTCCCATTCACCACAAGCACAAAATCTTGACATTGGTTGTTATTGCATACACAAATATGTAAATAAAATTTTATTGCAAATACTCTTTCCAAAACTGTAAACAATAATGTGAAAATAAATAAATAAATACTCATATACAGGGTCCGGTGGAGGAAACGCATGGTTTTTAATCTAGCGTTACACAGAAAATATTTGGTTTAATAAAACAAAAAAAATATATTTATATCGAAATGAACCTTATATACAATGACAAATTAAAAATATTATTAGCTCACGTGCGGAGAATCCCATTGCGAAGATTTCTCCCCTTTTCTGCAATGCATGATTCCACTGGCCACCCCGATCCCCTGACCTCTCGATGTGTGATTTTTTTCTTTGGGGTTACCTGAAATCACGCGTAATAAACCGCGCACGTTGAAACAACTGAAGGAAGAAATTCAATATGAAATCAATCAAATTCCGCGAAAATTGAATAATTGTATCCCCATTTGAATCCGAGAAATTTTCTAACGTGGTGCACTCTCCACGCCAGCAATGAGTCTCGTGAAGTGACGTCTGATAAACGCCCGCATCGTACAAAATATGTCATCATCATTACCGAAATCTGTGTACAAAGCAGATAATTATTTATAGTTGGAATCTCTTAAAAGTATTATGTATTAATAACGTTTATAACGAGCAAACCTACGTCTCTGTGTTACTAGATTTAATATCTTTATTAACAAAAAATCATACTTAAGTAAAGCATATAAATTCACAATGCTTTTATAGGCGTACCAAATTACATGTTACAAACTTTGTAACACATTCTTATAATTTCATGTTTCATCTTACATGATTATTATTTCACCTCCCTGCCTCTTTTCCAAAACATCTTCCTACGCCTATGACCACCACCCACACGATATGAACTCTTCTATCGAATAATTATAGTTTAGGATTAAAAATATTGTCATTGGAAGATTTTTTTGAATTTCTCGAACTCTGCTGTGTCAAATTGATAATAGCACGAGGTATGATATCGACACTAGTTATTACGAAAAGATTTATTGATATTATTAAGGCGGAGAGATGAAATTTGTGTTTATGGGCGGAAATTAGTGAAATTAATACTCAGAAAGATGATTATGTCGTCGCATAGGCATTAAAAGCTATCGACACAAGGAATACGAGGGTCACGCTGTAATATTAGTGAGAATAAGAAAATCAGGCAGGTCGTGAAAAACAAAATTTTAAACAGTCATTTATCTGTCATTTGAAATTAAGTTGCGAAAGTATAGTTGGTTAATCAATTATTAAAAGTATTGATGTGAGTGAAAATATGAAATTAACCATACACTAATTTTTATGTCAGCCTAAAATTAACTTGACAGTTTTTAAGCCATCCTACTAATTAGTTTGACAACTTTGGCAGTTTTTAAGTCAGTAGAAATTAATTTGACAGATTTGACAGTTTTTAAGGCATCCAGAAATTAGTTCGAAAGCATTCCAAAAGAATATTGATTGGAAGCTTTTAAGCAGTGGAAGGGAAGAATAGTGAAATGTATTATTGTTGAAGAGAATTACTATGAACATATTTAATGTTAAAATAAAAAAAATATATAAACCATGAGTCTTATTTTCAATAACTTTAGCGTAACCTTAGTAAGATAGTTAAATCGGGTAGGGTTAAACTTGAATTATCACCTGATAATTACTATAAAACTAAAATATAATACACAGATTAACACTTTCGCTGGCGCTTCAGAGAGTGCTACTACCCGGAAACCTACAACGCACTACGTTTACTGTGCTTAGTATTATCGATGCAAGTAATGTTACAGGCTTTGCAGCTTTGGCTTTATCACTGAATAGCCATATGATTAAATATACAAATTTATTATTTTTAAGTGTAGATCGCCCTCATCGGATATTCTCTTCATTTTTATGGTATAAAAAAATATATATTTTTACTTGAAAATAAATACTCTATGCTAACGATATTTCAGAAACAAAACAACAAAAATTGTAATACACAATTTGATGAATTTAATGAATTGGTACTTCTGTTATGGGATTCCCCTTAGAGCTCGCGTACTACAGTTGAGTTAAGCATGTACAGGATGTTAATGGATACATGTTACAAATTTATAGGATAGGTAGGGGATCCAAAATAGACTAACTTTTAATAATAAACTCATATCCGGTAACACACCGTTTTCGAGCTACAAGCTCTTAAACCTTAACTATACTTGACTTTGAACTATCACAAGTTATTAATTTTGTTTCTTTTAATTTTTTTAAATATTTTTATTTATTTTTGTAATACATATTATAATAATTGATCAAAACTTTAATACAAGTATTGCACCTTCGGAGAAAATTTTGATTTACTCGTACAAAACATAAGGATTTTGAATTTCTTATACTGCCATTCGCGGCCTTACATTAATACTGTTGGGAACAGTGTGTTCATTCATAATGCGTTTGAAATTCAATGCTAAAAATTAAAATAATAATAACTGAAGTGACAGTTCACAGTCAATTTAAATTAAAGTAAATAATTACTTTTTTAAGAGCCTGTAGCTCGAAACTGTGCGTTCCCGGATGAGTATATTAGTAGGTTAATTTATTTTGCATCCCTGCATAGCCCCCCTTTAACTTTTATTTTATAAGTAATAGTAAAAAATGGCTCATATAAAAGTTTTATTATTTTAAATATACTATTTAACGGCAGATATTGATGTTTTTTATAAAGTCAAGTTTACAAGATACACCTATAAACTTTCATTTTCTAAATGGCAACCTACAATTAATTTACTAAAATATAATATAATATAATAATAAATAAATAGATACATAAACAAATGATAAGTAAGTAATAATAAATAAGTAACAAACAAATATATACTTCACAGCCTAAATAATGTCATGGATACCAATTGAAAAATGAAAATGATTGTAACTGACAGATAAATGTCAATGTCAAAAATCAGAGACTTTACTGAAGATTTTTTCTGGGAAGTATAAACATTATATTATTTCTTGTTGTATTAGTAGTTAAATATTGAAAATTATAGATACCCTTCAAAAATACTGTCAATCCCGAAAATGAATTGGAAACATTTCGAAAAATTAGAGGAGTAGGACAAAATTTCTTCATAGAATGAATTTAAATTAAAAAATCTAAATATATAGAAAGTAGATGTAAGTATGGAATTTTTGGTGTAAAGTGTAGGTATACAAGAAATGTTAAATACAATAAAGCGCGAGTAGTCATGTCATTTTGTTGGCCTTGGCAAGCAGATTTGGGGGCCCATGTCAGAATGATAGCCAGTAATTATGTGCAATGATGTCAAATATCATCATTTTTCATTCAAAATTTCTCAATTTTTCAATTCCATGTGGTTTATTTTCCTCAACAAGTAAATTCCACAATCCTGGTGACAAATTAACTACGTGAATTTAGAAAATCTTGAAATTTTTAATAAAAAATCTGATATTTGACATCACTAATTATTATTCACACGGGCTCCCATATCTGCTTGTCAAGGCCAACAATGTCACATGACAGCTCGCGCCCCATACTTATTAACCAAAAACGGAAGTGGCGTGAGATATTGTGCTGGCCACAACATATTTTTTTATATATATTTTTGTGCTTTCATAACTTACATAATAAGAAATTAATATTTTAATTATCTTTATTACTATTTGTTTCATTTCTACTTACTATAACGTCTAAATACAAAAATAGTAAATTTTACAAAAAAAGAAAATACCGGCGTCCGACGAAAATACGGTGACAGTGAAAGTGTTAAAGGTCAAATATTGTACATTAACTAATTAAGCATTGTAACTTGGAATGACAACTGTGAAGAAGAAGTTAGGAGTAAAAAATTCCCTGGAAAATGTAGTCTACCCTAAAATGCTATGAACAAGGCGCATTAATATAAAACTACGAAAATGGTTTGCGAAATACTTTATTGGGCTGTATGAATATGAAACATGGACCTTGATGAAGAACGAGAAAAAGTATTTGGAAAGTTTTGAGATATGGTTGTGGTTGTGGCGACGGTTGGAGAAGATTGGGCAGAGAAAGAGAGAGTCAGAAGTGAGAAGGTGTTGAGATGGATTGAAGTAGCGATAAGAATTTTGAGAGAAATAAGAAAGAAAAAAAAAAGAAGGCTAATAAGGGCATTTTGTAAGGAGGGAATGTCTTCAGAAAATTATAATTGATAATACATGGGAAAAGGGTAAGAGGATAAAGAAAATTTGAAATGTTAACAGATATCAGGGAAGGAGGGAATTACATGGGGCTGAAGAGAGAGGCACAGGACAAACTGTGTGGAGACAGCATTTTCAGGGGAGACCTGCCCAAAGACAGACTTTATTAATAATAATGATAATGAATTGAAGCACTTTAATTCACAGGGATCTACGGAAATACTTATACAAATTTAATTTTTTTTACGTGAAAATCCAAGTCCATGTGCAAACACATTTTATGGGCAAAAAGTTATGTAGGCAAACGAGTTAACTGGGCGATTGTTATTTGCGACCGGCATTTGGGCTACAACAACTCACACTTTACTAGTTTAGCAGACATACAATGGGTGGTTGCACATTTTTTTATTATTTTATGTGAAAGGTAATACAAATGAATTCATAATAAAATGAAAAAAAAATCATCTTTTACATAAATAGTTGTTTTACGTATCCTTTTGCACCGGTAAAATATTACTTTTATTTTGAGATCTGTCAAAGACTGCTTTACGGCCGCATTTACTTTACGGCTGCCTTTATTTTGCGGCCGTATTTACTTTACGAACTTAATTGTCAAACGTTTGTTTAAATAGCAAATACATTTAGTGTTGTTTGCATACAGCTTCATAAATTTTAAGAGGGAGTATTGGAAAAATCATTATCGCTATCCTTATAGCTCATTTCCTTGCGCAATAAATTAATTATTCTAGTTAATTTATTTTCATTTTTAGGTTGTAATATATTTTGACAGTAAGTAAATTGTTTTGTGAATTGTCAAGGTGATAATATGGTACTCTGCATGCAAGTGACATGAATCAATCAGATATGAAATACGACTATATATTTTAAATAAAAATTTATAACTTTGTAATAGTCGCCAAAAAAATGTTGTGTACACCTCGGCTTAAAAGCTTTTTTAGCCTCATCCGATTTGCCATATTTTTACTACCCCCAACTCTTATGACGTAGGAAGACACCTATTCCTATTGGCTGCCTGAACACAAGAAACCTTTCTTGTTCATCACTGTCGCGTGCAAGTATCCTATTTGGCAGATTTTTCTTGCAATAGTTAAAAGTGGAGCTCTGATTTTTCTAAACATACTTTAGTTATAACCTAAATTAACGCAATTTTACATTCTAACCCTCTGTTATTTTATCGTTCAGTCACCATCGCCCAGTTAATCGTGTCTATTTTATAAGAATACATATAATAAAGGAAGAAGTTGCAATTTTCGTTCTTGTTTTGTTGTTATATAACTTATACGCAAAATTATTCTTGCAAATAAAATGAATTATAAAGACAATTTCTCAATTTGTTAGATAATACATGCGCCGAATTACCCTCGTAAGTATAAATAAATGTGATAATTTCAAATGCGACAAATCTAATCATGTTTCATTTGTTGTTGTTTTATTAACGTTAACGGATGCTTTTGTTTCAGAAACAACAGTCAAAACAATGTTTTGAATTGGAAGTTCAATGTAATTTTTAGTGATTTAATTACAATTTTAGTGACTTATGTGTTTAATAGTAACATTATTTGTCCATTAACTACGTGTTATCAGGAGTCTACTTCAAACAATCGCCATCCTACGTCTTCGCAGAATTGTCCATCTTGAAGGTAGGAAATTCTCGTTTAAAAATAACTGTTATTAGAGTCATCCTCCGTATCGGAATGTGTTTGAGGTGTTAGTGGGTGTGTGGCTCGTGATTAAAGGCGTGACGTCTCGCTGTGCCAGCCCGGGTTCGAATCCCGCAGATCCGGCACAAGGATGTCTTTGTGTGGCCCATGACTTGCGACTTAACACAAGCAGAAGAACACTGAGGATAGACGCAGCACGTGGCGAACAGTTTTTGTTCAATTAGAAAACGAGAGAAGAAATTCATTTATAAATATGTTTGTGTTCTCTGTTTTTTCTATACTTTATTGGTGATTATTAAAAAATTAATATTAAATAAATATAGAGTACCTGGAAAAGGTTGCACGGGTTTTAGTAAGGAATATATCAGTTATTATTAATTTTTTTTTTAAGTATGAAGCTTTTCTTGTTTGCATAATATTGAGTAGTTGATTTTGGGAGTTCTAGTTTTAGGCTACGACGAATAAAAATGCATTTCTTTGATCTGCGGATACGTAGTTGACATATTAATTTAACTATCTCATTAGAAATTCAGAATCTTCCTCAAGTCGTTTTTCTTTCTACAAAAACTCTGCTTTAATCTAAACTTCCTTTTCACCTGAACCATGGATTTCAGTTCAGTTAACCATAAAACGCACGCGGTCTTTTTATGGACAGTAGTCATTTGGACTTTAAACCACAGATTAAATGTATAAACAGAATAAAAATATTAAAGTATGAAGTTTAATTTTATGGAGACAACTAAATTACTAATTAAAAATTAAAATCACATATTGAGATTTTAGTGAATAAGCACGTTTCAAAGTCCCTATAGTATCAGATTTAAACATTTTTACGATGATGTCTGTCTGACTCTCTCTCTCCTCTCTCTCTCTCTCTCTCTCTCTCTCTCTCTCTCTCTGTGTGTGTGTGTGTGTGTGTGTGTGTGTGTGTGTGTGTGTGCGTGTGTGGATAATATAAAGAATAAATGTAATTAGATTTTTTTTGTGTGTACAAGAAATGTTAAATACAATACTTATATAACCTACAATGAAAATGACGCGAGGTATTGTGCTGGCCATAACAGATTTTTTTTTTTTTGATTGCGACATTTTGATTTATTTGTTTCCATTTTGGAAAATGTAGATTCGCATAGATAAGTTGACCCAAATCTGGAATTGAGATGATCACCTTAAAAATATTTCGCGATCGACTATTTGAGCACCCCTGCTGTATATGTCGCGAGAGCGACTAGGCGATAATTAATTTAGCGATGGATAACTGGACGGTGGTATGTTTAGAAAAAAAGTCATTTTCAACTATTTTTCCTGTTGCAAAAAATACTAAATTGTATTCTTGCTAGACGTGCAAATTTATAAGTTTCTTTCGCCCAGATGACTATCGACAATTTGTCCATCGCCCAATTGTCGCGTATCGTATATTCGGATTCTAACGACGCAAGAATAAACACAAAGAAGAAAAAAATTCTTAAAGGGTTTAAACTACGTTACATGGATATTTGAATCCAGTAATTTTTATGTACCAATCGAACGGTTACATATTACTGCAATATATAATATAAAACTTAGCAACTCCTACTATATCTTTTATAAAATCCTTGTTCGTATCGCGACCACATCTGAATGTACGGTCAGTGTATGTACGATATAGAATAGGATAGAATATATGCTTATATCGTACATTCGTACCGTACCCCTGAGCACTGTTATCAACGAGCAAATCATACGGATCGAAACATACTGCATTTATACGGACCGATAACCCTATCTCTACAACCATGATGCAAACCCACATATACATTTAAGTAGCATACGCTTACATTTCCAACGAAGATAAGAAGAAAAAGTTTTATAAAGAAAAAAGACAGTAATCTTTTCAAATATGAAGATACATACAGTATCGGACATAAATAGAACGACTCCGTACGAACTTTTAAAAAAATACTCCCCATATTTTAAATATTCAATATCTTTTCAAAAAAATCTGATGTGGCCAGCACATAACCTCTCGCCGTATATTTTACCTGGCTGTATGCATAAAGCAAAGAATATTTTTATAAATACAAATAATATATTCATATAAATCTATGACGTATAAACTTCTTTATTATTCAATAATAGCATGTCTCAACATAAAGATATTTACCATAAATTATGTTATAATAAATTACAAAGTAGAGTTTACCATATATAAATATTAGGCTGGTAACAGCAATTTTCAATTCGAACAACTTTGTTTACTTTCTCTTCATATTCTTCTAGTAAAAACATTAATTGTGGGCGGTCTAAAATGTATATATCTGGATTGTGCATCTATTCTTACATATCTTCTTTTACATTTTATTTTTTCATACTTGTTATATCTAAATAACACTAATTCCTTTTAATAAAGTGACGGATAGATTGCACTCCGATTATTCTTATATCGATGTGTAATTTTGTCAATATTTACAACTTACTTGAGAAGAATTTGATAGCTTTTTCGCAATTCAAAGTTACTCTAGTCTACAGTACTGGTGTACATTGTCCCATAATGTTTGAAACAAATTTAAGTCCTTCAACCTAGACTTGTCATCTCCATAATAGTCACAGATCAAGAACTAAGGGATTCTCCAAGTACATTTTTAATTCATTACTCATTATTTCTGACACTGACATTTATCTGTCAGTTACAAATAATTTAAATTATCAACTATTTTTCATGGCATCCTTTCGGTTGTAAAATTAATTACAACATTATTTTATATATTATATTCCTTTTATCTCTAAATCTATAAAATATGTATAAAAATATTTAAATGTATCAGAAAGAGAATTTATTTTTCTTTAATATTATCAAGAAAAATTTTCAAAAAATAATATTTAGAAGATTTTTTTTCAAGAATCTTCTACTTCCGGTTGTCCAATTGTTACCAAAACCTTTTCAGATCTTCCCGGGAATGTCCGATTGGGAAATACGTTGTTAAACAAATTTTAAGTCTTATAGTTTTTGAGTAACCGTCCTTCCAACATCCCACACACACACACACACACACACACATCCACACACACACACACACACACACACAGACATCATCGTAAAAATGTTAAAATCGGATTGTAAGGACCTTAAAACGTGCTTATTCAATAAAATCTGGATATGCGATTTTTAGCATGAATGCAATACCTCTCTTAGCGAGAGGTAAAAATTACATAATGTAAAGGTGACATATTCATGAAATCTTATGGACGTTAAATAAGTAATTCAAAAGTGTCGTACTAAATTTCACAAGTACTTTTGTATTTGAATACAGATGTGATGTGCGATAAAAATAGAGCGACTGTACATAAATTGAAAATTGAAAAAAAATATTGCAAGGAATAATATTAATAAATGTCTAATTTAAGTTTCTTTCATAAATTGTTATTCTGGTTAATTTTGGTCAAAAAATTTGGTGGTGAGTTTTCAATGGAAAAGCATGTTTTAGGGTAAATTTTACTATTTTTACGAAGATGTGTGCGTGTGTGTGCGCGCGTCTGTGTGTGTATTTTCGTATTTCTGTTTCTTACATTCATATGCAGGCGTGGTTAGATTTTGTTATAATTGGTCAACCGGACGTACCCCAATTTGAAGATATTAACAGTTCTTCTTGGAAAAACGCTATTAAATATCATTTTTTCACATTTAATGTTATTATAAATATTAAAGAATATTTTATTCTCTATACAATTTGATTGTATTTTAGGCTTTATATTCAATGAATTTCGAGTTAAGGAATTATAAAGAAATTAATTTCATAAAGCAGCCAGCTATACTATAACCATGGAAAAAGCTAGATACTATATTAATAAAATTCTGATTGACAGATGTCAGTGTTAAGCCCAAACTCATAATAATTTGGCCGGTTTACATTTTCAACAAATTATAAAATCTATACAAATGGTTAGAAATTTCTACAAAATTCTTTCGGCGTCTTTAAATATAGACTTAAAACTTTAAAAAACTGTGGGCCAAATGACTGGTGATAATAGTTTGATCGGCATTTTAAAGGTAATCTTCTAGTCTAGATTTAGCTTGTACTGCGACCGTTTCACTTTTGGCACAATGAAAAACAACTTCGTAAAAATCTAGTGCGTACAGTAAAACCTACCTTGCAAGACACATAGTACAATACTTACACGGAAATGTGCAGGGCTTATGGATAC
Source organism: Harpalus rufipes (assembly GCA_951394225.1). Classification (NCBI taxonomy): domain Eukaryota; kingdom Metazoa; phylum Arthropoda; class Insecta; order Coleoptera; family Carabidae; genus Harpalus; species Harpalus rufipes. Next base: position 21,452,166 of record OX596281.1, on the reverse strand, counting down.
AATGCTTAATAAAATTAAAGCTGGTATTACTAATAAAGGTGATGTAACCTAGTATTGAATTGTGGAATATTTCAACATATTCAGTTTTGGTAAGCTTAAATTCTATATTTTAATCTAGTCGAAAGAAATTTGTAAAAATTTCTCACCATTTGCATAGGTTTTATAATTTGTTTGTTGAAAATGTTAACCGGCCGAACTAATATGCGTTTGGGTTCGTAGAATGTTTGTATTATAATTTTACTGGAAATATAGAATATTTTGCAAGAAACTTTCTGTATGGATTTTGTACAAAATACCTCGCACCTCATATCAGTATTCAAATAAAAAAGTACTTGTGAAATTAAGTATGGTATTTTTGAATTACTTATTTAACGGCTATAAGGTTTTATGAATATGTTACCTTTACATTATGTAAGAAGTTTGAAAAGATATTGAATATTTAAAATATGGGGGAGTATTTTTTTAAAAGTTCCTTCGGAGTCAGAACGACTATTTATGTCCGATACTATGTATGTATATTGTCACTACTTTTTACACATTGCTGGGTGTACCAATCTGCTTTTATTTTCAGATTTTGCTAATGACGATATATCTTGCATAGTTTATTTTTTTATATTTGAAAAATCGACGTAAAACGATAAACATTGAAAAACTATGAAACTATACATAGAATTTTTTTAACACCTCTACCACAAATTGGTTTAAAACTGTAAATAGTATATTGTGTATTTTAGTCATGAGAGTATAAAAAAATTAGTGTTTAAAGAATTTATAATACGAGTCACATACATATTATACTTATTTTACTACTGTAAATTAAAACAGCAGAAATACCCTTTTTAGTTACTTATTTTTACATAATGACATCTGTCTATTGCAGCAGCTAACCCCGTGCTTATAAATCAGATGTTAGTGGTTGGTTGCTACCTTCAAGCTATCTCAAATACGGTCGAAGCCTTAGCTTGTAATGTTGTGATTAAAATGTAATAGCGCCATGGAAACCAGTAAGAAAAGTAACATTTTAACAACGGGAGTAAATAAAAGTTATTTACAATACAAGTATGTAAAGCTAGTCTTTTGTCACGAATAGATCAGATTTAAGACCCATGAGTGACTAATGTTGCTTTACGTGTGTATCGACAATATTTTATCTATGATAGAATCTAATAACCCAACAAATATAAAAAATCTGTTTATTAATTAGAATCACATTATTAAATGATAACAAAATATTCATCCTGGTTTTGAAAATTTAGCATGTTTAAAAATTTTAGTCACTCATCGTTGCTTGGCAACCCGTGACTAATGAAACCTTGTTACTAAATACCGTTGTACAAATATAAACTGACAACTATACATCAATTTTACGCACTATCGTAGATAAATATACATAAATATATCATTATGGCTTATTATTAATAGTTAGTAGTACCAATCATCTTATTTGAAGATGAAGTTACTTCATGGACACTAATAGCTGTTGTGTTGTAGATCATAGACACTTTATGTTTATATAAATGATTTGAAAAAAAAATTCGTAATATGACTTTAGTCTTATTTTAGAGACACGGGTCGGGTATACTCGTATACTTATGCATTTGAAAGCAATAGCAAATGAATATTTTTTTTCCTAAAAAAAAAACTAAATATACGAGTATATTTATAAAAGTTAATTTTAAATTAAAATGTCTATACATCTGCAGTGTAGGTTTTTCTACAGGCTGTTCTATTTTTATGCAGTAATATGTAACTTTTTATATTTTCAAACGGAACATTGTATATATTTATACATTTAAAAAATGCATGAAATTTACTATCCAAAAGTATAAAAACAATACTATGTTATATTATTAAAAAATGCAAAGGCGAATGAGTTACGTATTAAATTTTTATTAAATACAGAAGGCATTGCACTACATTATTTTAACATTACACTTTTAAAATTTTCAATATTTCATCTATTTTATTATTACACCTGTTATTTAATATTATCAGATGTCTAATTCAAAAAATAGTATTGCAAAACCTTTTGTATTTACGAGTAACAAAAATGTAATATTTTAATCATTCGCCATTAGCAAATTTCATTTTATTTTTTAAATTTGGATAAATACATATATAAGGTGTTCCATTCGAAAATGTAAAGTTACATACCATTGCGTAAAAATGGAACACTCTGTAGAAAAACCTATACTGCAGATTTATAGACATTTTAATAAGACCCACGAATCAGTGGGCCATAGGTATTTAACATGAGAAATCAGTTGTTTTTGCGCAAACGTTACCAAATTGTTTTATGCAAAAAATACTTGAAATAAAAGTTATAAGGATTTAAATTTTGCATCTAAATCATGTAAAACGATTATTCTAGGTATCTAGGTCTTCATTTATACCGAAAAAAAATAATTATGAAGGTAACTTCCTAGTAGGTTTTTATAAGCTTTTATTCTAGACAAAAAGATAAACAAGTGCATTGTTTTCAACTGTTAATTAGAATTCAAATTTTAAAAATGTGATGTGTCCAGCACATTACCTTCCGTCAGTTCTACGTATTTTGTACAAATTCCATACAGAACTTTTCTTGCAAACGATTCTATATTTCCAGTAAAATCATTTCACAAAGATATTATGTAAATTTTATTTGACACTAACATCTGTCAATTAGTAATATTTGAATATTCTAAATGTTTCCATGGTGCAGCTTTTAGCAGTATAGGTTGTAAGATATTTCTTTATAATTTTTTATCTCTAAATTCATTGTATGAAGAAAAAAATGAAATTAAATCGAATAGAGAATAAAATATTCTTTAATATTTATAATAACATAAACTGTCAAAAATGATATTTAACAGCGTTTTTTCAAAAAAAAAAAACTGATATAATGTTCAAATTAGGGTACTTCCGGTTTACCAATCGTAACCAAAATCTAATCAACTCTTCATATGGACGTACGAAAGAGGAATATGAAAGAATTATATTTTTTTGATGTATTGGAGTTATCGAAGGAGAAATTTCTGGACACGGACACATACAAACAGACATCATCGTAAAAATAGTAAAATCGTATTCTAGGGATTCTGATTCATTAAAAACTCACCATCGAATTTTTTGACGACAATACCTTTCTCACGGGTGACGGAAGGTAAAAATAAATTAGGGTAGTAAACTAATAGAAAACACAAAAAGATAAATTGACATTTAAAAATAATACAGTTCTTCATTTTTTTCATAAGTCTGTCTAGAAAAATATATATGCCAGCAATGAGTGCCCGAGAGGTGACGCCTAATAAATGCTCGCACGGTACAAATATTTCATCATTACCGATGTCTGTGTACAACGCAGATTGGCACACCCAGCAATGGGTAATATGCCGTGATGATATATTTATTTTTATTTATTTGCAGATTGTAGAAAATAAGATAGTTGAAGGTAATAAATTCTACAAAAAATTAAAGTGGCTATTTTTTAATAGTTATAGTTTTAAAATCAAAAGAAGAAAATAAATTCGAGTACATTGTAAAATTCAGCATACATTCAGTAACTAATAATTGTAGTTTCAAGAGTTCTTATTTTTTACTATTTTTTTACAGATTGCAACATAATTCAAATGTCTATAGCTTTTCTTGCCTTCTAAACCAGTCGGACACAATAATTATGTATCTTGTATAATAATTGTATTGGCTGAAGGATTTAAACCTACAATTTTCTGTCCATCAGCAAACGTGTAAACTACAGGATCCATCACCATCTAGCATAACAAATAACAACAATAAATAAAACTTCATTTTTCTCTAAGTCGGCGCCAACATGATGATATATTTAGCATGTTAACATTTTTTTTCCATTCATTCATCCTTCATTCATCTTATGTCGAAGACAAGAACAAGCGGATGAATGAAAAGACATCATCACACACACTCACTCACATACACACACATGAGCAAGTAACAATGAATGGATCTGAGATCTCTGTGATGGAAACAATAGACAATCACACGGTCCGTGGAAGGGGGAAGGGATTGTGACGTCACCACGAGCCAATTATGACGGCCCTCGAGAAGAACAGTTAACTTGATACAGTTTCTGATGTTTTGTCATGTGCATTTGTTAAGAAACGGGCTATTGTTTTTTTTATCAGCTGGATGACGATGAGTGCGTATATGACTCTTAGTGGTTTTCAAGGCTCGGGGTCGAAATTTACAATTTACAAATAGCACAAAGTTTTGAATGCCCGTGAGGAGACGCCTGGTAAGCAGCGAATGAAACGATATACCCCTATTGACCACGACACCGGAACATAGGATTTTAACATATAAAATTATATTTTCGTAATATCCTTCTTCCCTAATTATTTTAGATAGAAATGCTACAAATAAAAGTTGTAGGGTTTAAAATTATACATCTGAATCAGTAAGTAAAATTTACTTTACATGCTTTATAACGGCGGAAATTTGATATGAAAATGTCGGAATTCACCCCAAAAATAGCTATTGAATTCAAACAGATAAATTAACAAATGTTTGGCTTTTTATTTGACAAGTTAGGTTAATAACTTTTTATTAGGTATTATTTGTAATATCTGTTTAATTTAAATAAATAATTTTTCCCTTTAACAGAAATTACAAATAATAATGATGATATTCAACATTTTCATACCTAATTCCCGCCGTTATAGAACATGCAAAATTAATTTTGTTCATTATATATGTAGAAGAATTTTTTGCCTTACAGCATTTATTTGAAGCATTTTTAACTAAAATTATTACGGAAGCAAGAAATTACGAAAGTATTATTTTACATGTTAAGGTTCTATGTTCCGGTTTCAAAACTTTGTATGTATCTTATCTGTGACAAGGCAAATTAATGTCAATTTTTGATAAAAATGAGACTGACTACAAAGCTGTATTTATATATAGAAGAATAATCAAAGTCTAACCTATAGGAACCGGAATCCAATGAACCAATGTCATATCATGAAATAAAAAAAATCTGTTGTGGTCAGCACAATACCTTCCGTCATTTTTATATATTTTATATAAATTACACGCAGAGAGTTTCTTGTATTTTCAGTAAATTATTTCACAGACATATTATGCAAACTGTATTTGACACTCACATGTCAATTAGTAATATTGTATTACTGAAACTGTTTCCATGGTGACGCAGCAAAGATTGCAAAATTTATGAAAATTAATTTCTTTATAAATTTTTATATCTACATTCATTGAATATGATGAAAATCGTATAGAGAATAAAATTTTCTTTAATATTTAAAATAACAAAATGTCAACAAATCATATTGAACTGTGTTTTTTCAAGAAAAACAACCAAGAGCTTTAAATTAAGGTACTTTCGGTTGATCAATTCTGAATAAAATCTAATTAAGTCTTCATTTCGATATAAGAATGAGGAATACGAAAAAAATGTAATTTTTGGAATTGTAGTATTGGAGTTATCGCGGCCGATACTATCGTCACACACATACACATACACACACACACACACACACAGACACATATAAACATCGTCGTCAAAATAGTAAATTCGTATTCTAGCGATCCTAAAACGTGTTTACTCATTAAAAACTCACCATAGAATTTTTCGACCAAAGCCAAACTTTCCTTATCTATAGGTGACGGAAGGAAAAATACTTACTGTAATAATAACTAATATAGATATGTCATTAAAATTTTGAAAGGCTTTAGTCTGTTACAGAAAGTTTAAATCATAGAATAATTAACACTGGAAATCTGTAAAGTATGTAGTGTCACAGAAAGGTACGTACTTTCGTTGATTTTAAATCATTTATTTCAAAACTTACAAAATATTGACATTGGTTGTTCTTGCAGTAATCCCCAAATATTTATTTATTTATACTATGCTCTTTTTACCTTCCATCACCGGTAAGGAAAGTAATGTGTTTGGTCAAAAAATTCAATGATGAGTTTTTAGTGAATAAGCACGTTTAAGGGTCCCTGTAATACAATTTTACCATGTGTGTGTATATCTGTGTGTCTGTGGGTGTGTGACGATCGTTTCGGATCGCATAACTCCAATACCACGATTCCAAAAATTATAATTCTTTCGTATTCCTCAAGTTTACATCAAAGGAAGAGGTTATTAGATTTTGGTAATAATTGGTCAACCGGAAGTACTCTCGTTTGAAGATTTTAACAGTTTTTCTTGAAAAAACGCTGTTAAATATCATTTTTTGACACAATGTTATAAATATTAAAGAATATACTACTATCTATAAGATTTAATTACATTTTATACTTCATTCAATGGATATAGTTAAAAAATTATAAAGGAATTAAATTTCATAAATCAGCCAGCTATGCTATAACCATGGAAACAGCTACTATATTAAGGAAATTCTAAATGACAGATGTCAGTGTCAATGAAAAGTAAATGAACGTGGCAGAGAAATGAGAATGTTGAGATGGATGTTGAGGAAGACACGGAAAGATAGGATGCGGAATGAGTGGATAAGGGAAATGGCTTGATTTATAGAAGTTTATAGAAAAATACAAGAGAGACGATCATATTGGTTTGAACATGTCATGAGGAGAGATGAAGAATATATTGGAAGAAGAATGAACAGCTTTTTAGTGGAAGGTAGAAGAAACAGACAAAGACCAAAGATAAGATGGAAAGGCTGTATTGCGAAGGACTTGAGAGAAAAGGAACTGAATGAGGCCTATAGGCAAAATAAAAATGAGTGGAAGAAGAAATTCAAGAATAGCGACCACTAACGAGTGGGAAAAGCAAAAGAAGAAGATGTATTAAGTGCAATTTACATAGTTTGTTTATGAAATAATTTTACTGGAAATATAGAATCTTTTGCAAGAAAATTTATATATGGAATTTGTACATAATACACTGAATTGATGGAAGGTAATGTGCTGGCCATATCAGATTTTTTTTCGCTACATTGAGAAATAATTTTCCCTATTACTATTTCATATTGAAACTGTGGTTTTTCCTGTAACATATTTCGGTTATCACAGTTCTGAATAATCGTAACAATAACCGTGAATAATACCTGATATGCATATGATTAGCTTTAGATTTTCTATAGATAAGGTATTGGAAATCGGATCTTTTGTACCACAAGGTATTTCCAGATGAATACTGTGTATCATCATGCCTTCTGTAAATTTAGGTGTGGCAGCTCTATTCATAGAAAGATCTTAAAATTCGTTCAAAAGTGTTGCACCAAGTGCATATGTTATATTCTACTTGTTTCTGACAAATCTGAGTGATTGAAGAAGGATTATTATGTTGCATAATATATGGATATCTTCTATAATTAAAGCATTTAAATTTTGATGCATGCCAACAATGAGTGCCCGTGAGGTGACGCTTGGCAAGCGCCCGCACGGTTCAAATATTTCATCATTACTAATATCTGTGTACAAGCAGATTGGCACACCCAGCAATGGGTAATTGGGTAATATGCCCTGATGATATATTTATTTATTTTAAAGTTATACAATAAAATGTGCTTTGCACTAACAAGAATTTCAAACTTCTGCTTTTATAAATATTCTTATTCATTTTGTTTAAATACATGCTAAACAGTAAGCTACTATTATTTTGAATAGTTTATCCACTCTATATTTTTCAAAACTACCCCGAACCCTTACATAATTATCTCCGGAATTAATTGGAGATATGGTACAGTAATATGAAGCTGTAGTTGTTCAGAAGATATAGTTCGCGGGTCTAGAACAACAAGGTTGCAACTTAAAATTTTTAGCAAAATATTTTTATATAGCTGTAAGTTCTACTCGTACTTGCTATATTCTATCTCTTTCTGATGTTAGTCTTTAGATATTGCTGTCTTACTTCGAGATAATACAAAAACAAAGTTCTGTCTGCCAAAAATTGAATCAATCGTGAAAAATAGTTTACTCGCTTTTTTCCGTGAACTAACACATTCTACTTGTCGATAAAGTATCTGTTTGTCGTCGTATAATAAATAACTATTATTTTCAAATTTCAATTTAAAAATGATTCTCTTTCGAACACAACGCCAGTGAGGTAAAGACCTCAAAAGAACGATAATATAATAGTTGACAGCTTAGTTACTTTTGCATCCCCACGCTCTTTGTAACTACTAAAACATTCATGCTTTGTTTTGTTAAAATCAAATCTTCAACCTTTTCGATGTTTTCTTTCGTTCTAGCTTCCACAGACCTTCCGCACTTTGGATTATCTTCAAACAATTCCCGGCCACATCGAAATTGTTCCCTTCGTTATAGTTCTACTGTAAAATATAACGGCGTTATTTATCCATATACGCCAATGTTCCATTCTTGAATATTTTTTGGTCTATTGCTTTCTTCTGTCAAGAAAGTTTTAATAATGCTGTTTCATTTTATTCATATTTTTGCTCTTAAATATTTACTGAAATTGTAGGATTCTTTCAATTTGAATCAAACGTGGTAAGTAGTAACATAGCATTCTAAATCACCCTTGCGTTTATTTCTTTATTTATCTAATCATGAAGACAAAACTTTCTTATATGGCGCCATGTTCTAAATCTTTGCGATTTCTTTTTCAAATTCTAAAGTCTACATTTGTTAATTAGTAATTATTTCTTTCGAAATCAATTACCTCCACATGGATGACAGTATCGAATATAATGAATGACTTCTGAGGAAATCTCTGGCTCCTAGTTGTCTGGCGTCACAGTTCACCTCCTTCGAAGCAAAAGGCGCGTGCGGATCGATTCGTCACTCACCTAGGGATTTCCTCCACGAGAAATACAAAAGTTTTTAGTGTTTTTACACTGAGAGCAAAGACGAGTTTTTACTCCAATCCCAATGAACAGTGGAGATATGTTTCCGTCGAAAAAGTTAATAGGATAAGAAGTAATTAAAGTAAAAACGTCTATTTTGGATGAATATTGGAAATACCACAACAATGGTTTTTTAAATAATGATTTAAGGCATATTCAGTTTTTGTGGAAAATTTTAATATTTTTTTATTGTGAATAACTTTATACTTTATTAGAGTCACGATGGATATATATAGATTCATATGTATAGTACTTTCTAAATCAAATGACCTTTTCCATAAAATCAGTTCCATCTTAGACATTATACGAGTCCAAACTGATAATAATTCGGCCAGTTACATTTACAACAAATTATAAAATCTGCACAAATGGTTAGTAATTTATTCAAAATTCTTTCAGCTATGTTAAATATAGACTCAAAACTTTAAAAACCTGTTAGCCAAATGGCTGGTGATAATAGTTCGACCTGCATTTTAAGGGTTATCTTCTAGTCTAGATTTAGGTTCTACTGAGACCCTATACTTTTGGCATAATGAAAAACAACTTCATAAAGATCTAGTGCCTATAGTAAAACCTATCTTGCAAAACTTATTCCCAGAGGAAAATGTGCTGAGCTTACTGATACAATACCTAATAAAATTAAAGCTGGTATTACTAATACATGCAATATATATACTTGAATAACATATTCAGTTTTGGTAAGCTTAAAATCTATATTTTAAACTAATCGAAAGAAATTTGTAGAAATTTCTCACCAATTGCGTAGGTTTTATAATTTGTTTGTTGCTAATGTTAACGGAGCGTTACCAAAACTGTTCGGACCGAACAAATATGAGTTTGAGCTCGAATTTCGACCAGGGCCCGTATTCTTGAGCGTTTGTCATTTCGTTCGAATTCGTATTCGCGTTCGTTTTCATGTTAGTAGTCACAGTAGTCTGTGTTTTAAAAACAATATTGGATATGTCATTGTTAGTGTCAACTGTATTGCAGCATTTATTCACATCATTTACAAGTTAAAAAAATTATTTATTAATCGTTAATAAATTTATGATAAAAGTGAACTCTTAACTTGTAAGTGATCTGAATAAATATGACAATACAATTGACACTGACATATACAGGGTGTTTCCTTTAAAACAACCAGCGATTTTTTGGGCGAACTAATGACTTTAGAGAAAAATGTTATATACAAAAAAATTACCAGGAAAAAGGGCTTAATTTATGAGGAATAATAAATAAAAAATTCAACCAATGGTTCTCAAACGGTAGAATAAAATTATATTTTTTTAAATGGCAACCTATATAAATTTTTTGTCCATTAGATAGAGAGTTTTTTTCTGATTTCAACGATATAAATATGATATGGGGTTGTATAACAATTATTTCGAGAACAATGATATTAAAAATCAGAAATAATTCTACAATATTGAAGTAGGCTATGCAATAAACAAATGCAAACAAATGATACAGGTGACAGATAGTTTTGTTACTTACGTTATTAAGTGTTTGTTTTCGTAATTTCTTAGTAAAACATGTTATTTTAGATATAAGAAAATAATATACTATCGTAACCTAGGCAATAGTCGTATTAATAGTTGTTTATTGCATAGCCTACTTCAATATTGTAAAATTATTTCTGATTTTTAATATCATTTTTCTTATAATTATAATAAAAGCCGAAATTAAGAAAATATTATTAAACACTCGTTAAAAAAGTAAATTCAAGTACTCGTTTGTTCGCCCATTCGCCGGGCCGGAAAAACTCGTATCTGAATTTTTAACTTGTGCTAAAGTGTTCTTCTACAACTTATCTTTTAATATACTATTCTCGACACATTTTAATCTCGTAATTTTCTAAACAAGACAAAAACTAATTATTGGAACAGTTAAGAAAAGAAAGTTAAAGAGTGAATCAACAATTAAGGAGCTATTCTGATAATAAGTTCGATGGTTAAATGAAACAAAATATAAAAAGGATAACAATATACCTATATATATATATATATATATATATATATATATATATAATTTTTTTTTAAATTTAAAGTGAAAAATTATTACAAAATTCCATGTCTTCCAGACAATACTAAATTCCCTTACTTTTCCATGATTCCCTGATATTTCCTGAATGTTGGCCACGCTGTGAACCATTTGAAGTGGTATTTTTTTTTATTAATTGATAATTTACAACCAAGATTATTCATTGATCTTTTTTTTTTATTAATTGATAATTTACAATCAAGATTATTCGTTGATCATTTTAGCTCACTGCAAAGACTATCTATCTGTCTTCTTTGTTTGTTATCTATTTGTGAGTATGTTAGTGTGTATTTCTAACGTTTGTAATATGCATTTGGATGCAGATGACGTGAAGTTCAGTGAGTCAGTGTGCCTGTACGCCGGAAACCAGACGCGTGACGCCGAGATGCTCGTGTGTCCAGAATTGTAAACGGCACTAACAACCACACATACTCCATACAGGCGCTACCACTTCCGAACCACCCCATGAATATAAATATTAAAAACAGGATAGAATCATTGCCATTAAACAATGAAAATTATAAAGAAAAAATAACGATTAATCATTGAATTTTAAATATGAAATGACTTTAATGAATAGTATCGTTTTGAGTGTTTGAAACATTTTTCAGTGTAATTTATATTTTTTTAGCGAATAGAGTTTCGTCATAAAAATGGACATCATCTTTGAGATTGTGAGATCATTTTCAAAACGAGTAATCTTTTTACTATAAAAATTTAAGATACGGACAGCCTGTAAATCGAAAAAAAATCTTATTAAATTTCTACTTAATTTTATCTTTCTTTGATTGACAAAAAAAATGAAAACTATTTCTTTAAAAACAGGGCAGTTAAATTGTATTTTGCTTCTCCTGTAAAATTTTGTAAACTAGAATTTATCCCTTTTTAAAATAATGGGTTCATATACTATCAGAAAAATACATGAAAAACAAATGTGTAAATTTGTTTGCCATATGACTTCTATCTAAAAATAGAATGATAACTATATCTGATCTTTATTGCACTGATAAATTGATGATACTTAGTAACTACATTTTGCTATTAACCTTTTTACCTTTTCGATAAATTATTTATGTAAGTAAAATCAATTCACTCAAATTAGAAACACAATTAAAATTGTATCTTGTCCCTTTGAACCCTGTTTAATTTCTGTGGAATGAAATGAAAAGTTTTGGAAACTAGATCAACCAATGTTAATCAACTGTGGAGGAATTTAATAGCTATTTGTGTATAAAGAGCGCAAAATAGGACATTGTCGATTGAGAGGTTGTTGCCGCGCGACGCAGGACAGCGGCATTCTCTCGAAATCAACAATGTCCATTTGCGCTCGAAACACACACAAGTTTTTTTCTACAGTCGCCACAGTGAGGTCCTCCACCATAACAAAAAATAATAAAATGTACACTTTGTACTTACACTACTACTCATTTAATAAGGATTAATATAAAGAAAAAACATTTTTTATATTTAATTTATCGTTATTTCCCATTCTTCTTGACCTATTGCTTCAATCTAATCTAAACATTTTATACTTTCGTTTTTGTAAATGAATGCCCTATTTTATTTTCACAATAGTGCGGCATTTTTTTTTTTTTTTTTTGTTTATGTAATATACCAACAGAGCAGTTATGTCATATTTATTTGTAAAGGTGGTAAATGTGTCACTACAGTGCCATTAGTTCCTGACTAAACGTTTCCATCAAGAATCTAGACAAGTGATATTTCTCAACATTGTATAGTTAGAAATTTGGAAAGCGAGCGTTTTTTCTATTATGTCGCGCTAGAGCGGCAAAGTGACATTTTGCGTTGACAAAAGAGAGCGCAAATGGCTACTTTCTATGTAGACTGTAGAAAAAAATATTTGTATATCAGTTTGTTTCTACCTTAATTATGTTTTACAAAAATTAGTACAAGTTAAATTAACTAATGATTGCTTGTACCAACGGAACTTAAATTTTAAACGTTCCTTGAAATGAGATTAGACGTTTTCGTTTATTATCTCCGAAAGACTAGTCAGATTTGGAATTTAAAAATTTCAATATTCTAATATTTATTTTACGATTTCATGTTTGATATCAACGGTTAACAATCAAATTATTATGTCTATTTCAACCTTAAATGTTAGGAAATACTACCTTAAGTTGTAAACAAAATATTTTAAGAAGAATTCATTCAGGAAATAGGAATAGAAGAACTACATACCTATATAGAAAAAAAATGTTTCAAATTATAATGTGGATGACATAATATGTTTAAATATTACATTTCTGTTTACGATATAATTACTGTTGCAATTCTAATATTGCAGATTTTAAATCCCATTTCCGATATCTTAGAAGCCCGCACATTAACCCTACAGATTTGTCAAAGCGCTTAAAAGCTTTCTGAGCGTTCCTTTCCGAGAGATACGAGGTAAAAAACGAACACAGTTAGGTACGCTTTGAGATAATTGAAATTAGAGTTCTCCTAGGCAATAAACCAAAACGCCTATTTTTGCACAGCATTTAAATGAAATGTCAATTGAATTACATGTCGACTTTTTCCTGCTTACCTACTGACAAAACACAACTTTACAGGAAAGATAAAAAACATTTCGTAAATTGATTATTATTAATTTATTAACTTGAAGTAAGTTAATTATATCTTAATGTAATACATTGGAATAATTAATAATTTTATTAAATAAATGTTTTCATTTCGAATTTATATAATTTCAAATTGTGTTTTTATCGTCGAACGAATTGAACCAGAATTAACTAAAAATATAATTATATACATATTTCCAAATGTATTATACAAAGGTTTGTTTATATGTATAAAACAAAATACAACACTTGAAAAAAAAAACATCAATTCCCACATTTATTAATTGCAAAGACATGTCCAACTTTTTTCAACTTAAAAATTCTCTTTAAGTATGAAACTTGGAAAAAATACATTCCAAGAAAAACTTTATACATGGTTGAAGGCCAAAGAAGGCTTATGCCTTATGTATAAACTAAATATACTTTAGTATTTGTGTCCACCACCTTTCATTTCTATGCGAGGGATGAAGTGCAAGACATCTTTTCTCCTCACACTTGCTATGAATCATTCATCACCGCATTATGTCTCAATTGACGGCTCCGCTTTTTCCCTCTGGTGTGCGTTTCTTGAGTTATACGTTCTTTTCTTCGACCGTGATTTCGCGATGGGAAATATTTTCGTGGGAGACCAAAACAATGAAGCCCAAATTATTTATTAGGTAAATGGGTAATTAATAAAGTTTACCTACTTATTTGTTTTAATTAAGAATGGACTGTTAATTTTGTTAATTAACACTAATTAAGTTTAGCAATTATAAGAAGTAAAATGTAATTATGAGATACCAGAAATTGGAATTTTCCAAAGATTTCGGTTACTAAAAAACAAATACATATATCAATATTTGAAAGGAAATGAAAAAACTGTAAAGATAAAGTTAAAGGTAGAAGAATGCACAAATTTTCTCGAGGAGCAATTTGCTAAAACACAAAAAAGAAAAATAGCATTCTCTCCTGAGGTGTATATACGTATACTACTCGTATTTTTTCACCACAGAAAGTACAAATAAGACAAAATCCAAATTTTTAAGAGTTAAAAGTTTGTAACCAAGTTGACTGTTTTCTTTGACAATTCAACGAATTTAAGAATTTAATAGTCTTTTTTGAAATTCATAAAATTTATAGTATCCGAGATTCATATTTTGACAAGTGAAAACACAGACTTTTCTTATAAACAAAGTTTAATTTTCTCAAATTTAATTCCGAGTATTTTGAATTTCTAAAATGGAATGTTGATGAAACTGTTGATGATGATGCAGTTTTTGTAGTTATTCTAAACTTATTACCAACAAAATCTAAAAAGTTGTATGATATAAACTTCATAGGGATTATTTTTATTTTCTTTCTAGAGGCAAAATATTTTAATTCTATGATGATTTTGACATCAGAAAAATCTGTTTGTACTCCCGGTGGAGTATAGAATACGAGCTGTAAGCCGTACGCGAATATTGCCATCATCCGAAAGTAATATAGCCATTTTATGCGAGTCAAATACTATACTTTATCTTCAATAAATATACAGGGTGGAAACGAACTTAATGTCATAAATTTAAGGGTGAGTACTATGACATGTGTAGATTACGAAACTGAAAGAATTTTTTTAAAATTCGAAAAACGAAAATTCGACTTTTCTTATTGAAACTTTTTTTTACTGCTGTTTTAATTCATATTTCATTAATAATATGGTTATCAAAAATACATTCAAAATTAGTTGTATAAGATATTATTCTTAATAATTAAATTAAATAGTATTTTTAACGAAAATAATTGTGTAATAGATAAAATAATGCAAATGCGTTGCCAGTGGGCCAGTGGTACCAAAAATGTTTGTTTCATGAAAACTACCCTTAAATATGCGAATTTTGAAAAAATTCTTTCTGTTTCGTAATTTACACATGTCATACTACTCACCCTTAAATTTATGACATTAAGTTCGTTTCCACCCTGTATATTGTGTGGTTATGTTAAAAACGTTGACGTTACAGCGGAAACTGCAATAATATGTCAGACGTTGATGTCATACATGTTGACATGAGTAACTGATTTCTTTATTAATAAGTTGAATTAAGTAGCATATTTTAAATTTATCTATCAATATTTACATACAGAGGCAAATAAAAGTATCAAATATACAATAAAATGCAAAGTCTTTCCTTGAAATATGAATATTTCACTAATGTAATATGAGTAGCACATATTAGTATTTAGAGTTAGCTACATGCTACTTAATGTATTTGTAAATAAAGGCTATCATTTAAACGGTCAGCAAAATATTGAGGTTTTGGTCAGCTCTAAATGTTTTCTGCCGGCAAATATATAACCTAACTAAACCAAATTACACCCAAATCTAACCTAACCAAATATTGAGCCAATTTTTTTATTGCATAGTTTTTGCTGACTAAATGTTTACATGGCGAATAATTTAATTACTTCTCAATAATAAATAGTTGTAGATTAATTTTTCAACATAATTCTGTTTCAACTTGATAGATTTTGAGATCTAGGTAATTATTTGACTGGGATGGAAGATGAAAGATAACGATATTCTTAGATTTATTGTTATACCCAACAAATTTCGACACCACATGTGTCTTCTTCAGGGGCTAAATTTACAGAACAAGACTTTTTTTACAATAAAAATACATTTAACTCCATTGGCGCCTTATTTAGTATTGGTTACTTACATGATTTTTTTTAAAAGTTTGTAACGAATGTCAAAAATAGTGAAATTGTGTGATGTAAAAATACTATATGGAGATTATGATTTTGTAAAAAACTTGACCAAAACGAACAATATTCTTACAGTTAAATGAAATTAACGAAGTCAAGAATAAAATAAAAAATCTGATGTGGCCAGCACATAACCTCTCGCCGTATATTTTACCTGGCTGTATGCATAAAGCAAAGATTATTTTTATAAATACAAATAATATATTCATATAAATCTATGACGTATAAACTTCTTTATTATTCAATAATAGCATGTCTCAACATGAAGATATTTTACCATAAATTATGTTACAATAAATTACAAAGTAGAGTTTACCATATATAAATATTAGGCTGGTAACAGCAATTTTCAATTCGAACAACTTTGTTTACTTTCTCTTCATATTCTTCTAGTAAAAACATTAATTTTGGGCGGTCTAAAATGTATATATCTGGATTGTGCATCTATTCTTATATATCTTCTTTTACATTTTATTTTTTCATACTTGTTATATCTAAATAACCTTAATTCCCTTTAATAAAGTGACGGATAGATTGCACTCCGATTTTGTCAATATTTACAACTTACTTGAGAAGAATTTGATAGCTTTTTCGCAATTCAAAGTTACTCTAGTCTACAGTACTGGTGTACATTGTCCCATAATGTTTGAAACAAATTTAAGTCCTTCAACCTAGACTTGTCATCTCCATAATAGTCACAGATCAAGAACTAAGGGATTCTCCAAGTACATTTTTAATTCATTACTCATTATTTCTGACACTGACATTTATCTGTCAGTTACAAATAATTTAAATTATCAACTATTTTTCATGGCATTCTTTCGGCTGTCAAATTTATTACAATAGATTATTTTATATATTATACTTCTTTTATCTCTAAATCTATGGAATATATAATAAAATATTTAAATGTATCAGATAGAGAATTTAATTTTCTTTAATATTACCACGAAAAATTTTCAAAAAATATTATTTAGAAGATTTTTTTTCAAGAATCTTCTACTTCCGGTTGTCCAATTATTACCAAAACCTTTTCAGATCTTCCCATGAATGTCCGATTGGGAAATACGTTGTTAAACAAATTTTAAGTCTTATAGTTTTTGAGTAACCGTCCTTCCAACATCCTACATACATACACACATACATCCACACACACACACACACACAGACATCATCGTAAAAATGTTAAAATCGGATTGTAGGGACCTTAAAACGTGCTTATTCAATAAAATCTGGATATGCGATTTTTAGCATGAATCCAATACCTCTCTTAGCGAGAGGTAAAAAGTACACATATGTAAAGTACTATAAAAAAATCATATAAAAAAACTTGTTGTGGCCCGCACAATATCTCTCGCCATTTTATTTTTATGTTGCATAGATCGCAAGGTCATGTGACTTCGTTGGCATTGGCAAGCAGATATGGGGGCCCGTGTCAGAATGACAGCTAGTAATAATGTACATAGATGTCAAGTATCATAATTTCATTCAAAACCTCATGATTTTCTATCCATCAGAATATTTTGAAATTTTGAATGAAAAATTATGACATATGACAATTGTGACATCTATGTAAATAACTACTAGCCGTCATTCTGCCACGGATCATCATATCTGCTTGCCAAGGCCAACAAAGTAACGAATTTAATATTTCTTGTACACACAAATAATTGAAATTGTATCTCTTCTTTCGTTCTATGAGGAATTTTATGCTACTCTTCTAATATGTTCAAAATTCTTCAAATGCATTGACGGTATTGACAATATTTTTTAAGGATATATGTACTACATATTATATATCTATAATTTTAAATACATATTTAATTAATAATACAATAAGCTATATTAAATGTACTCGTACCACCCAGAAAAATCTTCCCGTAATGTTAGTAAAACTGCTGACTTCTGACATTGACAATGCATTTATCTGTCAATTATAAACATTTAAATATCTCAACTGTAAGAATAATACAACCTTCAGTTTAGATTCTGTTTATCTCAACTGTTTTTTGGGCAACGAGATTTATTACAACAGATTATTCTGTATTATTATATACTTATATCTCGAAACCTATAGGAGATATAATATTTTTTTTAAATGTATCAGACTGAGAATTTAATTATCTTTATTATTTGTAGTAACAAATTTTCAAAAATAAAATTTAGAAAAATTTTTTTTAGAAACTACCACTTCCGGTTGTCCAATTGTTACCAGAACCTATTCAACTCTCCCCATTACTGTTACATTGAGGAATACGTTGTTACACTGGTCTTTAGTCTTATAGAATTTGAGAAATCGTATCTACAACATACTAAGGCACACACATTCTAGGGACCTTAAAACGTGCTTATTCACTAAAATCTGGATATGCGATTTTTAGCATGACTCCAATAACTCTCTTAGCGAGAGATAAAAATATTAAAATATCTGTCGTGTCAACACCCTTAACGGCTAGCTATAAGTAAAGTTTTAACCTGTACAGTGAAATATACTAATTTAAAAAAAAATTGAGTCATGTGCTTTTAAAAGATCGGTATTACCGTCAAATTTTTGAAAATTGCAACGAAGAAAGTTTTTTTATATACATGTTTTTAAATCATGTTTAAGTGACTTTGATTTTAGTGATTATTCTATTTTATGTATAGTAATTTTAATGTTAATACATTTTATTTAATGAACAGTTTCATATGCTACTTAATTTTAATTCTAAAAAACTTTGCACTTTAGAGATTTTCCGTATAATGAACAGGAGAGCTGGAAATTACATAAAACTAAAATCAAATGTTTAATTCCTATGTTCACCCCTAATCACCACCACCAATAATATGACATAAAGTAAGCAAATACTTATTCCAATAACGACCAATGTAGACATGTCAGTAAAATCTTGAAGGGCTTTAGTGCTATAGATAGTTTAAATCACAAACTAAGTGATATTTTGTAATCAACATTAATAGTACAGAATGCCATGTTCACAGAAAAGTACTCTCGATATTATTAACACTGAAATTCCCACAAAAAAATTGTTTTGGGTATAAATCACACCATGTTTATTTTTAAATTGAAAAATATTTCTGTGTTACGATGTTGAAATTCTTGTTCTTTTTCTTGCATTGAAAGTAATTGAAATTTGTCACACATTTCATTTCCATGTACCGTGAAACGCGTTGTCAAAATTCCCAAATTTAAAGCACCAAGTTTCCTGTTATTCATTCCAAGACCGTGTGTCTATTTAACAGTATCAAGAACTCTATTTATAAGCCCTCAATTCGTATGACATTCACGATGGGTTTTATGTCTTCCTCATGACTTGAATTTTGATTTTTCAGACCTCACATAGTCTGTAGGGAATGGAAAATACGTAAACTCACCATTCGAAGAAATTAACACACTTCGAAAAAGATTTTACCGTTATAAACAAAGGCTTTGGCAATCAAGAAAGCCGTGATTTTATTTCGGGGAACGAACAATTGAAAATTTTCGAATTTGCGGTTTGTTTTATTGGTTAATATAGATATTGATAGTAGATTTGAACTTATTATGCAAAACAAGTGCGAATATGAACATTTGAAGTTATGTTGTGAATAATAATATGATAGACACTTTTCTATGAATCTGTAGTAGGAAAATATGGTCTATAATACGGATTTTTATAGTAGTATGAATGAGTTTTTATAATTATTCTGAACAGGTTTATAAAATAAATATATTGGTACGCCCCTTCTAAGTATAGGTGTGGCAATTTTGCTCTAAGCAACTCTTAGAACATGACATGTTTTAGTTTATTATTTGTCTTAAAGTTAGCTTTAAAATATATAGATATATAAAAGGAAATACATACATAAATCTGTGCCTCTATAGCATAAGCAGATGTTACTTTTTAAAATATTTTATATTAAATTTAAGAATTCGTCACATACTGAAAATCAGATTATAAAATTGTAAAAAAGAAACATACAAAATATAAATTTCTTAAATACAATAATCGATTGATGAAATTGATTAATTGATGATATACCTATAGGTATTCTATAAATTTGTAAGTATATATTTCGACAATAGTGTAATGGATGCAGGTCAAAAGAATAAAGTTTGTGACACGAGTCGCAGGCTATACAAGTATACATATCTGTGGCTTATTGCAAGGAGCAACCATTGTCAATTTATGAGCAAAATAATTCTGATTATGTAATCAGCTAAAAAACGTTATATTTATATATAAAGGAACAACCAAAATCCAACTGTAAAAGAACCTATGGTAATCAACATCCAATAAACCAATGTCAGGTCAGATCATAAAACAAAAAAAATGCAATAATTAATATAGACTTGTCAGTAAAATCTGGAAGATCTTTAGTGCTATAGACAGTTTAAATTACAGACATAGTGACATTTGTAATTAATATTAATATATACCGCAAAATGTTAAATTTCACAGAATGGTATGCTCGGTATTATTAATACTAATGTTTCTTGTTTATCTTAAATGGTAACATTGATTCTTTTCGCATTAAAGCACAGATATTCGGGCCTATTCTGTAACTCAGTGGTTAATTTTTAACAACTGGTTAAACTGTTAACCAATCAAGTATTTTTACCTCTCGCTAAGAGAGGTATTGGATTCATGCTAAAAATCGCATATCCAGATTTTATTGAATAAGCACGTTTTAAGGACCTTAAAACGTGCTTATTCAATAAAATACAATCCGATTTTAACATTTTTACGATGATGTCTGTGTGTGTGTGTGTGTGTGTGTGTGTGTGTGTGTGTGTGTGTGTGTGTGTGTGTGTGTGTGTGTGTGTGTGTGTGTGTGGATGTGTGTGTGTGGGATGTTGGAAGGACGGTTACTCAAAAACTATAAGACTTAAAATTTGTTTAACAACGTATTTCCCAATCGGACATTCATGGGAAGATCTGAAAAGGTTTTGGTAACAATTGGACAACCGGAAGTAGAAGATTCTTGAAAAAAAATCTTCTAAATATTAATTTTTGAAAATTTTTCTTGATAATATTAAAGAAAAATAAATTCTCTTTCTGATACATTTAAATATTTTTATACATATTTTATAGATTTAGAGATAAAAGGAATATAATATATAAAATAATGTTGTAATTAATTTTACAACCGAAAGGATGCCATGAAAAATAGTTGCAAATTTAAATTATTTGTAACTGACAGATAAATGTCAGTGTCAGAAATAATGAGTAATGAAGGAAAAATGTACTTGGAGAATCCCTTAGTTCTTGATCTGTGACTATTATGGAGATGACAAGTCTAGGTTGAAGGACTTAAATTTGTTTCAAACATTATGGGACAATGTACACCAGTACTGTAGATTAGAGTAACTTTGAATTGCGAAAAAGCTATCAAATTCTTCTCAAGTAAGTTGTAAATATTGACAAAATTACACATCGATATAAGAATAATCGGAGTGCAATCTATCCGTCACTTTATTAAAGGGAATTAAGGTTATTTAGATATAACAAGTATGAAAAAATAAAATGTAAAAGAAGATATGTAAGAATAGATGCACAATCCAGATATATACATTTTAGACCGCCCAAAATTAATGTTTTTACTAGAAGAATATGAAGAGAAAGTAAACAACGTTGTTCGAATTGAAAATTGCAGTTACCAGCCTAATATTTATATGTGGTAAACTCTACTTTGTAATTTATTGTAACATAATTTATGGTAAAATATCTTCATGTTGAGACATGCTATTATTGAATAATAAAGAATTTTATACGTCATAGATTTATATGAATATATTATTTGTATTTATAAAAATATTTTTTGCTTTATGCATACAGCCAGGTAAAATATACGGCGAGAGGTTATGTGCTGGTCACATCAGATTTTTTAGTTGTGAAATCATTATCTATTGAATAAAAATATTAACCACTTGTTAAAAATTAACCATTGAGTTGCAGAAGAGGCCTGATTTTTGCTATATAAAGTTAAATTTCGGTATAGAAAATGAAATGGTACATTTAAATTAAGATTGATTATAATATTTACGACTCATTTTGGAGGAATAAATTATTTTATCAGCACTACTCACAAGCTTATTATTAAATTTTTAAAATATTTATAAACAATTTTTCATTATCAACTCATAAAATTAATTTATATCAACAAATATACTTTTCATAATAAGTTTTATATCTTTTTTAAAATGGTCTTTTAAACATTGTCCTCTGTATAGGTATCTCTTTATCTTATCTTACTAATAAAATATATTTATATAAATTATAGAAGGCAATGATGTATTTCTTTATTTATTTCCCTCATAATTTATTCTTTTTCTATTTAGTCCTCTTTGGAAACAAAACCCTGTCGCACGGTCGGCATCATTTGTTTCACCGAAACAAACAACGTCCGCAGTTTCAGGCGGCTGCGAAAACAAAACCGAATCGAAACAAAATACGGCGCTCGTTAGTTCTCTCGTCGTGGAAACATAAACTTTCGGCCATTTTATAGCGGTGATGGCCTTAAAACAAAATAGCATCTGTAGTAATTGGTGTCGCGTGTTGATTGGTCGAGGCGCGTAGCCGAGCCAGCTGATTGGCTGCGTGCGGACAGCAGGAGAGAGCAGGTCTGTCTCTACAACGAGAGAGAGAGAAACGGAGAGAGATAGAGAATATATAAAGACAATCATGAGATACCGCAGGAACAACAGAAAACTGAAATTTTATTTTTGGACGTAGTGATCACAAATCTTCATTTCGGTGGTTAATACAATTTTTGAACATACAAAACGGCACTCTTTCATACAGACGTAAGATGCGTTTGAAAATACTTGAACCGATATGTCGCTCTGCCTGACGTTCAAGGTATGACATATTTGTAACAAGGAAACAATACTTGACTAACAATGTCGCCTTCAAATGGAATGGTTTTATAAATCCATCGATTCCTAGTATCCTCGTTTCACTCTTTTACTGATTCTTCAATTTTTTAATTTATAGTTTTTAATTGTAAATTAGTCAGACAACAAGGCTGCTTTAAAGGAATTAGGTACCCTCACTTGTGAGTCAAAGTTAGTTTGGAATTGCAAAAACACCTTTTAACAACTTGTCAAACACAACTACGTCACATTGTAGTGGGTACTGCGGCATGAGGGAGTTTTATGGAAACAAAAAGCAGATGAGTTCGTTAAAAACGGAGTCAAATACCTTCTTGTGAACTCTTGAAAAGTCAGATAAAGAAAGAAATCAAAAACTGTGTGAAGTTAGTCATAGCCTCATACTGGAGAGACATCTCGGACACTTGGACTTAAGTTAAACAAAGAAGTTTTTTTCCAATTGACATTAAACGTACGATTTTTCGACAGCTAATAGTCTGTAAAATGTCGCTTTTACTGCCCGGGCAGTAAAAATATTTTTACTGACTATTACATAGCATCAGCTCAACAAACTCATAGCAACCGTTTATCAAACACATAGCAACATACCTTGATGGCGATAACTTTCGAAATAGGTATTAAAAATAATCTCTAAATTAATATTAATTCTAAAATCGGCATAAAAATAATGTGTTCAACACGGCACTAAACCTAGATCTATAGCTTCGGCAGGATTCATTGACTCAGTTTCGCCTCAACAATGAAACTGCAGTCTCTGCTGTAAACGCCTTTAGCTGTCAGTAAAAACTAAAAAGAACCTTAGAACTATGGCAGGCATCCTTACTGCTCATTCTTTTCTGAATTCTGAAATACCATCTACGTAAGATTAGTATAACTGAAAACAGTATTTGTCGCCCCTGCGAAGAAGACGGAACACATTATTATGTGAATGTCTAATTATAGCTGTAAGAAGACTCAATCAGGTATCTCACTGCATATAAGATCTGGATACTAACTCATGGTGCGGTAATTGGCGTAATGAAAATTCTAGATCTAATTCCAAAAAACTAAGGGCCATATTATAATAGATCTTATAGGTTGCAGTAACAAAAGTGACCACTGCTTAAAGCTCTAATAACAATAATAATAATTATACCGTAGAGAGTATAAGTATAGGGTGCTTACCAGACGTTTTATCCCGGACTCTCAAAGATGCCATGAGAAAGCACCATACAATATATAGTTTTAAATAAATATATTAGCAACGCTCGCACGGTATCAATATGTATGTAGTCATCATTGCCGATATCTGCGTATAAAGCAGGTTGGCACACCCAGTCAAGGATAATCTGCCGTGATGATATATATTTATTATCCTCTTCAATTATAATTTTGGATATATTTTACATATAAATCTTGTAGATGATAAATTTATGTCTTAAATAATTTCGTATGGAATATGCGAATAAAGCAAATGAATCATCTAAAATTTTTAGAGAATTTACTAAATTTCTTTGTTATGTTTTTGGGTGGGCGGTATTTATTATATATTTCCAACAAAAAATCTTGTTGTTTACTTTATTTTGTAGTGATGTTACCATACTTTGTTAGTCAAATATCCTATACAGTCAACCAGTTTTTAAATAATTCAAAACATCGTCGAATGATAAATAATTTATATCCAGCAATATTAAAAATTCATTTTTTTGTCCGAGTGTACCGGGTACAAATACTTTTCAAATTCGCTGCGTCAGCGGCTTAACATTAATCTGACCCCGGCTCGCTGCGGTCACCCAACACTAAAAACATTTATTCTAGCCGTATAAAACTACAAAACAACTCAAATACGAACCTAGCGGCACTGAAGTTTGTACTTTTTGAGAATATTTAACGAATTGATTAACATATTAGAAATAACTTACGCGAGAACCTAAGTGTCAAATAAAGTATTCATTTATACTCGCCGTCACTGATTCTCAACTTTTCACTTCTCCGCACCCTGTCCTTTGCCTTGCATTGTTGCCGATTCTTTATAACATTTCAACATTGCCTTGAATTGGCTACACTGTAGAAAATTTCAGTATATATTTATTTAATGGCAAATATGCGTTAATAACCTTCAAAAAATCTGATGTGGCCAGCACAATACTTTTCGTCAGTTATGTGTATTTTGTACACATTCCAAACTTATATAAATTATCTTGCAAAAGATTCTAAATTTCCAGTAAAATTATTTTAGGAACAAACTTGACACTGGCATCTGTCAATTAGAATTATTGGAATATATTGGTACTTTCTATAGTTAAAGCATAGCTGGCTGATCAATGAAGTTTAATTTCTTTGCAATTTCCTGACTTTATATGCATTGAACATGAAGGAAAAAAAAACAATCAAACCGTATAGAGAATAAAATAATATTTATAAAAAGGTAAATTGTCAAAATATGATAATTAACCCTGGGTTTTCAAGAAAAACTGTTAAAATCTTCAATTAAGGTTAACCAATTATAACCAAAATCTCATCAACTCTCCATATGTAAAAAAATATAATTTTTGGAATTGTAGTATTGGAGTTATCGAAGGAGAAATTTTTGTCACACACATACACACACACACACACACACACACACACACACACACACACACACACACAAACATACAGACATACATCATGGTAAAAAACGTAAATTCGTATTCTAGGGACGCTAAAATGTACTAATTCATTAAAAACTCAGCATTGAATTTTTTAACCAAAGACAATACCTTTCTTTACTTACAGGTGACGGAAGGTAAAAAAAGTTGAGAAGTGAGACATTATTCATTTAATTTTCCAGCAACTAGCTGGAAAAAATCCTTCTAACTAAATTTTACAATCAAATCCATAAAATTAATGTTTAATTTATTTATTCGTATCAAAAGCATCGACAGAATAGAATAATAAATAAAGAAATACTAAATACAATACGTAACAGGAACAACATAAAAATATGAACTAAACAAAGCTAATCGAATAAGAATGAAAAGGATTACATAGTTGGATATAGTCTGCATTCCAGAAGATGGGTGGTTGTCTGTTCATTTCCACATACGCACGTTGTAGTTTCACAGTTCTTGATTGATTGTGAATAAAATAGAATACACGTCTCACGGGAATGCTTGTTCCACACTCCCGTTCTAACTGAGCTCTTGGCTGTAATGGAGCATTTCCCGACTCGGTATGAAATAAACCATTTTCTACACCCGTTTTAAAAGTAGGTTTTTCAAGTTATCAGTTTAAAAAAGAAAGTTGACAGAACGATTTGCAGTTTTTCCACTTAAAAGACGAAATTATTTTTTATCTAAAAGAGTTTAAAATAAAAACACATTGAGAGTTAAATTTGAAGCAGTGACGTAAAAAAAATGTGTGTGACACGAGCATAAACTGTCTTTGTCGTTTAGGAAAAAGTAAATGATCCAAGTCCAATAAATAGTATAAGTGTCATAAAGTTCCACCCATGGTTGAAAGCAAAGATGGAAATAATTTTGTAAACATAATGTTATACAGTGTTTATCATGTATTTGAAAAAATGACTAAAAGTATTAATAATAAAAATAGTTGCGGTATTTATTGTTGCATGCATATTACATTTTGATTATTTAAAAAAAAAAATGACACATATCTATTTGGAATATATGCATCAATTTATATTATAAATTCTTTATATTGTACTCTGTAATATATTCTGGTCAATATTAAATCATCAAACAATAGACACGAGACATAAACCTCCTAAATAAATAAGGAAACGTTGGCAGTGCATAATGAAATTTTAATTACATGATCATGGATCAATATTTTAAAACAAAGCTTATTGTTCTCCTGACCTACCCGAACTTAACTCGTTATTATTATACGAGAATAATTTAGCTATATACAACCTTAGCTGCATTGTATTTTTATCTAGAAGATAAATACTGTTTACTTTTTTCAAACAGATAAACATATTATCGCTAAATTACAAAGAGTAAGAGTCAATTAGTAGAATGAAAACATCAAAATAATAATAATAACATGTAAAGCATTTTTTTTACTTTATAGTAATGATAAAATAAAAATTTATAATCATTCAACATATGTCAAAATATTTTAGTAAGTACAAGTATTTATTTACACAACTCTGTTAATAAAATTAGTTCCATCTTTAGCTTTACATTTCAAACACGTCTGGAATTTTGAACCATTTCCAGAACACTGAGCTAGGCACATAGAACATTTTCATATAAAAATCTTATTTTTTAAATACTTGTTGTAGAGCGTAAATTCTGCATTTCAATCAATAAACAAAATTAATTTTATATTCGTTTTAACGGCAAAAATTAGGTATGAAAATATCGAAAATCATTCCAAAAGTAGCGACAGCCATGGAATTCAAGCAAATAAATTAACAAATGTTTGACGTTTTATCTGTCAAGTTAGAGAATATGTTTTTTTAGAGGAACAATTATCTATTCATTTAAATAAATAATTTTTTACTCTAACAGTAATTACAATTAATAATAGAAATAAATTAACCTAGCTTGACAGATAAATCACTAACATTTTTTAATTTTTAGTTTCAATTTTATGGCTATCGCTATTTTTGGGGAGATATTCGACATTTTTATACCTGATTTCTGCCGTTACAAAGCATATCAAATTAATTTTGTTTATTGATTCTGGTGTAGAATTTTATATTCCACAACTTTTATTTGAAGCTTTTGTATATAAAATATAGAATTTCGAGAATTTTTTAATATTTTTTTTGCCTTAATATATATAATTGTTTTATTATAGGTATTGGTCCATATTTTTTATTTTATTACATAAAATGTTATATCCAGAAAGAAATTATTGTTTTAGCTGATTTGCTTCAACAAAGCTAAATAAATCTTGACAAGTTTCTTATCCATAAATGATAGTTTTGTGATGAATTAACAATTCAGCAGCATAAGCAAAATATTACGCCGACAATAGAAAACGCGTATGTTGTTATCCTAAGAAATTTGTTGAATAGGAAGAAGTTTCTATGATATGGCGAGAACAAAATTTAAAATGTGACATCCACGTCCTACATGGAAATTTCTTTCAGGGTAACAATTAGAACAAAAATAAATTGTATGTAAATAGTGAAAATTAATTAAAAAATTAAAAATTTGTTGTTCTGTGTTATTATAGAACTAATAAAGATATATAAAAAATATTACTTATTACCTATATTTGGGTATGTCAATCTGTAATTAATACAAATTTCGGTAATATAGTTTATTTTGTAAATTGGAAGAATTAGCATTATACGCTCCGGGACCATGAAACTACCAAGACATCTTTTTGCACCCTTACCATAAATTGCTTTAAGTCTGTAACATTTGTATAAAGTCCCAGGGTTGGATTTTATGAAAATTGTTTCATTTTGACGACATAATCAAATATTATGTTGTCAATAAACTTATCCTGTAAACACACGCCGTTAGACGGTGTGTTTAACGGCGAATAGGAATGTACAACCCTTGTGAAACCAGTGACAGTGTTTACATTTTATTTAGTAGGAGTACGAGTAATACATATTTGGATTTTTTTTGGAAAAGAAATTGAAAGACATTTCATCGATTTATAACGATGCTTGGAGATTAAAACAAATTATATCTGTACAGTTGAAAACGCATACCAGGTGTCGTTTAATTGACACTCAAAGCTGTTGTGGAGCGAGAACTGTAGGGCCACTTTTGTGCTGTTTAAAAATTGGAAATAATAAATTCCAAATTTAAAGTGTCGATTATTGTAATAGGAAAGAGTGTGATTGAACGTTGTTTTCTTCTACGAGGTCTACGAAATTTGCACACTACTTCTTTACTTTTATTCATGTCGCTTCAAGGGTCGGCACATTTGCAGGCGTTACCTGACGGTCTCTCATCAATTGCTATATTTATACGACAGAAATAATTTATGTAATAATTGTTATAAAATACATGAACGATAGCTGGTTTCTGATTTATGCGTTATACTTAATATTCATGCATGTAGCTCCATTTTGCGAATAATAACTTTTAAACTAATTATCTGTCATAAAGCATTCTCTTATATTATAACTTTCCTCTCTTGACAACTGGTACGTATGTCTAATTTATGTATATGACCTCTTGAAAGTGGGTCTGTTATGAAGAAACCGCTGGTTTTCACAAACATCCTCGCATCGCATCGGCGTCTTGTACATGAAACAATCGCCGCTCGGCGTCGTCGTGGGAACTGCGGCCGTTGCGAAACAAAAGCCACCACCGCGGTAGCAGGCGGTGTGTGAACCTGGCTCTCACAGAATGGAAGGAAGCAATTAATGCAGAACGGGACAGATTTTGATGAAAATATAATTGTTGTTATGCGCAAATCTAACGGAACCGCGATGGGAATTTGTATCAGATTTACTGTTAAAAGAAAGAAAGAAAGAAAGCAAGCAAACATGAATTTGCATCAACGGGATGTATCAAAAATGATGAATTACTTACGACAACTGGAGCACCAATTCATAAATTACTGCACAACTTAGTCAGAAATTCCAGAATAACGTATGTAAAAAAGTTTTAGAAAAATTTTACGCTTCAAATTCTATTACTATTTAAGGTATAATCTAGTTGTCTCTGGATATAATAAATCCAAAATAGTTGTTTTACTATGTTAATTGCCAAAAGAAATTATGAAAGATGTTATACAAACTTGAAATATTTATAGGTTAGTTGAACAGATTAGCCGAAACGTGAAATTGTTAACGTTTTTGGAGATCAAAATATTGTACAAACGACTATTTACTGAACTATACGGGAATGTAAAGAAGGTGTATTAATTTACCAAAAAGTAGGCGACCCGAACATTTGCCCCCAAATCGAATCAGCAGACTTATTAAAAGTGCCCAAGATAAAGTTAGAACATTAAATTAAGTATTGTTGAAGTTTGCTAAGTTTTGGTAAGCATAAAGTGTCGTGAAGGTGCAATTCAGTAAAATAATAAATATAAATATATCGTCAGGGCTTATTACTCATTATTGGGTTTGCCAATCTGCTTCTAAATGCAGATTTCGGTATTAATGATATAACTTGATTATAGTTTCCTTTCTGAATTAATAAGCACATAGATACAATTCTATAATTCCAATACGTATACGAGTATTTCTTTTTCGTCTCATCATCTTGAATAGCATAATGATTTGCTTGGTCGGTGTTCGCTCGGGGTTTTGATGTATTTGATAGACGCGTGGCATGGGCACGCGTTGGCTTGGCTGGATGTCTTGAGTTGAGTTGAGATGACCCGGCGGCTGACCTGACCGCGTGGAGAGGCTGGGCCTCTCCTCTCCCTCTTTCAGCCTCTCTCCCAACCGACAGAACAGGCCACTCCTATTTCCATCCACACACACTATTATCTCCAACGCACACAGCATCACCATAGGATGAACTACAAAAACGATGAAACGGACTCATTTGCATACGGGCAGAAAAGAACGGGAAAATATGGTTGAATATTATAGCGTGGCTGAGTGCGTTATGTGACCGGTTTATTATTATTATTATCGTGAGTGTGAGGTTGTTACTGTAATCTATGCTATCTATTGTAACATGGTTCTAACAAGTTTTCTGGAAGCAGTTGCAGAATTTTCGTGAAACCAGTTATGGCTCCAGGAATCAGTTTCCTGATCTCATTTGCCATGAGGTATCTTTTATCTAGATGGATGAGTTTTCTTACGGCTACAAATATGTGTTCCGAAGTTTCTTCGTCCTCTTCGCAGAATCGACAGGTACCGATTTTACTTACCTAAGATGGTATTTCATATTAGAGGACAATGAAATGTTGTAGTTCTAAGGTCCTTTTTGCTGAGAGCTAGTAGCTGCTTGGTGTTTGTCGACAAGGATGAAATTAAGTTCTTCGCCCTCTCCAGCATGAAGCAATGGCTGGCCCTTTCCAGTTTTTGATTTATGGCTTTTCAAGAATCCACAAGAATAAGGTTCAGGCTTGTTAAACGCTGATTTGGCTCCTTTTTTTAGCGTGCAAAAATATTGAGCCAAACAGATTTTTAAACCATATCATAAATTGTAAAGGTGTTACAAAAATGAAACATTTACCTATATTAATAAACATATGCATGTGCATAAAATATTTTCATATTATAAACCAGAAACTATGTAAATAAACTTATGTAATAAAACAAATAATTTATCGTGCTATGCAAAAACAAAAATATTGCGCTAATGATATACGTATTTCAAAACAGTTTAATCAGTTTAATCTTTTTTGACTTGTGACTTTGTACTCCATATTGAATAGTTTTATCATACCTTTTAATACATAACTGCAACACACCGTCGAGGCATTGATTTAATTAAATTTTTAAAAATTTCTTGTGGAACATTTTTCCACTCATTTTCACAATGGTTCCATAATTCAGCCGTGCTTTTCTTATCCGACGCGTATTTTTAACTTCTTCCATAAATGTTATTGACCTAAAAATTATTTTTCTACTTTCGAAATATGTTTAGGATCGCTGTCCTGTTGACAAATTTATTCCGGCGGCATATTTTTTTCTGGCATAATAAAGTATGCTTTGCTAAGATATGTCTATACATTAGAGAATTCATAGTTCTCTTTATCGCGACTAGCGGACTTAACCGTCATGAGAACATACACAACATAAAATAACATTTCTTCTGCCATGTTTAACTGTAGGTATTTGGTGTCTAGAATTGTGTTTTACACTTGGTCGTCGAAAATATTTCATACCATCATTTTAAAAAAAATCTGATGTGGCCAGCACATAACCTCTCGCCGTATATTTTACCTGGCTGTATGCATAAAGCAAAGAATATTTTTATAAATACAAATAATATATTCATATAAATCTATGACGTATAAACTTCTTTATTATTCAATAATAGCATGTCTCAACATGAAGATATTTTACCATAAATTATGTTACAATAAATTACAAAGTAGAGTTTACCATATATAAATATTAGGCTGGTAACAGCAATTTTCATTTCGAACAACTTTGTTTACTTTCTCTTCATATTCTTCTAGTAAAAAAATTAATTTTGGGCGGTCTAAAATGTATATATCTGGATTGTGCATCTATTCTTATATATCTTCTTTTACATTTTATTTTTTCATACTTGTTATATCTAAATAACCTTAATTCCCTTTAATAAAGTGACGGATAGATTGCACTCCGATTTTGTCAATATTTACAACTTACTTGAGAAGAATTTGATAGCTTTTTCGCAATTCAAAGTTACTCTAGTCTACAGTACTGGTGTACATTGTCCCATAATGTTTGAAACAAATTTAAGTCCTTCAACCTAGACTTGTCATCTCCATAATAGTCACAGATCAAGAACTAAGGGATTCTCCAAGTACATTTTTAATTCATTACTCATTATTTCTGACACTGACATTTATCTGTCAGTTACAAATAATTTAAATTATCAACATTCTTTCGGCTGTCAAATTTATTACAACAGATTATTTTATATATTATACTTCTTTTATCTCTAAATCTATGGAATATATAATAAAATATTTATATGTATCAGATAGAGAATTTAATTTTCTTTAATATTACCACGAAAAATTTTCAAAAAATAATATTTAGAAGATTTTTTTTCAAGAATCTTCTACTTCCGGTTGTCCAATTATTACCAAAACCTTTTCAGATCTTCCCATGAATGTCCGATTGGGAAATACGTTGTTAAACAAATTTTAAGTCTTATAGTTTTTGAGCAAACGTCCTTCCAACATCCCACACACACACATACACACACACACACACACATCCACACACACACACACACACACAGACATCATCGTAAAAATGTTAAATTTGGATTGTAGGGACCTTAAAACGTGCTTATTCAATAAAATCTGGATATGCGATTTTTAGCATGAATGCAATACCTCTCTTAGCGAGAGGTAAAAATCAAATTTTGATTCATCCGAAAATACACTTTTTATTAGTCTACTTCATTCCAATGTTGATATGTTTTGGTAAAATTTAGTTTCGCCTTTTTATTTCTTCTACTAACTAAGGGTTCTTATAACATTGACATATCTAATAGATCCTACTTCTTTAAGACGTTGAGATACAGTACTTCGGCTGACATTGGCAATATTCTCTGTTCGAATTTCTTTCGAAATATCCACGGTATTTTCTTCGATTTACTTTTAGTTTTATCTGTTCACTTTATTGATTTATGGGATTTATTGCATTTTGGCGTGTCAGTTAATGATTTTGTCAACTTGTATTTGGTAATAATTCCATATGTTCATTACCTATAATTCCCTCATACCTTAGTACCTACCGTGGTTGTGTATGGCCAACAGTTTATAAAACTTTGTTAATTTGTAACATTTTGAAGCCGGAAAACTACACCAAAAATGCAAGAGCGAATGAGAATTAGAACAACAAATCTGATAAAAAAAACTGTGGAGACCATGCTTTATGTGCATATTTACACCACAAGAAAACTTCAGAATTAAAAAGTCATCCGAAATATGAAATGCATTTTTTAGATATCTTTTAACATCGCCTTCGCATTTAAAGACAATCGGAATATTTTAGGAATCTTCAAATCTAAATACATAAATGCATATAGTAGAATCTCACCCAAACTTTTGTTTTATGTTTATGATTGTTGACAGTGTGCCTATAATACTGTGTTTTAGTCAGCTTCGTGTCCATTTATTGTGTTTTGTTCATTATACACTTGCAGGGTGAGCCTGGATATTTAGAATTTAGTTTTGGGTTTTAAACATTTCTGTTAAGAGAAATCTGAACCTAAAACTTCTCTGTGGAAAACAGACATCCCTAAAAGCTAAAAGTAACATTTAGTTTCAAAGTCTCTTGTGTTATGTGGCTACTATATTTCGCATTTCTCTATCACTTTCAAATGAGTTTTTTGCAATTAGCAGTTTAGTGTCCAGGTGTGGTGATTGAGATAAATATAAATGTCAAGTAAATATTTAATAACGTGTTTATTATGTTGTTGCTGGGAGTAATATTGACAGGTACATGAGTGGAAATTTGTCCAAGCCGATACTGAACATCACGCGTTCTCTATTGTGAGCGCAGCAAAAAATACTCCAACCACGAACTAGCTAGGAACAAATAGCGTAGCAAGCATAGCTTCTTGTCATACACGTAGAAAGTATTACACAGATGTAGAAGTTTCGTAATGGATATTAATAGTAAGTGATAATTAGCAGTAAAGAAAAAGATACAGTCATTATCTGTCACAACAAATTATATGTAAAGTAATATAATTAAAAAAGATCTTTATAAATGATAAGTTTTAGTACCGGAGTAATATCAGACGATATCATACGAGTTTTATATATATATATATATAGTAATCCCCCGTATAACACGGTAGAAAGAGTCGTTGATAATCTCGTGTATTAACTTGGAACCTATTTAAAATGTTATAGGGATGATGTGTCTTACATATTTTTATTGAAAAATCATCTTAAATTAGATTTCTAAAGCTTTAGAATCTACAATGAGGCTACGTTTAGATGAAGACAAGCGACCGACCTCATTGCACTACTTTTCTCGTCAATCACAACATATTCCGTAGCAACTCATGTCTGATAACGCTAGATATTGCGAAGGATATATCGACTTATGATCAGCCCAATTGTCTAATCCATTCATATATACCATATGTTATTGTCTAGGCCGCAGGGTCGAATGGACGGAGACCTGCGAAGAAGTCGTTCATTTCTATAAAGAATCAGAAAGCGTGATTGGAGAGTGCTAAAGTAGATGAAAACTGGACACCTCAACATGGTCTAACGTCATCTGCACCTGCAGAACGAAAGTAAATCCATGTTGTTGGGTAATGACGGTATAAAATGGATTCGTTGTCCTGAAGGCAAACGTTTCGATCGACTATGAAGCAGAAATAAACGGCTTCTTCTACGTCGGCGTCCATTCAGTCTTGTAGCCCCCAGACGGAAGCGTATGGTCCGAATGGATAGATTAGGCTGATATTCCCTTCGAAATGTCCATATTTTGCTATGGGAAATGTTTTGATTGACGAAAGAAATGATGTGTTGCGATCGGTTTAACATAGCCTGCCTTGGAGATTTCAACGTTTTAGCAATTTATGTACCTATTCTGTAACTTATAACTATAACGTTAAGAAACGAAAACCGTTCGTGAACAATTTGCCTTATTTATTTTGGTCGAACGTACGAGAATGAAACATTCGTTATCCAACTAAATTCGTTAGAATTGCTTAATTTCCTTATTCTGCAAAGTTATAACGAAGGTTTATCAAAGATAATTTCGTATAAATTATTCGTTTTATGAACTAGTGCTCATATAGTTGTCGTTGGAAGATAAAAATATTAATATATATTTTCTTTTGTATTAATTTTTGTGGAAAATGGAAGAAAACGACATTTTAAACATAATATTAAACGAATTACAAATACGGTAAGTAGGTAATTAATATTTTTTAAATAATAATATATCTATACGCAGGTTTTTCAGACATGAAAATAATCTGGTAATGAGATAACTACGAGATACTAGTAATTCGTTTAATACCACACCGGATGATTTATTTAGAAAATTGATACAATTTTCTAAATATATTGCGCAGGATTTACTTTTGCAAATAAATCCTTTCTTAGAAAATGATGTCCGTGTCGCAAAGATTCTCACTGTGGTTTATGTTTTATTTATTCTAAATTGTTAATTAAATTAACTAATAATTGTGTTACGTTTTAGTTCATCCTTTCATGGTATTTTTATTCTCAAAGCAGTTATCAGAAATGTATCGACAAAGAGAGACACTGTCTTTTATCTCCGACTTCAGTAAGTCATTGTTTACGGAAAGTAACTGACATATCGCGTAAACGACAAAATTACAAAATATGATTTTTGTAACGTACATTGTACATTTCGTTTAAAAATATTAGATATAGTTACCGATTTCGTTCATGAACGAAAATTTGAAGAATAAATACATTAGTAACTGTTGATTTGAAGATGCTAAACTGATGTGCGACTGTCCTTTTTAGCTATTGCTATTTACCTACTGTTACATTTTGATCTTATTTAATTTATTTCATTGAAAGTTATACTGAAAACCCTAAATGTGCATATTTCAGTCATATGGCTAAGTTTAGTCAGGAAGTTAGAATACCAATCGATTTTATAAAATACAAGGGGATATATTTTCACTTACCCAACATTTTCGACAAGTCAGCATTATGCAGATCAGGATTCTCATCCGCCAGTTTCTTCCTTTCTACTTTAGCCCACACCATAAACGCATTCATGGGCCTCCTAATCCTAGCCTCCTTTGGGGTCTTCACCTGCCCCCCACCTGCCATTTTCGGCGAGTACGCTTGCCTTTGCGCATACTGCATCCCCTCGTACCGCATCCCTTGCTGCGGGTACTCCCCGTAGGGCGAACGATAGTCATAGTAGGGTGCTGCAGCTGATTGATTGGACGCGTTGGAGGGGTTGAGATCCCCCCACAATTCGGGAGTTGGGGTAGCTGTGGTTTTAGGGCTATCGGGTGAACTAGTGGGGAAACCGTCGTAGCGCGGGGTGACAGAGGGTAGGGGAACGGACATTGGAGAGGGGATATAAGGGTGGGGGACGAGTGGGGAAGGCGAATTGGAGGGGGAAAGACAGTTGAGCTGGTAGTGGGGGCTAGTAGTTTGGGATGATGTGTCGTCCAACATTCTGAAAAAACAGAAAAAATGTATTACGAGAGTGATAATAAAAACAGCAAATAAATCATTACACTTTTTCAGAAAGACGTATCTATATAATGTTATTTAATAATTCTTTTATTTACAGATCGTGATGAAATCTGATATCCAGTTATTTTGAGCTATCTACAAATATGTTAAGTCCCATTATTCATTCTAATTTAAGAATAACTTTTTACTTCAGTAACAATTTTATTTAACACATTCATTTCTCAGAGAATTATTCACACAGTGTAACATTTTAAAGGTTTTTAAAGAGTGAACACGTTTGTAAAGTTAACGTATTTATAAAATACATAAATTACGAGTATATGCGAATAGAGACGATTAGTCCTTAGAAAGGATTCAAGTCGTAATATATTTATGTTCTTATTGTCAAAAACTTGTATCGTATATATTTCTTTGTTAATTCAAATTCGTCTTCATTAGTAAACGTATGAAAAAGATTTTGCTTTTAGCAGAAAACGTTAATTATAAAAAACTATAAGGAGATAAAATCTTTCGGCGACGCTA
Organism: Harpalus rufipes; assembly: GCA_951394225.1. NCBI lineage: Eukaryota > Metazoa > Arthropoda > Insecta > Coleoptera > Carabidae > Harpalus > Harpalus rufipes. The sequence goes on along the minus strand of OX596281.1, from coordinate 21,414,865 downwards.
ATGTAAATAATATCTGTTACCGTACGTGTTCACAACCTTCATTTCCCAGTCATTTTTCCAGTCAATATTACATACCGTGAGATAATCGTTTCTCAACCGGGGGATCGTGATCAGATATACGGAGGGTCGCAATCAGTTAGAAAAAATAAAATACTTATGTCCAAAAAAAAAACCTTTTATTAATTAATAAATTATAATTTAGTTTGATATTAAAATATCATATATTAATGAATTAATGCGACACTTGGATTTGTGTTTCACTTAAAAGATTTTCTCCACGTGGATCGACATTGGAAACAAACAGAAGTAAATTATTTTGAAGTGATAATAGGCGATGTCTGTATTTAGTTTTGAATGCCCTCATAGTCGAAAAGTCTCTATCGCACATGTGAGAAAAGAAGTGGCAAATGGTATCAATGTTTTCAAAGCATACATTACTAAGCTTCTATATTCACTTCGTCGTTTTCAAACCAAAATTTATCTAAACCTTGAGATAAAAATTCTAATTGTAAAGTTTTGTCAGCTGATATTTCAATCAATTGATTGTGAGCTTCAACTGTTAATTTGGCAGCTTGAACAATATTTTCTTCAGACGAATTGAGAACCCATCTTTTCGACAAATTATCGTTATCACCTGGAAAATATTCCCAGAACTGAATTTTCAATTCGTGCAAATGCGTTTTCATACTCTCCAACACGCGATGAACAATAGGGTTTTTGAGTTCATATTTTCGTCAATATAATTGGAAGTTAAAGTAAATGCGTGAAAATTCGTTTTTCAAGGCGGATAATCTAGATACCAAGCTTGTTGATAAAAGCATTGACTTTGTATGTTATTAGTAAAATGTAAAAACGGTAAAATATATTATTAGCCTCTAAATATTAAGGGGGGGTCATGAGGTTATTTACTTTATTTTTGAGCTTTTTTAGGGGTCGCGATACAACCCTTAAATTCCAGTGCTTAAAATCAACGTTTTTTCCAAATGGGGGTCCTGAATGGACCCCATATTTTTAATGGACTAATTAATAATATATTTAAAGGAATAGAAACTATAATAAGAAATAATATAATAGTTTTAAAAATTTGAATAATAATAGAAAATATATGTTTAAAAAATATTATTCTTAAAAAGAAAAGTTAAAAAAAGGTGTACCTATATAACCTCAAAATGTTAAACTGAGACATACATAAAATCAGGGTAGCCAACTTTACATATTACACAAATGCAACAAAGAAAACAATGGCGGGGTCCACAATGTCCCACCATCAGAATTTTAATGGTTAAAAGGTTGAGAAACGATGCGTTAGATGACAGTACATATATTTAAAATAAAAATTTAGGAACAAAATAACTGTCATCGTAATATTGGACTTGATATATTAGGCTAGTGTCGAATCGTATGTAATCATACTACAGGATATACTTGCAACTTCTTTCTGTAATATTTGTATCAGCTCTCTTCAAATACATGTTTAATACGTACGACACAGAGGTCCATAATATACTTTTGAATTCAAATATTTCAATTATTTCGGGTAGTATTTTTTACATCTAATATGAGTAGCAGGCGTGATGTATATATGTTTGGTTAAGGTCTGTAAGTAAGTAGAGTTACAGTCTTGGCGTCGTTACTTGCTTAATCACAAGGTTAATTTCAATGAAATTTAGATAAGTACGTAACCTAAATTTGAAATTAAACACGGACAATTTATATACCCTGGCTTGAATACATTGGCGTGGAAATTTCTAATTGCATCCTCTTAAAAATTTACACCATATTTCACAATGTTAATAAATACCTACTAATTTTCATAAATTTCGATATTAAATACACAGATAAAACATTTTATAAGGAAAGTTCAATATATTAAAATTACACCAATATAATATAAAATAATGCAACAAAGCTTTGAAAATATATAAATACCTTTCTTATCGTATAACAGTATTTTATCCTTTTATTGTATGTTTTTATGTTGATATGCACTCACATTACCACTGAAAAAATATATCTGTACTATAAGGAATGTAATTGCGAGCGAATCAGATTATTTGTTAGATTGTCGGATATTTCTTCAATAAATAGAAATTTTGTTGTGCAATGCAATCAATATTATCGCGATATGGGTAAAAGGTAAGCCTGACGTCAATAATTTATCTGATAATGATGCAGATAGCCAAACAAAAATATAATCCATGCAATATCCAGACTTAGAGACGACCGCAATACTGTTTTTGTATAGAAATGGGCCAGGAATTTCACATGATCTTCGCGAAGCATAATGATACTAAAACTTTCAAATTAAAATATATTATTTTTTGTGATTTATTCAAAAAAGAGAATTTCCTTTTTCATACGCCAAATCATTCTTAATTTATCTTTCCTCCTAATATACAATCATGCAAATATTTTATTTCAACAGAAGTGACTTTTCTTTATTATTTTTTTATATACACCTAATATTCAATAACAACTTCAAATGAGCACAAGTATTTCATAATATAAAATTACTGAACATCTACCTTCACGTTTTCAGCAAACGTATCCAGAGCATTTAGCATTTATACTGATAAAATAAGAAATAATTGTTTATATTTTTAATAATATTTGTATCGCTATTATTGTTTGATTATTTAAAAAAAACTTTAATATGTATTTTGATAAAATAACTCCAACAAAATAAATAGTGATAAAGTAATTATGATAGACAAAAAAAATGACCATTAATTATTATTTATTTTGTAATTATGATCTTATAACATTATGGACTAAATGTTTAAACAATATTATTTTATTCATTTGTCAATTTTTCTTTGTAAACAGCAGGTAAATTAAATAATGAATGAGAAATGAGTTGTTTCTTGGCTGGGTAGTTGATGAAATGAAAGTAAGTTTCTGGGATTCAGCCACATTTATTGCCTCACTCTCGACAGTTTAGACCCCATATGGGTCTTTTTAAGGAGCTATATTTATTGTTAAAAAAATGTTTTTTAATTTAGCTCCTCAAGATGACCCATGTAGGGTAGAAACTGTCGAGAGTGAGGCAATAAATATGGCTGAATCCCAGAAACTTATTTTCATTTAACCAATAATGAATATTTATTCGAATGAGAAGCATGTCGAGACTTATTATCCATAAAGTATCACTGAGTACTAATTTGTAGAAATTTATTATTAACAAAAAACAGTAAAAATTTTTTTTGCCGTAAAATAAACCTGAAAGCAGGAAATTGCATAAAATTAATATCACATAAAATATCTATGTTCATCCCTAATCGCTATCACCGGATATTAAATTTTAATTGAAAATATTTTATGAGCCATGCTCAATGTTTTAAGAATAGTACAAAGGTTATAAAATTCCAGACGTGATTGAAAAATAGATTCAAACATGGAACTAATTTTATGAACAAAAGGTTTTAGGTATAGGTACGTAAACATAATTACAAGTACTAAAATATATTCATTCATACTCTGCACGTCGAGTCGTAAGTGTTTAGCATATATTTAAAAAAATGGACAAATAGGTATATTCATAAGTTACAGTTATCGTTATTATTTCGAGCACAACACTTTTTTCTTGACTTTAAAAACATAAAAATGGCACATAGATTTGTCTGAGCGAGTTTACATGCTTCAATTACTCTGTAATATAAACGTCTCTGTCAAGTGTCTCTGTGCGATGACGTTTGATTGGTTCATCTCACAAATTTCCTATTGTTCTTATTCAAGCACCCTGTAGGAATAACAGAGGTGTATCGAGTTAATATTGTTGTTCTGATCGTGTTATGAGAAACAGAGCAGGTTAGATTGTTATCACATGCTGATAAGACTTATCAGCGTTCTCTCGACCTTTTCATATCGCATTCCGACTGGATATTGGTTTATATTTACCTTTGTTATCGAGAGAACCTTTACCTATTCTAAACTAACCTCAATAGAGAAATAGCGATATAAAGAGAATGCCAGAGATTTCAAACATTACGTTTTATTATAAATAAACATAAACATATTATTGAACTTTCTACTAGTTATTTGCTAGTATCATAAGTTTGAAAACATAAACTTAAATTGAAACTAGCATTGCTGAAATATTTATCAGCAATTCAATAATTCTGAAATTTAAAATTCTTATAGTAAATTGCCTCCTTAATTTTGCACTACATTTTAGTTCATCCTTTCATTGCATTTTGTTCTCAAAATAGTTACCAGAAATCTATCGGCAAATACAAAACATTATACATAATTACATTTTCATTTTCATTATATGTACTTACCAAATTGTAAACACAAATGCCCAGACGCTCCTAACTTAACCATGGTTAACTATGCTAGTTAACTATTAAACAAAAAAGTACATAAATCTCAAAAACAATGACTGTTTTCGTTAAAAAAATTTCAAGTATATCGCGTAAACGAGAAAATTACAGAATATGATTTTTGTAGCGTACGTTGTGCATTTCGTTCAAAAATATTTGGTTGTTAACGATTTCGTTCATAAACAAAAATTTAGAGAATAAGTACATAAATGTACTCGTACCTATTCTGTAACTCATAACTATAACGTTGATAAACGAAAACCGTTAATGAACGACACTAACGTTTTGTCGAATGTACGGCAACGAAACATTCGTTCTCCAACTAAATTCGTTAGCATTGCTTAATTTCCTTATTCTATAAAGTTATAACGAGCGTTTATCAAAGATAATTTCATAGAAACCATTCGTTGATGAACTAGTGCCCATATAGCTGTCCTTGGAACTCGAAAATATAATTATGATCACAATTTATGAAAAATTGACACATTTATTTTTTCCAGCTTAGAGTATATCAAGTGATGAACCCCTAAGTGAACGTATAAAAATATAATTTGAAATGTTCATATCGATATTAATTTTCAAAATTGCTATTTTTAAATAGTCGTATCCTTTCATGTGCAATCATGCATTACTGAAAATAATTCAGCGATTTATAAATTCTAAGTATGTATGTATATAGAAAATAATTTGTGATTCTAAATTTGAAATATACAAGTCTCTATTTCTATTAGTTTTTATTCTTTAGTCCCCATACACCAAGCAAGTCTCCGTCACCAACCCTTGCTTGTTGTATTTAACATTCCCGAGGACAAAAACTATCAATTTAGTCTCAATTCATTTGGTGTGGTAGTGGCAGCTCATCCATATATAACCATCCTGCACATAGTTGGTGAAAAACCCCCGATCTTTACTCCGGGCACGTTCTCTGGTTCGTTTTTGCCGCCGGTTTGCAGCCGCGGCGTTGCCGTGTATGGCTAATGGGTCATGTGTATGCCGCTCGCACCTACCCCGGATAATTAAGACATTTAGCCGGGAGATGTGGCAACTAAGCCAGCAACATGGCGCAAAGCCCAGCAGCGACCGACGGGCTTTTTACGAACTACAATTTTTTACAAAACGTCTTCAAAGGAGAGAATACGAGAATGTAAAAGGAAATTATAAAAGTTTTTTAAAAGATATATGAATTTTAACTTTTAGATATACCGGGTGGAAAGGCATACATGTCTACATAAGAGATAAATATGGGAAATCAGTTTTCCCCTGCGCATTCCTTTCCAAATTCTTTTAGGGAAAAAAGCGTTAAATAAAAGTTGCAAAGCATAAAATTTTGCATGTAAACCAATAAACAAAATTCATTTCACATAATTTTGTAACCGCAGAAATTAGATATGTGAACTAGAAAAATTATAATTTTATAATGCTAGCCATGAAATTTAAATAAAACGGCAAACTAATGTGATATACGGCGCGAACAGACACGTGACTCGAGCGACCTTGAAACGCTTGGAATCGGCTGATTTGTGTATGCTTACCATTTTGGCAAGAAAACTGTCATTTTATTATGTTATTTTTAAATTAATATCTCTTTCTGCCGGAAAATTGTAGAATAATAACATTTTAGAGGTTCAAAATCAAAATAAGTCAAAACATTGTTCTTGACAAAATTCTCCCGGGCCTATACACAACAGATGTCACATTTTACCTGTAACATACTTTATTATGATTTATTTAATAAAAGCTATACGTATTTTTATGATTTATTAATAATAAATGAATTTATTTGAAATTAAAATAATAAACCGGCAAATCTGTTAAAATTTAATTTTAATTGTTATCACGACAATTAAAATTTGAAAATATTTAATGTAATAGTTATTTATGTAACAAGGAATTGAAGTTTTACTTTAGGACTAAGCAAAAAAAAACCATATGAGTGTTAAAAAGAAACTTCTCTGCCAAGGTGCATATTCAACTTGATATTGAAAATTGTGAAAATGAAAGGAATATTTACTTTTATACGTTATGTTTACATATCTGTCAGTCTGATACTCAATGTAGCTAATCTCGGGCATTGAAGTGAGCGTAAAGAACACTTAAAATAATGTTTTCTCTCAAACTTCTTGTCGTTCGTCCCCTGCCCAAATGATCTTATATGTACAATAAATATTATAAGGTTGGCAACACTGCATTTGCATGAAATCGTCGTATAATGGTTACACTAGTGTCGATTTCTGAACTTTTAATGACGATTTTTGTGCACTTTAGTTGACGATTTCATATAAAAACATTTTAATTTGTTATTAAAAATGAATTTAAAAAGTAGTTATTTGTTGAATCTGATGTAAAATAATTTTAGTTTTGAAACTATTGAGATAATAAAAATTATTGATACATATAATTTTTACAAGTTTGGGAAACAAACAATCAATATTTTAAATTTTATCTATTTCATCTTTTTATCTTATTGAATTTAACTGATTATAACATTAAAACCACAAGAGATAATAAAAATTTATTTTTAGCATTGATTTCAACATTTTCAGCACACCTTCATTAACTTATAACCGTATTTTATTAATTTTTAAAAACATTGCTGAATTGTATGAAATGTTGAAGGTACAACAAAATATATAGAAAAAATCTTCTTATATTTAGTTTTTCCGTTTTAGAAATTGTATCCATTGTTCAAAATTGCTGGGAATTATTATATTTATGTACAAAGACCCCGCGAATTTATTGGTGAAGTCGTTGATACCATATCATACCCACTTTTGGCAGGTGGGTAGGATAGTCTAAATTTCACCAAACAACAAAATACGAAACAATGACCATATGTAACAATTAATAATCAGACTCAAAAGATGTTGTATACAATCATACATTCTATATAGGTATAATATTTCATATCTGTATCACCATATGAGATAGTGCTCCCTGTTCCATATGGTTTAGTATGCCACGTGTTCGGAACATTATTAGGCTATCACTTGTTATCAGTTCTTATCAGAAGATCAGTTGCATCAGTGCGATCTTTAGTCAAGTTGGCTGCGAAAGATAACATTAGTCACGTGCTTTGACGTCAAACTGAAGTTTCAGAAACCAGGACAACAAAGATGAAAATAGAACACTTGAAAAGAGTTTACACAGAAAATTATAACATATTATTATATATAATTCTATAAACTGTGAAGAATATTTGTATGAATACCAGAATATAATTATATCATATTTGAAAGAGAGATATTAGATACATCTAACTTTTAGATTTTTATCCAAAAATACGTAACATATGAGAGTTTTATTGCTTAAGATAAAACAGCTGATAAATTTTATCAAAATATGAAGTTTGGTCAATATTTTTATGACAAGAAGAATTTGAACACAGTACAAATTCTGTATTAAATTTTAATTTGATAAATTTATAATTGAGGAGCTTACTGGAATAATCATTAGGAGACAGTTGAATCAAATATTGAAAGAAGCTTTCAGATATTATAATAAAATTAAACAATGTTTGGGTGTAGTTCTGTTTATATTTTATTAGAACAGATGTTGTTTATTATTAGAAGAATAAATGATTAAAACTTGCTAAGAACTTTCGTTCAAAAAATTCAAGCAAATTTATTTATCCGATGTTTCTTCAATATGATTCAAATTCAGTTAAAATTTGAACGTTATCCAGTTAACATGCCTCGTCGAAGACAGCAACGTATATTTGAGCAAGTGTGTGCTTTTGAAAGGGACCGTGTCGTGCGTATGCGCGAAAGTGGATTGTCACTGCGTGATATAGCGCCTCGTGTAACTCTCAGTATAAGCACGATTTCACTCATATGGTGACAGTGAGTACAAACAGGTACAGCGAGACGGCAGACAGGATCTAGAGCCCGCTGGAAGACATCAGCGAGAGAAGACTGTCATCTTTTTCGGCTAACATTACAAGACCGTTCTCAAAGTACACTAACTGTAGCACGGTAGTGGTGGCAGTGGCAAGATATCCCCATCTGTACAACGTATTCTTCACCGTTTGGCAGAATTTGGGCTGCCGCGCGTCCTGCATTATTGCGACTTCCACTGACCGCGCGGCATATAACATTGGATTGGTGCAGAGAAAGGCAGTTATGGAATAATGTGTACAATGAAATTATATTTTCTGACGAACCGCGTTTTTGTTTGTACCAAAATGACGCTCGGGTACAGTGTAAGACGACATCGGGTTGAAAGAGGAAATGTGGCCTGCATTCGTACGCGTCATACAGCGCCTGTATTTTTGATTTATCTGAAATTTTAATCATTTATTCGACTAATAATAAGCAACCTCTGTGCTGAATTCCGTCCGTTAATTTCTATTATTGTTGAATGTTTCGATTTCCACGAGCACTAGTGGATCTTTGCCACTATGTACCTTTGCTTCTTTTGATAACAAGTCATCAAAACCAGATCAACCAATGTTAATCAGCTGTGGAAGAATTTGCAAAATAAAAAAACATATTTTGGAAATAAGTTTCTATTAATGTTTCACAAATATTAATACAAATAATAGCTAGAATTTGATGAGCCATTATCAAAGTTATAGAACGTCTTACCGACGAATCGAAATTTTTCTTATTTAAATGGGTATGCTATGTTAAAAAATATATATTCATTTTATATTTTTTGCTTTTTTACCCATATTTTTAGATTTTATATATCATTTTTTCTTATATACTTTTTGTAAAACGCATTTTAATTTTGGATATCCCATTTTGAAATATGTTTTTAAAAATTGCAAATCATTATTTTCTATTTCTTTAAAGAAATATGTAACAAAAGATTTCGTTAATAAATTTAGTTACAGAGATTTAATTTTGTTCTACAAATGACAAATCACATTTACAAATACGTTTTATTTTAAATACACATTCAAAACTTTACATACCTGTTTCAAAATAACAAACAATATTATAGAACCAGAAATGTGTAGGTCTGTTTTCTTTATTATATATTTCCATACCACCAGAATTCTAAAGAAATTTTACCGTGAAAATAAAATTAATATATTTCGTTATTGTTTGGCCATAGTCCCAACATCAAATCATTGAAAATCTTGTTAGAAAAGAGAAATACTGAAAATGGAAGAAACTCAAAATAATAGAATATCATTATAAGGAGTTAAAGTTATAATTTTTGTAGCGAATGCTATATTTTTTGACTGATGGAGCAAAACGATTTATTAATCAATTCAGAGAAATTGATTGTTACATATTACAACAATTCATAATTTGTGCCTTAATGCATTGTTAATTGTTAACTAAAATAAAATGGATTGTGTAATCGGCTAAAATATATATTTATATATAAAAACAACCAGTCTAACTATTAAATTTTACAGAAAAGTACTCCCGATATTATTACATTGAAAATAGGGCTAGGAGTTAGAACTGGGTATTTACTTAAAAGGGAAAAACCCATCCACCCGGACCAAAAAATGGAATACAGGTCGGAATCAATTCTTCACCCATAAGACCCATAAGAATCATATGACCCGTAAGAACCGTATGACCCGTAAAAATGTTATATGTGACATAACATTTATTTTAGTACAACATCCCATTATAGTCGATGTTTATTACTATGTTTCATAAACTGCCTAAATTGGATAACTTCGACTGTTACGAAAGGTCAAGTCGGAAGCGGTCAAATACGTCTTGCGGGTCATACGGTTCTTGAGGATCTTCCGAGTGGAGAAACCGACCCGTAACCACTGATATACGGGTAAGTCAGTGGTCTTCTGAATTCACTGGTATTCCAAGCACTAATTGAAAGGTTCTTGTTCATTTTTAAATCAATCATTGCCAAAAATACGAAATGTTGATAATGGTTGATGTTCAATTAAGACACAGATCTTTTTAAAAATATTGAAATTTCTTCATTTTTATTATGAACATTATGTTGAGGTTTTATAATGAAAAACTATTAATTTTTACGACCAAATTTTATTTCCCTATAAAAATTCTAATTAATAAACTGACAAAATCATTTGTAAAATATGATTGGTTTCCAGGAAACATTTAGTTTATTTCTCAAACTGTAACTACCAACTAACGAACTGTTAATATCCCTAAAGTTATTATCAATAAATAATGTGACAATTTATTTGACTATAAAAAATATAGTGACCCTGTAATATGTTTATAAATAATAATTAATTACAATTTATCGATTTGGAATGATAAACCAAGGAAACATTGCTCGAACAAAGAAACCTGCATAAGATAAGATACTAAAATTTAAAAAGTACACAAAGCAAATAACAATTGCTTGGATGCAAACAAATTTTGTTTTTGAGTTTTTTAGAGCAGGCTTATCAGTAAATAAGTGAGTAACGTCATCTTTTGATAATATATCGATTCCGAAATACATAAAAACTAAATTAAAAATCTTAATAAATTGAATTTTACTTAACTACGAATGTGTCATGAATTAATCTTCAAAACATGTTTTGCTCGAATCAATAACGATAGCTACAGCTTCTTCTTTTATTAATATAATCATCCATTTTGTTTAAATGTATGAGTCACAACATTTCGTTCACCTAAATTCATATTGTCTGGAATTTTATGATACTTTTACTATTTTTAAAACATGAGGTTTGCTTTGGCTTATAGAACGTTTTCATCTAAAAATCTCAGATAATATTTTATTTCTGCTCTCATATGCATGTAGCATATATTAATGGCAGTACGGAAAGTCTGATTTTTAATATCAATTCGTAAAAGGTTATTTTACGTACAACGTCCATAAGAACTCTTATACTTTTTGGCACATATATTTTTTTTTAATAGATTGCTGTGTTTCGTTTTTACATTTGTTTTACAACGTAAGCAAAATATTACCCAATTTTAAATTCTTTTGTTTAAGCGATCGCAGAAAAATTATTGTGTGCAACACATGCGTGAAACCTTTTTTATAGCTCGCGTAGCCAACTTCACTCTCATCTAAAAATGTCAGTTTGACATAAATGTTCCATAATATACCATTTTCTTCTTCATTTATGAATCTTTTTCATAAATTTATTATTTCCTTTACCTTGTCTTTGGTTCTACATTTCTGGCAGGGTTGTTACACTTGTACCATTTTTAAATCATAGAACATCTTCGTGTAAAAATATTTTGTTGACAGATCCCTTTGAAATTCAACGCTTCTAAAATGTTTCGAATTTCAAATGCAACAAAATATTTAACAAACCATTTTTTTCTGAACGAAGTTTTTTTTAGATCTTTCTTAATCTTGGAGGGTTGATGAAATGATCAGACTGGCAATCTTCTATAACAATTTATTCTTACGTCATCGTTTTAATTGCAACTGTAATCTTCTTCAGGGTTAAAAGTAGTCAATGAAAAAATTATAACAAACACATGAGATAACATTGGGACAAACAATTATTAAAAATAAATAAATATAGTAAATAATACTATAGTCAAAGTAGTTTACGTATATACATATATATATATATATATATATATATATATATATATATATATATATATATATATATATATATATATATATATATCTATCACGAACTGGAGTACTTTTATAATTAAAATAATAGTTTAATTAAGTCAAAAAAAAATAGTGTATCACAAAGTGGTTCAAATATTGTCGATATTTTACATTTTCTATTCGACTGTTTTAAAAGTATTTTATGTACCCAGGAGGAAAAGTGAATCTTTAAGGTATGAGCAAAATGTGAGGTACATACATAATTTTGTCATACTGCTTTCTAGTTATTATAGTCGTCGTCAAATAACTATGAACTGATGCTCAACTTTTTTCCTACTCCGCACCATGTCCCTTGCCGATTCTTCATATCTTAGCATTTTCAACATGACCCCCGAAGTGACAACAGTGTAGAAATCTCCAGTCCATACTTATTTGATGGCAACTATAAATTATTAAAAGAAATATGCAGAAATTTGTTGCAGTATGAGTTTTGAATAAGTAGGCTAAATAGCAATTGTTCAAAAATCCTAGCAAAATTTTGACAGATTGACAGTTAGAAATTTATTTTTTCTGGTTTCGTTAACATTCTTATTCGCTATAATTGTTAAAAAATACATTCCTCGAGATATTTTGGATGAAGCTGTTGAGGTGAAGAAACAATTAATGCCGTATAAATAGGATTCAATATGAAGGTATACTATTAAAGTCCTAGAACTATAAAATTATATTTTAAAGGATTTTAATGTTTCACTTTTGGTTTTATAATTCGTTCAAAAAACGTTGATTTAGAAACCAGTATGACATAAATTAATTAATTTATTATTATATTTTGTAACGTACTTTAACTCAATGTTATGCCATATATTTTTTAGAATTTTTTCTTTGATTACTCTTTAGCGTGTAGAAGATTACAGTTGTAATGGAACGTTAGCATAAGCGTAAATAATTATAACGTATGTCCCATAAGGTTTGGCACAAATATCAACAGTTTTTTTTTTAAATTGCATTTACTTAATGTTTTGTAATACTTAATAATTAACTGTTTTATAAGCATCTAAATTATGAACCTAAACTAAATAAAGAGGGTCGTGTTCTTCCACAAGATGCAACTTTCTGCATTAGGTTTTGGGCGACACCTACATCGATTTCATTCATGATTCCTGCATCGTAAACTTTTCGAGATAAAAGAGCCCAAAAATATTCTGTGGGACAAGCCTGGGGAAGGTTAGGTGGATTGTCGTTTCTTGGAACAAATGGTACGTTTTAGTCTGACTAGAAAATAAAATCATCCGGGGCGGGTTCTTCTTCAATAAAATTAACTAATTTTGTTAGACTATTTATCGACGTACCTTAGTACCTTTGAGTATCCAGGGCTTCACCTCACGCGACCCATATAAGGTCTGGATACACCCGTTGTGGAATAGCACACCATATGTGGGAATATGGCTTTTTGTTCATCTCTGGCATTATTAGGAACCTATGCAAAAACCATAATTTCCCTTAATTTTGAAGTTTGCAGTGTGAAGTCCGAGATATCGATGTACCTAAATGTAACCTAACTCCTAACGTTAGGTGTTCGCAGAAAGTTGCGCCTTGTGGAAGAATACGGCCCTCTTTATTTAATTTAAGTTCATAATTTTTTGCTTATGAAACAGTTAAATATTAAGTATTGTAAAACTTTAAATAAATCTATTTTTTATTTGTGCTAAAACTTATGGGACATACGTTGGAAACCTGTTGTCTGTTCGTATCATCAGCTCTCTAGTTAATTTTATTAATCGACTATAGTTTCGAGAAATTTCTTTACTTGTTGGTAAATAAGAATAGTTTAATATTTAGCTTTATATATTTCAACCACATCTGGAATTTTATGACATTTGTACAATTTCTAAAACATTCAACTTTGCTTTTACGGCGTTTTTAACAAAACATCTTATATAATATTCATTGACACTTAAATCCCTTTTAATTACTTCAGTTTCTAAAATGGTTTGAGTACAATCAAATATTTAATAAACGAAGTTTTATCAATCTTTCTTAATTGTCTCCAATTTCTTCACGATTATTTCGAATTCCTTGTGTTTTCCAATGATTGTACCGCGATTTCTTGACGGTATATGCGTTGGTTTGATTACATTTAGTGCGAAATTATCAGTAACGATTCCTAGCGACACAACATGGATCATGAAACAAAACATACGAGCTAGCGATAAGCCTTTATTTGCATTCAAGAGCTGCATGATTTCGACGAGGCAAACTATGTAGAATCGCCGACCGACGGCACGCAAAATCATTCACAGGAATATTTCATTACAACAAGAAGAAGAATTGATGATGGTTATATCAAAAAATAAATTATTTTGGAATGAAATCACATTGCTGTCCTTGTTAGGTGACCGATCGTAATTCGGATGGACCGGGTTGGATTACTCGCATTTTCAATTTTCAAATATCGCAAAAAATTACTCTTGTTGAGCTCTTCCGACAAAAGCTTTAAAAGCTTGTGAGGTGACCCGGACACACACCTTTAAGGATACAGGAACAAGGATCAGGCCAGAATGATTGAGCATAAGAAAACCAGGTAGTCCGTGGAAAACAAAATGTGCAGTATTAAATAAGCAATTATTTATCTCTCATTTGAAATTAAGTTGCGAAGTTTAGTTAATTATTATTTTAAAGTATGTATTATTGTGAGTGAAAATTCGACTTTTGGTTAAGTATTTTTTTGGACTTACAAAAAAAAAATTGAATCCATTCAAAAGAAATTGGTTGGGAACTTTCAAGAAGTGGATGTAAACAATGATGAAGTATATTATTGGTAATAAAATCCTGAGAAATATGAAACATGTGTCTTATTTTCAAAAATTCTAACATGATCCTTGTACTATATAGTCATTACCGAAAATTGCGAATAGAAGCCGTGATAATATATTTATTTATTTATAATATAAAACAAAATTCAATATTTTATGAATACTTTTTTATTGAATAATTAAAGTGTTCCTTGGTCTTAATCGTTCAATATGATTAGAAATACAAAACCAATTTGAAATGTAATTATAAATTTATAACCAGAACACAAGATTAATAAGCAATTACTGTGTGAAGACTGTTTAGAATACTGCAGAAGTAAATGTACTTACATATTAAATATTATAATTCCAATCGTATTTATATATAGGTGTATTAGTTATAAGAAGTATGTAGATTAAAGTTCTCGTTTAATATGAGCATTTATAAATTGTATAATGATATATTTACCTACTGGATTATTTATTGGAATTCGATACTTATTATTCAATCTGAAGTATGTAACATTTTACACATATTTTAAATTAGTCGATTCCTTTGTTTAATGTAATTTAATTAATAATCTAAAGATAATATAGATATAGATCACAAAAATTCAAATATTTTTATGTGAATATGTGTTTTTAAATATTCGCTTTGTATAGATAATACGTTTCAGGTTAGTAAATAGTACATGCATTAAATAAAAATAAATAATTTAAATTTGCGAATCTAGGACTTTCTCAATACTAAATATTTTTATCTACACAAATACATAAATAAATATTATAAATAACAAAGTCGAAATCAAAACTTTCATGGTTAAATATCATTGATATCGATTTTATTTGACAATGGACAGCTGACAAGTGATATTTTTTTCGATTTCTGAACAAGATATGCATTTTAACCAATCAGAGGGCTGAATGTATTTCCTTATGTAAACAAATGCTCTTTTCTTACCTGAAACACACTATAAAATATATAAATAAATCGACGTTTTTTTAGGGTCCAATAATAAGCTCGTATAAATATATTAGTACTGTTTAATAGTATTTTTGCTTAGAAGTTCGTAAAAAAGATTTCCAATTTTCACAGAGTAAGTTTTAGATTTCTTATTATTATTATTATTTATTATTATTATTTCCCGAAATGTGTATGTATATCCAACTGAAATAGCCTTTATAAATGTAAATGATACAAAAAAAATACATATATAAAAGGTACAAGAAAAATTGGATTTAGTCATACTAGAAATGGGGTCCATAAATTTTTCACAAATCCGTTTTCCTTATTTATAATTTGTTATATCTAAAAAGAACTTCAATTTTCATATAGAACAAAAGGACTCATATGTGGTGCTCTTTTCACGACATTTTGGGAAACCATGAGGTGACGCCTGGTAATTGCACTCAATGGTACTTAGCCATTATCGAAATCTGCGAATAAAAGCAGGTTGGCACACTCAACAATAGGCAATAAGCCGTGATGATATGATACGATTATGTAAGTTTCATCGCAATAGTTATCTACTTCGTTATATTTTAAATTTGTAATTAATACAGACAAAACCTTGTTTTCCATAAGAATACTTACAGTAGTTTCTGGAAAAATAATAAAGAATAATATTATTATTGGAGAACAAAACTGTATATTCATCGAGAGTAGGATTATTTTGTCAGAACCTAACTGTCGGCCCTCAATGAGAAATGAAGAATATTTAAATAAACGATGATGAGGTGGTATCACATTTATTTAAATATTCTCCATTCCTCGTTCAAGGCCGACAATAGCTTCTGACAAAATATATTTCATATTTTTACAAGAACATTTGCGTTTTCAAAATCAACATATTCAATCACATCAACCCGCTAATAGTTATATACAACTTATATTCGTAAAATCAATATTTGTAAAATCAATATAAGTGCTTAAATGGTTTCCTTCATATTATTAATAATAAAAGTTACAAAACGCAATAAAATTATTTTTTTTTTTTGCTTTCTTTGAACTTTGGCGAACTTTAGATGGATGAATTGAAGAGACAGGTCATCAAAATCATATCAACCAATGTTAATGAGTTGTGGGAGAATTTGTAAAATATTTGAAAATCAGTTTATAGTAATGTTTTACAAAACTAGTACAAGTTTGTCAAACCATTATCGCAGCCAGGGGAAATGTTTTAAAATAAAAATTCAAATTCCTAAATAATCTTCATGGGCTAAAATAAACATATTCATTTCGAATTCATACATTTTTTTAGTTGCTTTTTATTGCTTTTCCCGTAAATCGTCAAAGAAGGTCCCATATTTTTCGACGGATTATTTTTATCTAGAATTCTTAAAAACTTTTGCACTTTGAAAATCTAAATATATTTGCGCATTAAATACTGACAAAACACACAAACAAATACTATCCTATATCTGGTGAACTTACGAGTATCCCGCGAACGTTCCACAATCCTCATCAGACGCCATGGCACTTCACTAACACTAAGTCACTAGAATCCTTTTCGGGGTAGAATCCTTCCACTATATCACTAACATCCCGAGCGCTATCGCTACCATACGGCGGTCGGCAGACTGACTGACTACGGCTGACTACGACTGACTCGGACTGTGACTCGCGGCTCAATGCGATACGGTCTGCTCGACTCACTCACACACCACCTCAACGAGCACTGACGAGGTGTAGTCACTGCTCGCGACCTGGGAGGAGGATTGAGAAGATTTTGATAGTGGGAAGGGGTAGATAAGATGATGGAATATATTAGAGATCTACGGGGAAGATCGTTGAAGATCTTTGAATAAATTGGTGAATGAAGATATATGAATGTTCAAAGTAGTTCCCTTCAACTATAATATAATTTACCATTCTTTCTTTCCATTTCTTAGCAGCTTCCAACTAATGTTCTTTTGCAAAATTAATTTTTTTTTTGTGTGATGAAAATCTTCTATCCCAAAAAAATAGCCAAAAGTTGCACATCAGGTAAATGCGGCTTTTCTATAAATTTTATATTCTTTTCGCCAGAAACTGAATATCTAGTAAGAGCCCTTAATGATATACCTACAGATGTGTCGTCAATGTCAAATCCGCGAATAAAAGCAGATTAGCGCACTTAATAATGAATAATAAGTCTTGATGATATATTTATTTATTGAGTGAGTCTGGTTTTCGTTTTTAATGAGGATTAATTTAATTTTTTATGTTGAGAAATATGGAAAATATTGAAGATAAAGAATGACCGGGAGGTCGGTTAGACCTAAAAACTAATACCTATTTTCAAAGAGAATAAAGTAATCCCTGCACTGGTCTTTCCACTATAGCTTTGAAAGTCTAAATTGAAACATTTGGTAAAAACCCCAAAGGGTACAAATATATCGCCATTACCGAAATGATGATCTTATCCTCTCCTTCTCCTATCAGAAATAAAAAGAAAACTGTAACAGATGATACGAAAGAGTGAAACGACAAAATATGTTTCCATTTAATGCACTGTTTCTTCTTGTAGTATTTCACTTCAATTGCAAGATAAAATGTAATCTTAAATCATGCATATAATATTCTGTAGTAGATTTACAGATTTCTACACATTATTTTTGTTTCAAATTTTTCTTATACGTCAACATATATATGTGGAATATTAAAAAACAACTAATGTCAATTTTAACCGAAATGATTATGTATTCAGTTAAAAAATAACGCTATATTTTTATACACTAACTATGAGTAACGGAATCCATCGAAATCGGCATCCATTCAACCAATATGCAAGAAAATACTTATTGCAAGAATAACCAATGTACACATGTCGAAGGGCTTTAGATATAGGCAGTTTAAATAACAGAATTGGTGGCATTTATAATCAACATTAGTAGTACAGAATGCCAAGTTTGGGAAAAGAGACTCTCTATTATTAATATTGTTCCTTGTTGATTTTAGCTCACTGTTCTCTTTCTTATGAAATGCTGACATTCTATGTTATTGCATTAAACCACGAATATATCAGAAAATCAAAGACCAACCACTTTCTCTCAAAATAAAATTAAAATTGTTCCTGAAAATTTATTGAGTCCGAGAACAGTACAAGTCCATAATATTTTTATCTCTCGCTAAAAGAGGTATTGGATTCATGCTAAAAATCGCATATCCAGATTTTAGTGAATAAGCACGTTTTAAGGTCCCTAGAATCCGATAATAACATTTTTACGATGATGTCTGTGTGTGTGTGGATGTATGTGTGTGTGTGTGTGTGTGTGTGTGTGTGTGTGTGTATGTGTTAGATACGATTTCTCAAATTCTATAAGACTAAAGATCTGTGTAACAACGGATTCCTCAATCTAACAGTAATGGAGAGTTGAATAGGTTCTGGTAACAACTACACAACCGGAAGTGGTAGTTTCTAAAAAAAAATTTTTAAATATTATATTTGAAAATTTATGTTACTACAAATACCTAATAAAGATAATTAAATTCTCAATCTGATACATTTAATTTTTTATTATATCTCCTATAGGTTTAGAAATATAGTATATAACAATACAGAATAATCTGTTGTAATAAATCTCTTTGCCCAAAAAACAGTTGAGATATTTAAATGTTTGTAATTGACAGATGCATTGTCAGTGTTAAATATCAGTAGTTTTACTAACATTACTGGAAGATTTTTCTGGGAGGTACGAGTACATTTAATATATCCTATTGTATTATTAACTAAATATGTATTTAAAATTGTATAATAATATTACATATATCCTTAAGAAATACTACTAATACCGTCAATGAATTTGAAGGATTTTGCACATATTAGAAGAGTAGGACAAAATTCCTCATAAAACGAAAGAAGAGATACAATTTCAATTATTTGTGTGTACAAGATATGTTAAATTCGTTACTTATAGGGCGCGAGCAGTCATGTGACTTTGTTGGCCTTGGCAAGCAGATATCGGGATAAATAGATGTCACAATTTGCATGTCATAATTTTTCATTCAAAATTTCAAAATATCGTAATGGATAGAAAATGATGATGTTTTGAATGAAAAATCATAATACTTGACACCTATGTACATTATTACTAGCTGTCATTCTGACACGGGTCCCCATATCTGCTTACCAAGGCCAATAAAGTCACATGACTGCTCGCGCTCTATGCAACATAAAATAAAAATGGCGAGAGGTATTGTGCTGGCCCAACAGATTTTTTTTGCTTATAACTCGGTGCAGTTTACATTTTCTCTCAAAAATTTTGGATAAAAATATTCAGTCAAATGCTAGTTCTGTGCATAATATGAAATTGGGATTAAATGCTTGTATATAAGGGAATAAGTTAAAAAAAGTTTATATCACTCGTCGTCAAATTTTATCACTATTTTTTGTTTCTTGATATGGAAAAAATTAATCTAAAATTTATGGTATTATTCAATATGTACTAACAGTAACAGCATATAATTTGCCTAATGGATCTAATCTCAAAACACGTACGTACGAGTGTTTCATTTTGAACGAAAATATTTTCAAAATGGGATAGATGTTGAGTAATTTTAGGGGACAGTTAGTGAATCCCTTTTTATTCGAAAAATATATTTATCTAATTGTTGGCATCAATAATATATAAAAGAAAAGGAGGTTCAAAAACAGCAGAGTGGACAGAAGAAAATTTAAATAAATACAAAAAGAAAATTATAGTTTAAATAAGGCATTCAAATAATTCGATATTCCTTGATCTACATTAAAAAGACAAATTGACCAGAAATGCTTCCAAATATATATATATATATATATATATATATATATATATATATATATATATATATATATATATATATATATATATCTTGGTCTGTCATCAACAGAAAATAGTGTCCTTTTCTGTCGTTGGTTGCATGAAGACTGCACTCAGTTTATAAATACATATGTGCAATACATATGTATAGTTTTCGAAAAAATTAAAAACATTTAAACTTTGTTAAATAGACACATTACTATTATACTTCGCCAACTCACCCATATATCATTCACCAATTCTCCCGTAGTGGTATGAGTGAGATGGTGATATAATAAAAAAAAATCAAACTTACTTTTTATTTCCTTGTACATAGTAAAGGAAGTATTGTAATCGCGAAAAATTTCGGTTTTCAGATTTCAGCGGAAATATCCATTTTGATCATCCCTGAATCCATTTTGACTAATTTCGTCGAGACGTCTGTACGTACGTACGTATCTCGCATGACTCTAAAACGGTAAGCCGTAGATAGTTGAAATTTTGGGACTGCTATAACATCTAGTGTTGCACGTCTCTTTTTGGTCATTACATACTTTCCAGAAGTGGTACTTTACTTGAAGCCTATATTAGATTTTAATGAAAAACTATTTTTAAATATAATGCAAAACTTTTCAAATTTGGTATATAATACTTTTATGTCAATAGGAATACTATAATAGATTTTGGTTAAAATAGGATAACCGGAAGTGATACATTACCTGGAAGTTATTAACAAGTTAAATAAAAGTTTTAGAGAATTAAATTCTGCGTCTAACACATCAAGTATTATTAAATTTGCCCTTTGTATAAGCGAGATATATAAATTTAAAAATTATATACTTTTTGGTTTTCGTAATAAAGCTTGCTATGGATTAGGACAAAAAATCACAAAAAAATAAAAAAAAATGTTAATGTCTAATTACGTCAAATACGTGCAATTTTATGGTTGGGTCTATACTTCACGTTGATCTTCCTCTGACGCTTTTTTGTTGTCGTTATTTTTCAAACTAGTTTTGTTTATTTAGCTGCTCTTCTTTTGTAAGGTGTCCAAACCAAGCAAGTTGTTTTTCTTCATTATTTGGTCTTATTCATAGCAAACTCAGTCACAAAAACCAAAAAAATATATATTATTTTAAAATTAAATATCTCGCTTATAGAAAGGACCAATGTAACATTTCTTTATATATTGGAGATATGAAATATATTAAACCTTCATCTTTACTCAAAACATGTAAGCCGTAAAATGTCGAAATTTAGTATTTACGACTTGTATAAAGTCTAGTTGTGCACCTCCCTTTATTATTACTATATGCTACCTTTTTGAAGTTAAAATTAATAGTTTGTAATTTAGTTATTAAAAAAATATATATAGTTTAATAGGCGTACAAGGAAATCGTGTGGTGTCCACATCATATTTTTATAGTTATTTATTAATAGATATTTATACACCAAGTGAGAATTTAACCCACTCGTCCTACGGTCTCGTAGATTATACTTTCTTTTCATGAATAAACATTTTTAACTCACGTGGTTTATACAATATTTTATTCAATTTATCATCTTTTCATAGATATTTATACACCAAGTAAGTTAGGGTAATGTTTATTCAGGAAAAGAAAGTTTACTTCACGAACCCGTAGGGCGAACGGGTTAAATTATTTGATTGGATAAACTTTCTTAACTCACCTGGTTTATACAATATTTTATTTAATTTTGATGAAATAATAATAAAAACCATTATAAAATTTAATTTAACAAAATATAAAACGAATCAATTAGTTGGCTGTGCATGACAATCGTCGTTGATAGACGTCAAGTTATAAAGTATAAACAAGCTTTATTTTCTGTAATTTGTACCGGGAAAAATAAAGTAAATGGCTGATTTGTCTGATAAAAACTATGGTGAAGGTGTTATTCTCGGGCCTGATGTTATTTTAAAAACATTATTTGTTGCAGAGTGACTTAAAATTCTGTGAGAGTGGCTTAAAATTTTAATTCACTAGCAAATTAACAGATACTTATAGTTGTTGCTATGGAGTTAGTTAATAATGACTGTTTAAAACGTCAAAATTGAATAAAATAAAATATTTTATGTTTAAAAGTTGTATATATGTTTGCTATTTACTGGCGTTTTTAATTTTTTATAAATAAAATTTAAATAGAAATTATAGCCTTCCAAAATTTTGTTAACCATTTCTCCCGGAGTTAGGTACCCTATATTTTTCTTTTTGTTGTACAAAAAATTATAATAAACACTCTATTAAAGGATAAAGTGCATAGTTTACTAAAAATGTTAAGAAATTGTAATAAAAAAATCTGATGTGGCCAGCACATAACCTCTCGCCGTATATTTTACCTGGCTGTATGCATAAAGCAAAGAATATTTTTATAAATACAAATAATATATTCATATAAATCTATGACGTATAAACTTCTTTATTATTCAATAATAGCATGTCTCAACATGAAGATATTTTACCATAAATTATGTTACAATAAATTACAAAGTAGAGTTTACCATATATAAATATTAGGCTGGTAACTGCAATTTTCAATTCGAACAACGTTGTTTACTTTCTCTTCATATTTTTCTAGTAAAAACATTAATTTTGGGCGGTCTAAAATGTATATATGGATTGTGTATCTATTCTTACATATCTTCTTTTACATTTTATTTTTTCATACATGTTATATCTAAATAACACTAATTCCCTTTAATAAAGTGACGGATAGATTGCACTCCGATTATTCTTATATCGATGTGTAATTTTGTCAATATTTACAACTTACTTGAGAAGAATTTGATAGCTTTTTCGCAATTCAAAGTTACTCTAGTCTATAGTACTGGTGTACATTGTCCCATAATGTTTGAAACAAATTTAAGTCCTTCAACCTAGACTTGTCATCTCCATAATAGTCACAGATCAAGAACTAAGGGATTCTCCAAGTACATTTTTCTTTCATTACTCATTATTTCTGACACTGACATTTATCTGTCAGTTACAAATAATTTAAATTATCAACTATTTTTCATGGCATTCTTTCGGCTGTCAAATTTATTACAACAGATTATTTTATATATTATACTTCTTTTATCTCTAAATCTATGGAATATATAATAAAATATTTAAATGTATCAGATAGAGAATTTAATTTTCTTTAATATTACCACGAAAAATTTTCAAAAAATAATATTTAGAAGATTTTTTTTCAAGAATCTTCTACTTCCGGTTGTCCAATTATTACCAAAACCTTTTCAGATCTTCCCATGAATGTCCGATTGGGAAATACGTTTAAACATATTTTAAGTCTTATAGTTTTTGAGTAACCGTCCTTCCAACATCCCACACACACACACACACACATCCACACACACACACACACACACACACACACACACACACACACATAGACATCATCGTAAAAATGTTAAAATCGGATTGTAGGGACCTTAAAACGTGCTTATTCAATAAAATCTGGATATGCGATTTTTAGCATGAATGCAATACCTCTCTTAGCGAGAGGTAAAAAAGATACATAAGTTCTAATTAGTATTAAAAAAAAAAATAGAGGATATGTCTACAATTCGATTCTCTAGATAGAATATCACAAAAATTAGAAATATTATGTAAACTGATTGTTTAAAAAAATCAGAAATGAGCTGGGTTTTTTTGAAAAACCCGGTGGGCTGGGCAAATATGAAAAAACCCAACCTTAATCCTACTAGACATAGACAGGTCCTGGGTTCAAATCCCAGTGAAACATATCCTTCAATATTTAATACTTGAAGAGTTTACTGTTCTGTATGTTATAAAATTAACTGCGTAAACGGTTGCAATAAATTAACAATTTTCCAAGGAATATTTTGACTTATTTATCACTCATAAACACGTTTATTTCCCATGCTTCATAATTAAGTTTCAAAGAATAATTCCTATATCAAAACATTCACATCGTATAAACAATACTTCTTATAAGTGGGTAAAATTCCGAAAGTATAAGTGCGTAAATTACTGAAAAGCGTCGTGTCGATTAGGCACGCTTAGTTTGTCACTGTTCTACTAACATTCACGATGTAGAGTCGAGAGTTTTTGAAGACTAACATATAGATGGTATAGAGGAATAGTAGACTTCAGAGTCAAGAAGTAGAGAGTATACTACGGTGAAGAAGAAAGGCTTTCTTTAGGCGAAGCGGCGACATTTGTCACGTTTAGCTGAACGCTCAAATCGCTGAAACTGTGTGCAGCTGCTGTGTAAATACAAGAAAGCCACAGCGAAATTTTTAATAGTGAGATGAAGATGGTGCCGTTTTTGATTTTAATTTCATTTTCGCGAAGTTAGGTTACATTACAATAATCGGCTGAATATCACGTGCACAAAAGTTTTCGAAAAAAAATATAATGGACAATAAGGAAAGTACATAATATAACTTGTTTATTAATACAATAATTAACATATCATTTTTAACATTCAAATTTAATATAGTTAGTGGTCTGTTTCTTTCTATACGACAAAGTTTAGTTCTACCTTGCCTCATGAGTCTTTGGCAACTTTCAAGATTTACTTCGCGAACCCTTTGAAAAATCCTTTGCCTTAATTATTCTTCATTTTGGGCCTACTATCCATTGTCGTAAGAAACATCCAAAAATAATATTATCAACATAAAATTCAAAGTGAAGGCAAAGTTTTCAGATGTGCAATTTTGGAAGCAGACAGTACGTTGATCGGTTGGTCATGTTAGAGGTCAGGCAATTGATGTTTATATAGATTGTTAAAAAAAGAGTATTTTTTTTTAGGGTATACAGATGTCCCAAATTAAGTGGTATACCATTGAAATCTCGGGCATGTAGTGCACCTTCAGGGAGCCATCTTAGATGTGCTTTTGTTTTGTCAAAAATTCTTATAGGTTACTAAATAATGGCGGAAAACTGTATTTGGTCGATTTTTACCTTCCATCACCTTTAGGCAAGGAAGGTTTTGTCTTTGGTCAAAAAAATTCAATGATGAGTTTTTAGTGAATAAGCACGTTTTAGGGGGTCCATATAATACGATTTTACCATTTTTACGATGATGTCTGTATGTATATATGTGTGTGTGTGTGTGTTTGTATGTGTGTGTGTGCGTGACGATCCTTTCAGATCGCATAACTCCAGTACCACGATTCCAAAAATTATATTTTTTTCGTATTCCTCAAGTTTACATCCAACAAAAGAAGTGATTCAATTTTGGTTATAAATGGTCAACCGAAAGTACCCTTATTTGAAGATGTTAACAGTTTTGTTGAAAAAACGCTGTTAAATATCATTTTTGACACAATGTTATTATAAATATTAAAGAATAAACTATTATCTACACGATTTAATTGTATTTTATACATCATATTCAATGGATATAGAGTTATAAAAATATTAAATTTCATAAATCAGCCAGCTATGCTATAACCATGGAAACATCTACTATATTAAGAAAAGTCTAATTGACAGATGTCAGTGTCAATGAAAAGAAAATGAATGTGACAGAGATATGAGAACGTTGAAATGGATGGTAAGGAAGACACGGAAAGATAGAATACGGAATGACAGGATAAGGAAAATGTCTCGAGTGTTAGAAATTTCTAGAAAGATACAAGAGAGACTATTATATTGGTTTGAACATGTCATGAGGAGAGATGAAGAATATATTGGAAGAAGAATAAACAGCTTAGTTAGTAAAAGATAGAAGAAACAGAAGAAGACCAAATATAAGATGGAAAGGCTGTATTGCGATGGACTTGACAGAAAAGGAATTGAATAAGGGCAACAAGTAAAATAGAAGTGAGTGGATGAAGAAATTTAACAGTGGGAAAAGCTAAAGAAGAAGAAGATGTCAGTGTCAAGTGCAATTGCAATAGTTTGTTTATGAAATAATTTTACTGGAAATATATAATCTTTGGAAGAAAATTTATATATGAAATTTGTAGATAATACTCGTACACTGAATTGACGGAAGGTAATGGGCTGACCACATCAGATATTTTTAACTTATTTTGGTCAGTACTACAGGCCCTGAATTTTTTTTATCATTATTCTTAACACTTTGTATATAAAACGATGAGATTAAGCTGTATTCCACTATATGCTCGCACAACAACGTATAGTGTTTGAAGGCAAAACCATACCATATCTATCCCGCGAAAATAATCTTAGCATACCCTAGGTGAAGCCTATTAAAACTTTTGGGGTGTACGACAATGAGTGGGAGGCCCAAAATGAAAGTCAAGACTAAGTTTCGTCGAAGAGAAGTAGACGGGCACTAGCTTTATATTATATTTGAGTGTTAAGGCTTAAACTGTGCTTATTTTTGTAGTAAACAAGTTCAATGTACTTTTCTTACACCGCCGTATCATCCATTCAAATATTTTCTGAAAAATGTTGTGTCACATATTAGCTAGTCGTGTGAGTAACCGGAGGTCAGAATCAGTCAAAAAGTTTGAACCGAATTTTAATATAAACACATACAGGCTCAACTGGGGTAAATGTAAAACATAAATTATTGAGGTAAATGGTGACTGTGTTGAAACACAGTCACCATTTTATTCTGGTTTGAAATTTGAACTATGTAAATGAAAAATAAATATTTGATGTGTAACCTTGATCTATGCCTATTTGAAATTTCTTACTTTAATAATACATTAAGTTGATTAAAATGATTTGACTTGACAAAAAATAGCTCATAAAAATTTCATTTTTGCGTGCTAAACTTACAATTTATTCCGAAATTTATACTGATTTATGTATGCAGGCTGATTCATCGCTTCGTTCTCTTTAATTAATCGATTATTTGAAATATTATGGAAAAAAAGTTTTGTATTAAAGTGTAATATAGGTTTTTCTACAGGTGTTTCATTTATACACAATGGTATGTAATTTTATATTTTCAAATGGAGCACCCTATATATTATATAAGAGTACATTAAATTTTCTATCCAATAGTATAAAAACAATCATGTGTTATAATATAATAATGTAAGCAAATCATCACTGAACGATTTGCTAGGTACATGACGATCTGTTATCCACAACAGTCATCGAGGAAGTTGTCAGAAGTCAAATATAACATGTGTATCTCTCGTATCTTTTTTCTTGGTCTGCGTAATTACGGAAAATTAGTTATACGTTATTTGCAGATAGTGGAATTAATTTTGAAGAAGTTATATTAGGTCTAGCAAAATGTTTAAAATTTAAATAATGTTATAAACATCAATCACAAAACTCTCAAAGCCTTTTTGTCAAGTGGTTAACAAACACACACCTTATAAAAAAATCTGATGTGACCAGCACAATACCTTCCGTCAATCCTGTGTATTATGTACAAATTCCATACATAAATTTTCTTGCAAAAAATTCTAAATTTCAAGTAAAATTATTTCATAAACAAACTATGCAAATGACACTTGACACTGACATCTTCTTCTTCTTTAGCTTTTCCCATTCGTTAGGGGTCGCTATTTTTATTTTTTTCTTCCATTCATTTCTGTTTTGTGGGTCGTCCTCATTCGGTTGCTTTTCTCTCGTCTTCCGCAATACAGTCCTTCCATCTTATCTTTGGTCTTTCTCTGTTTCTTCCACCCTCTATTACCAAGCTATTAATAAAATAATTTTACTGGAAATATAGGTTCTTTTGCAAGAAAATTTATGTATAAAGCGCGAGCAGTCACGTGACTTGCTGACTTTGGCAAGCAGATATGTGGGCCCGTATCAGAATGACAGCTATTAATTATGTCTATAACTGACAAATGTCATAATTTTTCATTCAAAATTTCTTTTTGGGTATTTTATGATTCCTTTTCTCGGCAACTGAATTCCATACTCCTGATAACAAATAAACCACATGAAATAAGAACATCATGAAATTTTGAATGAAAAATTATGACACTTGTCAGTTATGGACATAATTATTTCATAAACAAACTATGCAAATTGCACTTGACACTGACATCTTCTTCTTTTTTAGTTTTTTCCATTCGTTAGGGGTCGCTATTTTTTATTTTCTTTTGCCACTCATTTTTGTTTTGCGTGTCGTCCTCGTTCAGTTCCTTTCTCTCAAGTCTTCCAAAACACTGCCCTTCCATCTTATATTTGGTCTTCCTATGTTTCTTTCATCTTCTATTACTAAGCTATTCATTTTTCTTCCAATATATTCTTCCTCATAACATGTTTAAATGAATGTAATCGTCTCTCTTATATCTTTCTAGAAACATTAGAGTTATTTCCCTTATTCTTTCATTCATTTACTTTTTATTGATACTGACATCTGTCAATTTGAATTTTCTGAATATATTAGCAGTTTCCATGGTTAAGTTAGCATAGCTGGCTGGTTTATGAAATTTAATATCTTTATAATTCTTTAACTCTATATCTATTGAATATGAAATATAAAATGCAATCAAATCGTATAGAGAATAATATATTCTTTAAGTTAAATAATATTTAACTGAGTTTTTCAAGAAAAACTGTTAAAAACTTCAAATGAGGGTACGTCCGGTTGACCAATTATAACCAAAACCTAATCAAGTCTGCATATGATTGCAAGGAAGAGGAATACGTAAGAATTGTAATTTTTGGAATTCTAGTATTGGACATATCGCGGCCGAAACCGCGGTCACATACACACACGCATACACGCACACACGCACACACACACATATACACACACACAGAGACATACGGACATCATCGTAAAAATAGTAAAATCGTATTGTAAAGACCTTAAAACGTGCTTATTCATTGAAAACTCACCACCGAATTTGTTGACCAAAGATAATATCTTCCTTACCTATAGGTGACGAAAGGTAAAAATAGAAACAATACAAGATAACTTCATGTATGTAATTTGTACTTCTCGTCATTATATTTGACAGCTAGAAAGACAAACAAGAAATTTGTTGCTTGGGTTGCCTGCAATTATCAGATAATTCTAATTCAAAGAATAGTATTGCAAAGCCTTCTGCATTTAATAAAAATGTAATATTTTCATCATTCGCCATTGTTTTTTTAGTAATATAACATAATTATTTATATACTATTGGATAGTAAATTTCATGTACTTTTTGAATAAATGTATAAAGTATTCCATTTGAAAATATAAAGTTACATACCATTGCGCAAAAATGGAATATAAAACCTATACTGCAGATTTATAGACATTTTAATATAAAACTATCTTCGTTTGATTTTTTTTCAATAATATTTAAAATAATCTAGATATACATATATACATTTGTTATAACTCATTGATAGTCTTTATTTTTTTACCTTCCGTCACCTTTAGGTAAGGAAGGTATTGTCTTTGGTCAAAAAATTCAGTGATGAGTTTTTACTGAATAAGCATGTTTTAGGGTCCCTATAATACGATTTTATCATTTTTACGATGATGTCTGTATGTATGTCTGTGTGTCTGTGTGTGTGTCTATGTGTGTGTGACAAAAGTTCCGGATCCCATAACTTCAATACCACGATTCCAAAAATTATAATTTTTTCGTATTCCTCAAGTTTACATCCAGAAGAACAAGTGATTAGATTTTGGTTATAATTGGTGAACCGGAACTTGCCACATTTGAAGATTTAACAGTTAAATTTGATTTATTGACATTTAATATTATTATAACTTAAAGAATATATTATTCTCCATACGATTTGATTACATTTTATACTTCATATTTAATAGATACAGAGTTAAAGAATTTTAAAGATATTAAATTTAATAATTCAGCCAGCTATGCTAAACATGGAAACTGCTATTATATTCATATAATTCAAATTGACAGATGTCAGTATGAGTAAAAAGTAAATTAATGTGGCAGAGATGAGGATGTTGAAGTAGATGTTGGGGAAACACATAAAGATACGGTAAGAAAATAACTCTAGTGTTACAATTTTCTAGAAAGATACAAGAAAGACGATTACATTGGTTTGAACATGTCATGAGGAGAAATGAAGAATTATATTTGAACAAGAATGAGTAGTTTAGTAATGGGAGGTTGAAGAAGCAGAGAAAGACTAAAGATAAGATGGAAGGACTGTATTTCGGCAGACTTGAGAGAAAAAGAACCGATTGAGAACGACACGCAAAAATATCGACTCCTAACGAATGGGAAAAGCTAAAGAGGAAGAAGATGTCAGTGTCAAGTGCAATTTGAATAGTTTGTTTATGAAATAATTTTACTGGAAATTTATAATCTTTTCCAAGAAAAATTATGTATGGAATGTATACATTATATACAGGATTGACGGAAGGTATTGTGCTGGCCACAACAGTTTTTTTTTAAATCAAGTTGTCTTCATCATTACTGAAATCTTTATAGAAAGCAGAATGGTACACCCAGTAATGGATAATATGTCGTGATGATATACCTACAAAGTAATTAAAAATGGCTGAAGTGTGTCGCCCCACACGATTTTGACATTTGCCGCTTACTTAGTAAGACAGCATTACTATTTCCATTGGCGTAGCTTTCGAATTTTGCTAGCTGTCACAAGAATAATCATAAAAACCGTCTTCTTTACGGTCACCCGAACAAATATATGCTTCAAGAGGAAATTTGTCAAACTCTCCATTAAAAGAAATTAATTAAAGATTTTTCACGAAGGTATGCGAAACAAGTATACAATGATATTAATCAAATATCATGCACCTGTCATCATCTGTCATATATAGAATGTAGTTTTGATGAATTATGGAAAATTGAAATATAATTTTGACATTATTTTGAAACAAAACTTGTCATGTGATTTTCAGCCATGATTGATTTATTTATTTATATTAAGTTGTTTTTAATTCATATACCTTTACATTTATTTATTTACAAGGGAACCATATTATTTTCATTTGGAGATAAATATACCTAACAAAAAATGACAATATGTATATGTAATATTTTAAATTTAAATTATTTATTTTTTTGTTCAAGTGACATTTTTCTTAAATTTTAAGTACTTTTCTTGTAACTAAATATTCAAATTTAATCAAAAATAAACAATTGACAATATTCGCATTTTTTAATTTTGAACTTAAATTCAAATTCTAAATAACTTTTTTATGTATTTATGTATTTAGGTAGGTATCTTACTTGAAACTAAAAATAGAAACATCGACATTCTATGTGCATATAATGCAATAATTTGAAAATATCAAAAAAAAAATAACTAAAGAATATATTTTTTACTGGGTAAATAATAAGAAAGTTTTCCATAAATTATGTTGCAAATAATATCAATCACATTGTTTACGTATATTTGATTTTTTTTAGAAAATATGAATAAAATATAAACGCTAATATGAATCTAATTAAAATTCCATATTTTTCATTGTTACCTCGATTTTTACCTTCCGTCACCTTTAGGTAAGGAAGGTATTGCCTTTGGTCAAAAAATTCACTGATGAGTTTTTAGTGAATAAGCTCGTTTTAGCGTTCATATAATACGATTTTACCATTTTTACGATGATGTCTGTATGTATGTATGTATGTGTGTGTGTATGTGTGTGTGTGCGTGTGTGTCTGTATGTGTTTGTGACGAAAGTTTCGGATCGCATAACTTCAAAACCACGATTCCAAAAATTATATTTTTTTTTCGTATTCCACAAGTTGTACCTCCAGGAAAAGAGGTGATTAGATTTTGGTTATAATTGGTCAACCGGAAGTACCCTCACTTCGTATTCAATAAATATAGAGTTAAATAATTATAAAGATATTAAATTTCATAAATCAGCCAGCTATGCTAACCATGGAAACTGCTAATATATTCAGATAATTTAAATTGACAGATGTCAGTATCAATGAAAAGTAAATAAATATGGCAGAGATGAGGATGTTGAGATAGATGTTGGGGAAGACACGGAAAGATACAGTAAGGAAAGACGAGAGACGATTACATTGGTTTACACATGTCATGAGGAGAGATGAAGAATATATTGGAAGAAGAATGAATAGCTTAGTAAAAGAGGGTTGAAGGAACAGAGGAAGACCAAAGATAAGCTGGAAGGATTGTATTGCGGAAGACTTGAGAGAAAAGGAACTGAATGAGAGCGACACGCAAAACAGAAATGAGTGGAAGAAGAAAATAAAAAATATCTACCCCTAACGAATAGGAAAAGCTAAAGAAGACGATGTCAATGTCAAGTGCAATTTGCATAGTTTGTTTATGAAATAATTTTACTGGAAATTTAGAATCTTTTGCAAGAAAAATTATCTATGGAATATATACATAATACATAGGATTGACGGAAGGTATAGTGCTGGCCACATTTCCATTTTTACTCTAAAATTCATTTAAATCTGAAATACTTTTCAAATTAACTACAATTTTAATTATTTTGTATTAATTACATATCGGAAGACAATGCTGAAACATTTCAGTAATTTTTAATGATATGTATTAGGTACGTTTTATTTTCAGTTGACCTTACGTATGCACTACCACTCAAAAATTTGGGTACAACTAACATTTACGAGAAAATAAAACATTGTTATAAACATTTAACCGAGAAAAAATACCGCAGTTACATATTTTAAATATAATGTTTCGAAAAAAGATTGTACGTACGTAAAACTAACCTCCAAACATGAAAAATGACAAACACTATATGAAAATAATGAGTTTAAAACTCATTAGCCACTTTAAAGTATTCTTAAAGCTACTTTAAAATAAAAATTTACTTTTAGTAAAGTGTACTACGGAATATTATGAAACTGGCAATTAGTGGATTTAAATTTTTGATTCTTCGGACAAAAACTTTGTATGGTTCTGATAACGGCTTGACAAAATCTATGCATTCTTTGCATTAATAATCTTTGAAAACATTAGAAACTGATTTCCAAAGGTTTAAAATTCTGCCACAACTGATTAAGATTGGTTGGTTGATTTAATTTTGATGACTTGTCCCACAGATGTTCGATAGGGTTCAAAGAAAGCAAAGGAAAACAGCGGCAAAAATAAAATAAAATATTCATTTTTATTTCGGTTTGTAACTTTCATTACGAATTATATAAACGTCATATTAGTTTTTGAAAGAACTATACCTATTAGCTATTAAACAACTTCTTGCTTCATTAATAACTATTAGAATCTAAGATAATTAATAATTCTAATCACAAGCTAATATCTCATGATTAAATATCTGCTTCAACTGTGTATCTCTCCGATTTTGGTGTTGTTGATGGACCTCGGTTTCGGTTGTGCGTAGGTGTGACTGACACCCGTCCATCACTGGCTGTAGGTGCGTCAAGCAACCAAAACATTCCACATCATTCAAATACAGAGATCATAAATCACACATGGACACAAAAACATACGTTACAGATGATGTAAGGAAAACTGTAATATCATATGAACATCATTTGCTAGAGATAATATTATATTGACTGGCAAAATATTAATCAACATAGTTAAATAATACTCCTACCTGATATAATAATTACCGCTTAATATCCAATTCTGGGTGTGCCAAACTATATTTTTATTCGTAGATTTCGGTAATGACGATATATATGTACAATTGCGAGTGGTTACTAGACGCCATCTTCATTTTTCAATTTGATGTCGATAGGATCGAATCCTCCGTTCGAATTAAAACCGATCACCTAACTCACAAAGCTCGCGACGCCCTACAAACGCCAAACATTTTTAACATAGTTAAACAGAAAACATAAATATTTCCAGTTTCAAAATTAGTGTTTCACGAGAGTCTTGCATTTTGCTTATTCTTTTCTTCTTCTTGCGGAAAATACAAGACAAGAACAAGAAGAGAGTTATATATTTCGTTACAAGACAAGAATCTATCTTGCAAGTAAAATGAAAGAATTGCAAGAATTTCTAACATTTTCTTGCATGCTTGTACTCTTGCAATATTATATTATAATTAATATATATATATATATATATATATATATATATATATATATATATATATATATATATATATATATATATATATATATTATCAACATTTTATTATAGTTTTTTACCTCTCGCTAAGACAGGTATTGGATTCATGCTAAAAATCGCATATCTAGATTTTAATGATTAAGCACGTTTTAAGGTCCCTACAATCCGATTTTAACATTTTTACGATGATGCTGTGTGTGTGTGTGTGTGTGTTTGTATGTGTGTGTGTGTGTGTGTGGCTGTATGCGTTTGTGTATGTGTATATGTGTGTGCGGGGACGTTGGAAGGCCGATTTCTCAAAAACTATAATCCTTAACATCTGTTTAACTACGTATTTCTCAATCGGACATTACTGCGAGAAGAGCTGAAAAGGTTTTGGTAATAATTGGACAACCGAAAGTAGCAGATTCTTAAAAAAATCTACTAAATATTTTTTTTTTGATAAATTTTGTAAAAGAAGAGTAAATTCTCTATCTGATATATACAAATATTTTATTATATCTTTTATAGATTTAGAGATACAGAATTATAAGGTATATAATAATCTGTTGTAATAAATCGCCCATCACAAATAATTTTATGGAAACCATTGAAAAATTAAAATGTTTGTAAGTGACAGATAAATGTCAATGTCAAAAATCCAAAGATATTACTGAAGATTTTTTCTGGGAATTACATACATTGTATTATTTCTTATTGTATTAATAGTTAAATATTTAAAATTATAGGTATAGTACATATACCCTTCAAAAATACTGTCAATCCCGACAATGAATTGGAAAAATTTCGAAAAATTTGAAGAATAAGACAAAAATTCTTCATGGAATGGACTTAAAATTAAAAAATCTAAGTATAAAGAATAGATGTAAATTGAAATTTTGGTGTAGAGTGTAGGTATACAAGAAATGTTAAATACAATAGGGCGCGAGCAGTCATGTGACGTTGTTGGCCTTGCAGATATGGGGGACCGTGACAGAATGATACTAATTATGTACATAGATGTCAAATTTCATAATTTTTCATTCTAAATTTCGTGGTTTTCCAATTCCATGTGGTTTATTTTCCTCAACAAGTAAATTCCACACTCATGGTGACAAATTAACTACGTGAATTTAGAAAATCTTGATATTTTTAAAGAAAAATTCTGACATTTGACATCTATGTACATAATTACTAATTGACATTCTGTCACGGGCCCCCATATCTGCTTGTCAAGGCCAACAATGTCACGTGACTGCTCGCGCCCTATTGTTATGTAACCAAAAACGGAAGTGGCGAGACGTATTGTGCTGGCCACAACAGATTTTTTAATGACGTCTTAGAAAATGTTCTTTCTTAATTTACAAACATTTCAGTCCCCCGCAAATAGCCATTTGAGGGCTTTTACTAATCATCTCACGTTCACTGGCTCACAAAGTTATCATTGAAAGAGCACCACAGGGATCACAGCCACGCAAATATATGAAATTATTATTCCTTATGAGAATAAATGATCGCCCAGCTATTTTATTACTGCATCCATATTTACTTCACTATAATAATTTAATTTTACTTTTATTTAGTATACAGTGCACCTTATGTTAAATTTGTATATTATCATCGTAGTGCACGCGTGGGTGTGTATGCCTAGGTGTGTGAGCATTGATTGACACGTGACCCTGGAACCGGAAATTGTAGTTTGGTTGATGGGAGCGTACGTGGGCGCGGACAACAGCTCTGCTGGACCATGCTGAGTCTCTTCAGCTAGCTTCAATGGACCAGAGGATGCTGAATGACCAAGCTCAACCATCAATCAAACATACAACGCCGGAATTAGGATAACCTAAATTCACATTTTCATTCAGTTTTGATAACGATAAAATAGTTATTTGTTGGTAGCACATGCTGATTGATAGGAGAATTAAGTGGTACAAGTATTTACGGTTGCGTGCAAAAGTATTGAGCCAAACTTATTCTATCTCTATTAAAATAATACTTTTTACCTTCCGTCACCTCTAGGTAAGGAAGGTTATTGTCTTTGGTGAAAAAATTCCGTGGTGAGTTTTCAATGAATAAGCACGGGTCTCTACAATACGATTTTACTATTTTTACGATGATGTCTGTATGTGTGTGTGTGTGCCATTTTTAGCATGAATCCAATACCTCTCTTAGCGAGAGGTAAAAAGATTAAACCGATTTTTTAGTAGTTTTGAAATACATATATCTTTGCCGCAATATTTTTGCACAGCACGATAAATTATTTTTATTTTGTACCTGAAAAGTAGGCTTTGTGCCTTCATTTTTTGTTGATAAAGTAACAATTTAATATCGCCCTAAATGTCACTATAACACACTAGGTAACCTAAGAATAAAGTTACTAAATACCATCAATAGCTGTCAAATTTAAATAAATAACCTCTGAATTGACATAAACAGAGTTTACTTTTGTGGAAATAACATATTAAAGAATAGCAGAGTTACAGATTACAATTACAGAGACGGTAATGAACATAAGAATACTTAGAATTAAAGTGATAAGAAAAGTTTATATTGTTTTGCAGTGATACCTGGACATATATTTCAACCACACTGTTACATTTCCATCCAATTAATTGAACAACTTCAGGGGGCGTACATTATTATAATACTTGAAACAATTGCACACAAGGAGGATATAAAAATGTACAGTTTTTATTTAAATGTCAAAACGTGAAAATTTTAATTTGAATGTTTATAACAAAAAAGTGAACAAATAAGTATGCATAGCTACAGGGCAATTTAAATCGCAAACGTAATTTACGTAAAATGTAAGTCAGTAGTACATATTTTTCTTTAAATATCTATGTTTGAAGAAAAAGTATAATGTGTCATTCAGAGTAAAAGTGTCTTTGTGTTTCTCGCGTGCAATAGTCCGACTCGCTTCGCTCGTCGTGCAAACTTCCACGCTCGCCACACAAGTATCACTTTTGCTCCTAATAACACAATATACTGTTTTTTTAATTATGACTGCTTTGAGATTTTTACTAGCGCTTCAATTTTCTTACATATTTCTTCATTTGTTGTTTCTATTGGTCTTCCAAATAGCAAATTTTGACTCATCTTTGACGCATTCTCTAACCCATTTAAACTATTTAAACCATATTTAACTTAATAAAGAGACAAAGTATTTTCTTCCTAAATACACCGATGGATAACCTTTGGACTATTGCTTTCCCTTGTAAGAAATTTTAGTACACTTCGATATTCCAGTTTCAAATCACTCATATTTTAAAAAAGGAAAAATTGTAGAAGACCCAATTGATAGAACAATTACAAAATATGAAACTAAGTTCAAAAAGGAATCGTAAGCCCTACAGTAGACCAGCTCAAACTAAATGATCTTATGCAGAAATTGTTATATGTTTTTACTTCTATGTATATCAATTAATGTCATTGTGTGTAAAGTTGTACGGTATGTTAGTGTTAGTGATATAAAATAAATGTGTGTCTGTGTGTTTGTGTGATGTGTTGTACGTCCTCTGAAGCTTGTACCTTGTCTGATTGGGGGAAAGTGCCCTGACTGTCACCGCAGCCGCTCCTGATACGCTCTACATCTCTCTATAAACGCCCAAACCATACCAAACCTCTCTAACACAAATCTCTATACATGTACATACATTTTATACAGTTGTGCCATATTTACATAATTCCGAGAGCTAAATATTCCCCGCAATTATCGAAGGACATAAAGTAATCTCGAAGATTTTATGAAAAAGATAATTTTTTAAAGTAAATATTTTTAAATAATTATAATGATTATTTAAATTGTGTGAAGAAACTGGAATGAGAATAAACCCAAATAAATCAAAAGTAGTAAGGATATCAAAGAAAGAAGAACATGTAAATGTGAATGAAAGAAGAGAAGGAAACATAGTAATTTAAAATGGCAATTATAAGGAAAATATTATACTCTGTTCCATGAGAGAAAACAGTTAAGAAAAGGTAGGAGCTAATTTAACCTTGTCTCTGATTGGTTGAAATGGCGGGTAAGTTTACACACTGGCAGGGAATATGTAATAATAAAATTTAC
This sequence comes from Harpalus rufipes, assembly GCA_951394225.1. Classification (NCBI taxonomy): domain Eukaryota; kingdom Metazoa; phylum Arthropoda; class Insecta; order Coleoptera; family Carabidae; genus Harpalus; species Harpalus rufipes. The sequence continues at coordinate 21,376,539 of OX596281.1, read as the reverse complement.
ATTAAATGTAGAGCCGAACTGGGGATTAAGAATAGCCAGATGGCCAGTCCGGGCTGATTAAATGAATTTATGTTTAGCACAGATCGCGCAAGTGAGTTAAATAATGTAATCAGCATATAGGGCGCCTACGTTTTATTTATATTATACTTCGAATTTTTCACTGTACAGGGGCTATTGTTTGTATTTCGGCTAGTGTTTTTTAACTGTTTTAATAATTAATTATAAAAGATTATTTCTTATTTTTTACTATATCCTAATATATTTTGTAAAGCACACATTTTAATTTTTTCCTTTTGCCTCAGGTGATAGCTAGATCCGGCTCTGCACACTGGAAAACTGGAAACATTTCTCTATATCAATTTTTCTCATTTTCTATCGGTCGGTAATCAGAAAAAGAATAATAAGAAAATTATTAAATAAACAAGGGTTCAGTGTTCAGTTGTTCAATAGTCAGTATTGTATACGTATGTAATAATTATACATGTCTGCATATTTTTCAAATGTACCTATTGTAGTGTATTAAACCGTTTATGTAATTAATACAATAAAGAAATGAATAAATAAAATATCTTATACATAGACTATTAGGCAATTTAATTAATGTATATTTATTGTGTGGACCTGATGGGAGTTTAGTATGATACCGATCAGGGATACCGATCGTTAACGAGTATACAAGGTAGTAGAAATCAAGTGATACAAGAAATCAAGTGCTTAACCCGGTAAAGTATATTTATAGATTATTATTATCTTCCTCACAGTAAGGGAGAACACTACACCTATTATCAGTGAACGAGAAATGGACAAAATAATGGAATTTTCGTAAGAAGTTTTGACACGAAATCTGTTAAAAGACGAATTTCAATATTCTGTGTTTATTGTAACTGTTAAATGTTGTTTTTGGTTAATTAATTAGATGTATTTTATATTTATTTGCTCCATTTAAATGCTAATTTATTAATATTAAAATTTTAACTACATAAAATGTATATCATATTGATTTCTTCCAAACTATAGACTGGGTTTAGAACCATCGAAAATTATATTTTCAATCATAAATACAAAATAATGTACTGTAGTTATGTAAAATGATATATAAATCATATATAAAAAGTAGAAAAGTTTAAAAATTGTTATTATGCACTACGTTTTCCATATTATATGGACATTTCAACAATTAGTGGATTTGTACGGTTTAAAATATACAATAATAGGTAATAATTCAGTATTCTACAACTAATTTCTGCGTATAATAATAAATATTGCATTAGATATTTTTATAGATATCTCTCAATGGAGGTGGTAAATTTGAATCAATAATGTAGAATTAATGGATGAAAATGCAACTGACTTAAATACTGTCGATATATAACTAATTAGTAATATGAATTTTAAATTATCCATGTTGATTACAACAATTAAATGTTTCCATTAAAATGTTTTGGTTTAAAATCAATGGCGATTAGAAGATAACTAGCAGTGTTTTAACTCTGTAAATCGTTTATGGTTTATTTTAGAGAAAAAATCTTCAATTAAAAGTTGTAGAAAAATTAATTGTACGCAATTTTTATTTGAAGTATTTTTTTCTAAAATAAACCATAAACGATTGACAGAGTTAAAACACTGCTAGTCACCTCCTAATCACTATTCATGATACCACCCAACGAACTTTACATATTACTCATGTGAAATTTTAATCTGTGTTGCTTACAATAATGAAATAATTAATAATACAATCACCAACTCAATCAATAATAAGCATTGATATGGAAAAGTATTAATATTTACCAAAATTTAGATTTTATTTCAGCAATTATCATTAAATAAATATTAAATAATATTTTATCATTATAAATATTTGAATTTGGCGCCAAACTTTGTAACTTTATCATTCTGTAAATAAAGCTATTGGTTACTGTTTTCTCTCGTGGAATTATGCTTATATGTACGGGCAGAATTATCCAGGGTAGGCAGCAAGACAGCCTTTAGTAAAAGAGAAAGCGTTTTAATATAAAACTATGAAAATATATCAAGGAGGCAGCACTTACATTGGGACCAGTCAGAATTTACTAATGATAATGGTGATATGTCAATAGTTCTTCTAATTTTGTTTACTTCTTTAAGTAATTTTATCTATACAATCAATTATGAATCCAAGTTTTTATCTGTATCCATTTTTGTAGAAAGTAGAAGTCATTGAAAACTTTCAAATATTCAAAATTCCATTTTTATTGTTTTTGTACATACGTCTCAGCAATTTGAAAACTGCATATCAATCTTTTTTCGTTTCCTACACAATTGCTCTTAAAGTTTGATACAAATATGCGCAATAAATATGTATAGTAGGTATACCAATTTTCAATTTTCTTGAGTAACTAATACAATTTATACAAATAAAAGTAGGAAAATCCGCGAAGAAACCCAAAATCTAAAAGAAATGCAGAGTACACCGTAGATTTTTTATGATTTTTAGCTATTTTTCGATAAAGTAATTTGTTAGAGATTATATCAGTTGTTCAGAAATTATAAAAATTGGTGTAGGTAATTGTGACTGTAAATTCGATTGGTAATGGCACCGTCATTATTGATATATTTGTATCCATTTTTTGGATTATTACTCAAATTTGGATAATTTTAATTTAGTGAAACTTCAATGGAGTTTTATGGCCACGTGCGTGAGTGTCTGATGGCGAAACCGGGTTCGGTCCCTGGTAAACGCCCGCACGGTACAAATATGTCATCACCATTTATTTATTTAAAACTTCAAATGTAAATTAAATATATGCGACAGAAATGCTTGGCATCTTTTACAGTCTACAGTATATGGAAAATAAAAACAACCATAGAACCATACTTATGCTGCGATTCCTTAAGCAGTATCTAGTCCATTTTAACAACGTATCCCAAGCATCTTTAAAGTAGCCATGATCTCTTATATAAAGATAATTTTATATGGATTCCCCTCCATAGTGGAAAACCCGGGAATGAAAAAGCAGACGCAGCCGCCAAAGATGCCACCACGCAACCACTCACAGACTTTCCCACAGAATCAGTCCAAAATAAAATTAAAGAGAAATGGAACAAACGATGGAACTGCCTCAACACTAATAAATTACAAAACATCCAAGAAAAAATCCAACCCTGACACAAACCAAAAACTCCACAAGAAAAGAACAAGTAATATTTACTAGAATGAGAATTGAATATACAAAGTTTACACACAGACACATATTTGAAAAACAAATCCCAAAAACTATGGGTGAACAAATTTGTTAAAAAAATGCAAATAATAGAAACATTAAAATTTTGATTTATCTAAAAAAAATTCAAGAAAATAAAACGTTGATGTAATATTTATTTGTTTAATTGTCAATAAGTATATGAGTTTGTTGCCTTTTGCCTTGCAAACACCGCTTTCAACTTGTGTATCTTATATTAGAATGAATTACTTGCGGATTAATAATGCATGACACAAGTGTAGAGGTCATACGGTGTGTTGCGAAGCAAGGGGACTCATTTCCGGTGACCCCGCACTAAGTACGTCACATCCGCACCACTCACCTATAACCCCACAAGTCCAAAAGACAATCCCAAAATAAAACATGGATACGGACGTTGAAATCAAATGCATACCTACATACTTCTTACAAGTAAACTGACGTGTCGAAAATTGGAATTCACATAACGTATTGTTGCTCGTCATGTAATTATCATTTCAATCAACGCACCAAATTACAGAGGTGAAGAACCTTTGCTAATAACGAAGTTTGATGCGATAGATAGCGATATTTACTTGCAAATTTACACTATGACACCTCCAAATATGCCTGTATAACTTCATAACAAAAGTTCACAAAATACAAAATTCATTGTTATTACAAAATTCTTTGAATCAAGTTCATTGTTTTAGAAATAGTGCAAGTGTCATACAATTCCATATTTGGTTGAAATTGAAAGACAAAGATGAAACTAATTTCATTAACAAACTGTAGATAAACAAGTAGAAATAAATATCTTGACTCGTACAACTAATGGTACTGGTCTTATATTTAAATAAAATGGACAAATATAATGGCTCACAATATTATTCGTGCACTTTACTTTTATCAGTAAAATGTAAAATAAAAAGGGTTTGCAAAAAATAAATTCATTAGTAAAATTAATCATAGTCTTCTTTCGTTATTTCAAAATCAAATGATAGTCATCAAATTTAAAAAATGTTTAGTTTTCTTTGTGTAATTGTGCTGAAAACAAATTATATATAAAAATTGAGACAAAATTATTCGTGCAGCTACAGTTATAAAATTATTTAACACATAATATTAAATTTTTATATTTAGTGATGTAACCATTGGCTTTAATTACAGCTTTAAGTTGCCTAGGCATTTACTTTGTTAAATTAGATGACATGGAAAGTGGAACTTTTGCACATTCTTCAGTCAGATTCGCCCTGAATTGCTAAATAGTGGAAAATGTTGTTCTGTGGAGTTGCCTAGATGAATCAAATATAAACGGGACTAATTTTATTTTAAATTCTGGGTTTATTTTAAAAAGTATACAAAAAAATATTATTTTTCTACATAATCCCCCGCCCTTGAAACGCATTTTTTTCAACAGATTGGGAGCTTTTTAATCCCTTCATCGTAGAAACTAGCGGGACCTTCACATAGCCATTGGAACACAAACTCCTCCACCGCACGGTCGTCGTCGAATCGATGGCCTCCCATCGCTTCTTTGAGGGGGCCAAGACGGTCACAGTCACATGGTGACAAGCCGGGATTGTAGCGTGGATGTTCCAACGTTTCCCAGCCAGTTTGTTCAATTTTTGCCTCGTAGTGTTTGCTGTGTGGGGCCTGGTGTTGTCATGAAGCAAAACGACATTTTTGACAGTTTACGTTTTTCTTTTCCTTCGATAGGACAATTTTGCGGCATCCAGTAAGTTGCAATAACATTGCGCATTAAATGTGCGTTGATCAGTCTTCATGAGATTCCGAACCGTCTCGATGTTGATTTCGGCAACGCTCATCCTTTGGCAGCAATCGTGGCTCTGATTCTCGACCCTTTCTCACCCTTCATAGAACTCCTTATGCCAAGCAAAGACACGGGTCCTTAAAAACGTGTTGCCCCGCACTGGGCCTTCAACCTCCGCAAAATTTCGGTTGGACTTACACCTTCCTTGCCAAAAACTTGTTTTCTTTAATACTAAACAAACCTAAGCGAATTGGGGGTCATGTCTACCCCCTTCCTAACAGTCTAAACTACCTGCTAATCAACTCCATATGAGTCTATGACCCCTTTTGAATTTAAAACAAAATCATGCCTATGTATATTTGATTCACCCCCGTATCTAGTTCCGACCATAAAGTATCTCAATAGGGTTGAAATCACGAGAAAAATTTGTAACAAAACGTTTCAGTGCATTCTTAACTGGAATGCTGTATAAGCTAATATTATTGCTTTCTTTTAAAATGTAATATGTTTTGTCCGTATGTCTGCAGTTTTTCTATTTTAAAATCTCACGTTTTATGTAGAATTCATTATTTTGTTGAATTGTTCTGCTGTGACTCCATCTAATTATCCCCAATTTCTCCATTTCGTCGCCTATTCGCCATTTCTTTGGTTGAACAGCTATATATTGTAACCATTATTTCTAATTGTAATATCATTTTTCTCGAAATAATTCTTATGAAGTCCGTTTCCACGACTTGATCCCCACGTCATTTTGTTATTTATCAAAATTCAAAGTATAAAGAAGTAGTTATGTAACAATGATAAATCAATTGAACACATATGATATATGGATAAAATATACCTCTTATTATTCTCCAATATGTTGCAATAATTATAGTCAGCAAGCTTAGAAACGCCGGCTTTGCAATAGCAAAGTGCACAATATAATATGAGGAATTAAACGCACAATGAACCAATGAAGCATAGAATATCAACGCCAGTAGCCAAAATCACTGTAAACAGCACATGAATGATAGAATGACATGAATTTTCAAATAATTCAAATATTTGAAAATGACACTCATTACCGCGATTACAATACCGTTTCTTTTTCATTTTTTGCATTTGGTTGGACAGAGATAGCGTATACCCTCTGGTCCGTGAAATACCTATGATAATGAGGTAGCGAATAAAAGTCTCATATATGTGCCATGTGTGTACGCCAAAGATGTTAGATAAAAGTTTAGCAATATTTGCATTAGACAATGATCACTTGGAATCAACTCGGAGATATAGTGTGTACAACCCTATACAAGATTTATATCGTTGAAAAAAAAATGGATTAAACAATTATATAGGTTACCATTTAAAAAATATATAATTTCTACTGTGTGATCACCAATGGTTGAATTTTTGGTGTGTTATTACTGATAAATTAGCTCCTTATTTCTGATTATTTTTCGTATATTACATATTTTTCTGAAGATGTTAGTCGCCCAAAAATGCACTGGTTGTTTAACATAAACACGCTGTATAAGTAGGCGTCTAATCATACGTAGTATATATTTTATATAATCTTACATGTATATAGTTTTGTTTTTATTTATATTAATAAAAAAAAGTTACATCTATCATTATTGGTGTGAGCAAAATACTTATTGTTAAAAAACTTTAACAAAATAAAAATATCACTTAGATTTATCTTAATCTAAATGTTCCAATTTTTTAAAATGATATAGCACATGGACTACTTTTTCGTAATTTATTTTTAAATACCTCAAAAATAATTTGTTTTTTGTAAGTATTTACAAGTATATACTAATTTATTGATGTTGGCTTCAATCCTTATTTACTTTATATCTAAGAGATAATTGTAAAAAATGTGCTGAAGACATTTTTTCTGCAACTATGAAATTTCTTCTTGTTGTTGTTTTGGAGAAATCATTAGTATGTCGTTTTGTTGCTCCTCATGCAAAACATTTCTAAGCATTTAGCTTGATAATTGGGAGCAGTTTGCCGACACTTTCATATGTTGTCGCACGGTTGGCGTAAGAGAAATTGAAACTCGGGTGACAGTGAGTGGCGCTGGCTCGTGACCGCCCGCTCGGTTGCGTTCGAAATCCAACCAACACATACTCTTCACATCTCCAGCAAAAACACTCACGGAGGCTCATTACACGCCAGCACAGCACTCACTTTCACACAACCACCCGACCTGAACAACAACCCCAACAAAGCTTTCAGTTTCGTCAGCACAAGGAAAAAAAGCTTTCGTGAAGGTAGTTTCAATTTGCCACTTGGTTACACTCAAGATTAGTGAATAATTTATCCGTACTGAATTTGTTGTTTCATTTCAGCAGGGGGAAAAGATACAAAAGATTCATAATTTCAGTCAGATAGATATTTCTTTTTACTACTTTTTTTTTTACTAATAATAAGGGTAATGCCGTTTCAGCGAAAGATTCTTTATCGACAACCAACAAATCAGGGTAAATTTAACAGAAATTTAGAAATATTTTTTCTGTTTCGGAATAAGAATATATTTTAACTAGAATGAGTTTTAAACCATTTTCGGTTATTTATTATTTGGGTATGACTATAATAAATACACAAATTATCTACGATTTAGATTGAGCAAAGCGGAGACGGGGATCCAAATATACTGACACTGCACAGCGATGCAGGAATAAACTCAAAGAAAAAGAATCCTGTCTAGGGGCGTCAGCTGTTAAGGGGCGCGGAGAAAAATAATTTAATGTAAAGATAAAAGGTATCAAGCAAAAAATATTAAAAATCTGGAAATAGTAGTTCGTATAACAAGAGTGGATATGATGTCCATATCATCCGAAGGCGATATGCACATTCCACTCAAGCTGTGCAGCGTACTTTTTCTACGACTAACGAATAGAAGGAAAACAAGAAACTGTAGAAATTTGAAATTTTAATTAACATTATTAATCATCATTTTATGTATTGCTTTCCTGAGCTTTCCTAATGGCATTTGTTATTAAAATTATATTTTATTTTATATACAATGTTTTTATTATGGCTTATAAATGAATTTTCTTTCTCTTTATACCAATTTAAGATGTTGACGATGTCTTTTTCTCGTTATAAGAATAACATATTACAATTACTATTACATTTGGACTTGTCCAAGTACGAATTTTAGTTTCTGCGCATTCAAGGTTAGCCTCTATTTAACGCTCGCTGGCTATTATTAAATAGACTAATAAAAATACTAACTTATTATTAAATACATAAATATATCATCACGGCGTATTACCCATTCCTGGGTGTGCCAATCTGCTTTGTATACAGGTTTTGGTAGTAATGATGACATACATACTTAATTTATATATCTCGTCTAAGAACATTAGAAGACATTATAATAACAATGAAAAATAATTATCAATACTAATATCGTCTCATTTCTTTAGAACATAATTATACAGAAACCTGCAAAATTAGAGGAACGCCAAAAAAAGCTATATATTTCAAAAAGTACGAACCCTCTTTTTACCCTCCGTTACCTCTAGGTAAGGAAGGTATTGTCTTTGGTCAAAAAATTCGGTGGTTAGTTTTCATTGAATAAGCACGTTTTAGGGTCTTTACAATACGATTTTACTATTTTTATGATGATGTCCGTATGTATGTATGTATGTATGTATGTATGTATGTATGTATGTATGTATGTATGTATGTATGTATGTATGTATGTATGTATGTATGTGTGTGTGTGTGTGTGTGTGTGTGTGTGTGTGTGTGTGTGTGTGTGTGTGCGTGCATGTGTGTGTATGTGTGTATGTGACCGCGGTTTCAGACACGATATCTCCAATACTAGAATTCCAAAAATTACAATTATTACGTATTCCTCTTCCTTACAACCATATGCAGACTTGATTAGATTTTGGTTATAATTGGTCAACCGGAAGTACCCTCATTTGAAGATTTTAACAGGTTTTCTTGAAAAACTCAGTTAAATATTATTATAACTTAAAGAATATATTATTCTCTATACGATTTGATTGCATTTTATATTTCATATTCAACAGATATAGAGTTAAAGAATAATAAAGATAAAAAATTCGTATAAATTTCATAATTCAGCCAGCTATGCTAACTTAACCATGGAAACTGCTAATATATTCAGGTAATTCAAATTGACAGATGTCAGTATCAATAAAAAGTAAATGAATGAAAGAATAAAGGAAATAACTCTAGTGTTGGAAGTTTCTTAAAAGATATAAGAGAGACGATTACTTTGGTTTGAACATGTCATGAGAAGAGATGAGCATATTGGAAGAATGAATAGCTTATAACAGAAGGTGGAAGAAACATAAGAAGACCAAATATAAGATGAAGGAGAGAAAAGAAACTGAATGAGGACGACACGCAAAACAAAAATTAGTGGAAGAAGAAAATAAAAAATTACGTCAAGTGCAATTCGTATAGTTTGTTTATGAAATAATTTAACTGGAAAATCTTTTGCAAGAAAATTTATGTGTAGGGCGCATGCAGTGACGTGACTTTGCTGACTTTGAAGCAGATATGTGGACTCGTGTCAAAATGACAGCTATTAATTACGTCAATAACTGACAAATGTCATAATTTTTCATTCAAAATTTCATAATTTTCTTATTTCATGTGGTTTATTTATTAAATGAAATGAGGATGACCCGCAAAACAGAAATGAATGGAAGAAGAAAATAAAAAATAGCAACCCCTAACGAATGGGAAAAGCTAAAGAAGAAGAAGATGTCAGTGCCAAGTGCCATTTGCATGAAATAATATTACTGGAAATTTAGAATCTTTTGCAAGAAAATTTATGTATGGAATTTGTACATAATACACAGGATTGACAAAAGGTATTGTGCTGGCCACATCAGATTTTTAAATATTTGTGTTGGTAATTCTACATCTACAACAAATACTAAATGGCGATGTAACACCTAAATATAGCCACCTACTAAAGATTGATTATTATTTATCGAGGGGTTAAATATTGCTCGGTCTTTAGTATCATTAAATATGGATGATTAATTTTTGATCACTATAGATCAATGAAATGTATTTATTGACAATAAGCTCGTATTTCAGTATTTCTATTAATTGTATTAAAATGTTGTGGCATATTCTCTGGAAGATAATTTGTACATATTTTACGTATCAAGTACTACTAATTTATTGAACTAATGTTCTCTTCGAATTCTTCTTCTCCTTTCGTTAATGAAATAATTGCTGGAATCATTGGAGAATGCGGATATCTTCTTCTTGCGAACTTATTCTCTTCATTTACATAGCTCACACGTTACTCTTGTATATGCGTGGTAACGGTGTAGTTAGGTATAAAATGCCCAGGTAGTGGTATATACCTGGGTATGCGTATACGAATATGTATACGTAGTTAGGGTAACATCAACAGCGATGCTCTTATCTTCAAGAAACAATCACTGTATGCCACACGCAACATACGGAGAGGAGATTCATGGTTGCTTTATTATATTATTGATTCTTGGAAGATGTGAAGATCATAAATGGTCAATAATTATTGAGGAGAAGTAATCATTCAAAAATATTCATACATATTTTTTATAACTATATTATAAAGTGCTTTTTTATATAGTTATTTTTATAACATTCAAAACCGTAAACGATTCAATCATGTATTCAATACCGAAGAAAGATTTTTGTGAAAAATTCAAGGACCTGTCTATATTTATTGAGATGCTCTCTCAACTGAGCTATGAAATGAGAATTTTTCACTTGTCGTTAATGCTCCTATCTAGTGCATTGAATACTCATCAGACAGCACGACACTGATTTTTTTTTTTGGCTCTTACTATACAGAATGAACACGAAAATCAGTGACATAGATGTTTAATATGGGAAAACATTTTTTTCTAATATTATGTCCCGTAAAACTTTATACGATGCTTCATATTATATAAAATTGTAATTTATGGTTGCCAATGTTTTTAAATTTATGATTAAATGAATCTAGTATCTGATTATTTCAAAAAGAGAACGGCAGGCCAAAGATGCATCAATGAAAAATTTGAGTAGGCCATACTTATATCATAATAACAGTATTGTAAATAATATAGAAACCGTAAAACAAAATAAACAAAAATTACAAATACTTCTAAGTAGTAATTCTTCACAATTCTGTAAGTAAGTTGTTAAATCTTAGCAGCATTGTTGAAAATTCTAATCAATAGAAACAAATGTAAAGTGTCATGTTTTATTCAGTGTTTGCAATTATTACCTATTGATTATTTACTATAACAATATTGCTAAGAATTAGTAACTTTGCTACAGTATTGGGGTAATTGTCTATAATTTAAATTATTCCATATACTCGTATGTACGAGTTACGAGTACACCATCCACAAAAATAGGCTCTTCAACCATTTTTTCACCTTCCGTTACCTTAGGTAAGGAAGGTATTGCCCTTGGTCAAAAAAATCGATGGTGAGCTTTTAGTGAATTAGCACGTTTCAGTCTCGTGAATACGATTTTACTATTTTTACGATGATGTCTATATATCTGTGTGTGTGTGTGTGTATATGTGTGGGTGTGTATGTGTGTGACGATTATTTAATAGTCAATAACTCCAATATTACATTTCTAAAAATTATATTTCTTTCGTATTTCTTTTCTTTGCATCCATATAAAGAGCTGATTAGATTTTGGTTATAATTCTTCAACCCGAAGTACCCTCATTTGAAGATTTTTAACAGTTTTTATCTACACGATTTGATTGCATTTTATACTTCATATTCATTGGATATAGAGTTAAACAAAATCTGTTATATATATATATATATATATATATATATATATATATATATATATATATACATTATTACTAGCTGTCATTCTGATGCGGGCCCCCATATCTGCTTGCCAAAGCCATCAAAGTCACATGACTGCCCGCGCCCTATTATATTTAACATTTCTCGTATACCTCGCTTTACACGAAAAATTCTACTCACACTTATTCTTGGTATTTAGATTTTTAAATTTTAAATTCATTCTATGAAGGAGTTTTGTCCCACTCTTCTAATTTTTCGAGATTTTTCCAATTCAATATGTAATATATCTATAACTGCAAATATTTAACTATTAATACAAGAAGAAATAATATATGTATGTACTTCTCGGAAAAAGTCTGCAGTAATGTCTCTGGATTTTTCACACTGGCATTTATCTGTCAGTTACAAACATTTTAATTTTTCAATTGGTTTCCATGGCATTATTTGGGCTGACATTTATAACAACAGATTATTTTATGTAATGTATTTCTTTATTTCTAAATCTATAAAAGATATAATAGAATATTCATATGTATCAGATAGAGATTTTAATCTTTATTTTAATACTTGCAAGAACAAAAATTTTCAACAAATAATGTTTAGAAGATTTTTTTTCTCCGGTTCTTCAGGTTGTCCAATTGTTACCAAAACCTTTTCAACTCTTCCCAGTAATGCCCGATTGAGAAATACGTAGTTAAATAGATATTAATATTATAGTTTTTGAGAAATCGTCCTTCCAACACACACACACACACACACACACACACACGCACGCACGCACGCACACACACACACACACACACACACACACACACACACAAACAGACCTTAAAACGTGCATATTCATTAAATTCTGGATATGCAATTTTTAGCATGAATCCAATACCCCTCTTAGCTTGAGGTAAAAATAAAAAGAAATTAAATTTTATATCATTTTATATAATCAGCCAGTAATGCTATTACCATGAAAACAGCTACTGTATTAAGAAAATTCTAATTGACAGAGGTGTGTCAAGTGCAATTTACATAGTATGTGTTATTGTGTTATAATTTTATTGGAAATATATATGTAGAATCTTTTGCAAGAAACTTTCTGTATGGAGTTTGTACAAGATATACATAAAACTAACGGAAGGTATTGTGCTAGCAGTAACAGATTTTTTATTTTATTTTTCAAAAGCAGACGTTAATATATGAATATTTTTTATATTTTTATCTATATTTTAAAATATATAAGCCTGTAATTAATTGCAAAAGATTCTGTACAAAATTCAAATTTACGGTATGACGACATACCGTCTGACGTCTGATGACAAAACAAGGCCGACCGTGTAGAATTGCGGAACTACTCAGTTTAACCCTTAAACATGACAGCTGTTACGTTGTGAATTTTTGATATTTGTTGGGATTTACGCAGTTGTAATTAAATATTATTGTACATTAAGTAAACGTGATGAAAAGTAATTTTGTAAAGGCAGATTCACGCAATTTCCCTGTTGTTGATGTAACAAAGGTTAATAATTTATTTGTGCAAAATGCACGGTTTATTAGTAAAAACTGAATGGTAAGCAGGCATACTTATTTGTTTCTACAATTTGGCACAAAGTTATATTTCATAACTATAACGATAACCTAAGCAGATGACAAAAACAAATCACAGAACAAAGAACAGATTAATAAACGCCAGGTTTATGCGCGCGCAATCTCTATCTGTCACTAGCCGGTGTGACATCACAGTCGAATTGGAGATAAAAAATCTGATGTTGCCAGCACATAACCTCTCGCCGTATATTTTACCTGGCTGTATGCATAAAGCAAAGAATATTTTTATAAATACAAATAATATATTCATATAAATCTATGACGTATAAACTTCTTTATTATTCAATAATAGCATGTCTCAACATGAAGATATTTTACCATAAATTATGTTACAATAAATTACAAAGTAGAGTTTACCATATATAAATATTAGGCTGGTAACTGCAATTTTCAATTCGAACAACGTTGTTTACTTTCTCTTCATATTCTTCTAGTAAAAACATTAATTTTGGGCGGTCTAAAATGTATATATGGATTGTGCATCTATTCTTATATATCTTCTTTTACATTTTATTTTTTCATACATGTTATATCTAAATAACACTAATTCCCTTTAATAAAGTGACGGATAGATTGCACTCCGATTATTCTTATATCGATGTGTAATTTTGTCAATATTTACAACTTACTTGAGAAGAATTTGATAGCTTTTTCGCAATTCAAAGTTACTCTAGTCTATAGTACTGGTGTACATTGTCCCATAATGTTTGAAACAAATTTAAGTCCTTCAACCTAGATTTATCATCTCCATAATAGTCACAGATCAAGAACTAATGGATTCTCCAAGTACATTTTTCTTTCATTACTCATTATTTCTGACACTGACATTTATCTGTCAGTTACAAATAATTTAAATTATCAACTATTTTTCATGGCATTCTTTCGGCTGTCAAATTTATTACAACAGATTATTTTATATATTATACTTCTTTTATCTCTAAATCTATGGAATATATAATAAAATATTTAAATGTATCAGATAGAGAATTTAATTTTCTTTAATATTACCACGAAAAATTTTCAAAAAATAATATTTAGAAGATTTTTTTCAAGAATCTTCTACTTCCGGTTGTCCAATTATTACCAAAACCTTTTCAGATCTTCCCATGAATGTCCGATTGGGAAATACGTTGTTAAACAAATTTTAAGTCTTATAGTTTTTGAGTAACCGTCCTTCCAACATCCCACACACACACACACACACACACACACACACACACACATCCACACACACACACACACACACACACACAGACATCATCGTAAAAATGTTAAAATCGGATTGTAGGGACCGTAAAACGTGCTTATTCAATAAAATCTGGATATGCGATTTTTAGCATGAATGCAATACCTCTCGTAGCGAGAGGTAAAAATTGTACTTTTAATAATTAATTGTAGGTGTAATATATAATTTTTAAACAAAGTGTTGCATTTTTTGACATTGTTTTCAAGCGTATTATTGAAAATTTGTTCCAAATATGTTAAAATGAGGTGCCCCCCGTAGTTACGTCCCTGACATCGAAGAAACTGTCGAAGCAAATAATATTTCAAAAGTAGGTATTTGACAGTTAACGCTCATTTCATTTCTTGAATAACGTTTACTAAATCTGTTCTAACACATCTTTAAATTAGGTGTACTCAATCACTAAAGCCGTAAATTAAATAATTTTAAAAATAAAAATGGTCAAGACTAATGGGGGGATTCGTATAGTTTTGGTTTCGGAGCCAAAAATATCCGGATAATTGACTGTTGAACAATCCGGATCTCGGATCCAAATCTCAGTATCGGATTTTGGATTCGAATCTGAGTCTCGGATTTTGGAGCCGAATCTGAGTATTGGATTTTGGATCCGGATCTGAGTATCGGATTTTGTATCCGAATCTGAGTATTGGATTTTGGATCCGAATCTGAGTATTGAAATTTGGATCCGAATATCGAATCTTGGAAACGGATTTGAGTATCGGATCTTAGATTCGAATATGAGTATATGTGTAATAAAAATAATACAAATTTAATTTTTTTATTCACAATTTACTAAACAGGCCCACTTTAACGGTTTGAAGTTTGAATTTGAACTCAATTCACATTCAAAATGAAGAATCGGATCCAGAATAAAAATTTGGAGGCGGATCTGTAAACAAAACATCGCTTCCGGATCCGGATCCAAATTCGAATTAAATTTTAGGATATCCGCTTCAATATTCAAAAGTTTTGTCGGATCCTCACAGCACTAGTCAAGACTTTATTCTCTAAACGTGTTTGTGTAAATTAGCCAATAAAACTTAACGAGGCAGTTAATAATTATTGAGAAAAATTGTTCTCCCATCTAAACACCTATATGACGGGTTCTTGTGTTCATCCTCAATGTTAACAGCATATTGTCGCAAACTGCGATTCTATCTGTTCAGATTTCCCTTGGTAATTATATATTATAATTTGTTCTTTAAATTTACTGCAATATGTCGCGCCATCATATTCAAACTAGTAAACTAATTACTTGCAGCTTAATTATAATAACTAACTATTCGGTTAACTGGATAACCGATTAACCGAGTATTTTTGAGAATACCAGAAATAACTAACCAAAAGAGTTTTTAGTTACTGCAAATGTCTTCTGTATTCTTTATTTCCAGGCAAACAAAACGGAACTGGTATAATTATTACCATTAGTAACAAATTAATCTTACGTATTAATGTAGTGTGTAGTAGATTTAATCTTCTTGAAGTATGATCTTATTAACATTTCAGATTTCAGTCTTTATGAAAGTCTGTCTGCCGGCTGACTATTACGGAGAACGATTTACGCGTGTATTCTATGGCGGCGAAGTGGGGAGGAAACTAGGGCACACAACCCATTTCGCACGGCACACACGGTTACCTTGCCCCTTTATTGTGTGAGATATTAATTGTTCCACACAACGCTCGTTATCTAAAGCTGAATAAATATACATGTTCGAATTTTTACTACTAGAGAAGAATGTTTTCATTTTAAAAGTAACAGGATGAGGCTGACTAATATTTTATAAAAATTCGTATCTCTTAAGTTAATAAATAAATTAATCATTACGACTTATTACTCATTTCTGGGTGTGCCAATCTATTTCTATTCCAGCGCAGCTGTTGCTTCTAATTAGTGGATTCTGTTCAAACCTATAATTTTACAGATCTGTAAACCTGTAAAAAATTGTGAAAACCACATAATCTTTTGTTGATTAATATAAAATTATCCCTAATAGTGACAGCTTTCGTTACGATTTTGTTTCTTATTTACAGCTTTACAGATCAATAAGACTTTATACTCGTAATTTGGAAGAGAATAATTATGGTCATAATTCATGAAAATTGAGAATTTTAGAAACCAGAAAAACATTTATTTTTGCGACCTGGATTTTTTTAGTAATTGTTGTTTGACATTTGATTTTGTCAGTTGTTTGACAGAACAGCCAAATATTTTCAAACTTTGAATACTTTTTGTGAATCAACAATAGAAAAAGTACAGTACACATGCGTGGAGCCTGTTGCCAAATATGTGTTTACACCGCTCGCCTTGGGCTCGCGTCGCATACTCCTGCTATCATGCTCGTATAAAAAAAAATCAGCTTCGCGCATTTAGTTCCATAATATGCTCATTTGACACCACAATGTTTATATTTAAAAGGAAATAAATAATTTGTTCGACATATTAAACTGTATTTAATAAACATATTATATTATTAGAAGCAGAACTTAGGCCCGATCCTACCACAATTAAACTGAAGGTTAAAAGCGATGCGAACAACACTTTTAACTTCCAGTTAGCTCGAACCATAAGTGGTAAGAACTAAAGAACTGTTTTGCAACATAACCGTACCGTTGGTTAGCACTAACTGTTACTTTAATTAGAGGTGGCAGGAGCGGGCCTTATTGAAAGAAACAAAAAGCGATCAAAAAATTTAATCACTTTTTCAAGATCTATGAATTTGTCTATATACAAGATGTGTTGATTCTCAAGCAAAAATATTTTTTCCGAAATTCGGAAAATTGTTTCTTATTTATCATTTAGTTCTTTTTTAGTGCGCCACTTCTGGCATGAAATTTTTATTAAAAACAATGAATTATCTAATCACGTAATAGACATTAAATAGAAAATATATTAATTCGTAATTATTTCCTATTTAACATCGGTTACGTGATTAGATAATTTATTATTTTTAATAAAAATTTCATGTCGGCAGTGGCACAATAAAAAAGAATTAAATGAAAAAGTAATAAATAATTTTCCGACTTTTGGAGGAACTCTTTTTAATTGAGAATCAGCACATCGAAATGTATATACCCTCAAAAAAATTAACTTTTTTTTAACACCCTGTATAATCCATCGAAGATATTTTCTTTTAATTTGATGCATGTTTCTGATTTATATTATATCTGTACCGCTAAGGTTGAGGGTGTTGATCAATCATCATCTTAACGGTTTTCAAAGCTGTTACGGAGACAGCCATACAACCCCTATTATTATTATTATTATTATTAATTTTATAATATAATTGAAACTTTTGTTTCTTCAATTTTCGTACAAGTAAGATTTAATATCTTTTCCCAATTTGTTAAAAATAAAAGTTACGTTTTCTCTCTTATTGCATCAATTTCGTGAACTTTCTATTGCATCATTTGATGATCGAATTATCAAAATTCTTTAATAGACAGCCCTATTAGATCTGTCAGCAGATCGCGACTAATTCAAAAGTGACACAACTCGGATGTAATCACGTACAGAAGTCTTCGCTATAATAAACCCCCAACTCGTTATGAAATTTCTCAATTGCAGTTTCACTTTTGCTGCAAATTAGAAGAAATGAAGATGTTATTGCCCTTGTAGAAAACAAGATTTCACATAATACTTAGAAAAAGAAGATAAAGAATTATTACAGGTGCAATTAGAAAAAATATATTCGTAATTATTTCGAAATTAATTATATATTTTTTTCAGATTGGTTTTACAAGGGATAAAGAGTAAAATTGATAAAAAATTACAAAATGTAACCTGAATTTATTTAGTTATGTCGTAAAATACCTTTTTTAAACAACACCTAGTCATTTTATAAAACGCTGTCAGATCTAGATTCTTGATCTTCGTTTATTTAGTGTTATTTTACAATCTGGCTAGACGTTTTATAAAACGATGAATATTGTTATATAAATATTTCGGCATTTTCACTTGCAATTTCTAATGTAGAAGCTAAGTAAACTATAGCCAGATTGTAAAATAACGCTAAATCAACGAACATAAGCATAACCATAAAAATAACTATAACTCGTAGTTAAATAATGAAATAAAAGTTTAATGCAATTTTTCAAAATGATGTTCCTGTAAGTCGGAAATATTTGATTCAATATTAGGTATGACTAATTTGAATGCATTTTTCAGGTATTCGTCCGTTATCCGATTTTTCTTTATTTTTAACTAAATTCATTTCAGAAAATAATTGCTCACATGAGCAAGTGGTAGAAAAAGAGATTTTTGCAGCATGTTTTTTTTAATTTGTGGTATTGGTTATCTTTATTCAAATTTTGAAAAAAAAAATTCTTGAAAAATAAGTTTTAAATCTGAACTTGATTGCAATTCTATTATTTCCTCTTGCAAATCATGTAAGGTAAAAGCACCGGTATAGTTGACAGAGCACTAGTAATTAACAATTTCAGTTTAAATTACAATAAAATAAACAAATCTGACGATTTTTGATATTGCTATTGATGTTAATCTACTAGTATAACCACCTGTGATGAAAATGTGTAACATTGGTTAATGCTAAAATCATCACCTTTTTACCTCCAGCTACCCTTGGTAAGAGAAGGGGAGGGACAGGGATCATGCTAAAAATCGCATATCGAGATTTTGATAAATGACCACGTTTCAAGGTCCATAGAATTCGATTTTAACATTTTCACAATGATGTTTATGGGTGTGTATGTGTGTGTGTGTGTGTATGTGTGTGTATGTGTGTGAGTATGGATCTTCCGGCCACTCTAGCTCAAATACTATCAACCGCAGAATTTTTAAATCTTGTATTTCAACCTTACTCTAATATGGAAAGAAGCTATTAGATTTTGGTGTAAATCAGATAACTAGAAATCGCACTTTACTAAAAGCTCAAAATAGTTTTTCTTCCAAAAATACCTTTAAAAGTAATTATTTCGCGATTATGTTATTATAAAAATTAAAGATTATTGCGTTTTGTACTGGCATGCATTAATAATTTTTCTATATATGTTATAGATAAATTAATAAAATAATTAATTTTATATATCCCGGAGTCTATGTTTTAAAGATAAACACACTTAGTTATAAAATTCACGTTTCAAATGTATGTAACTGACATATAAATGTCACTGTCAAACAAATAATCATTTCAAATTCATAATAGTAACATTTTAAAAAGAAAATTGTAAATAGAACAACAGTTTATATGGAAAGGAACAATATACATAGTTTCCAGCATTAGTAAATACAGGTATGTATTTATATAAAAATAATAATAAATATATCATACGGCATATTACCCATTGTTGGGTGTGCTAATCTGCTTTGTACACAGATTTCGCTAATGATGATGACGCATCGTGCGGGCGTTTACCAAGCGTCGCCACACGAGTACTCATTTCAGGCGTGGTGAGTGCACCACAGGGGTTATTTTTGTGCTATTTAAAATTCGAAATATTAGGTGTTGGTAGGGATTGAATTCGGTTCCCTAGATTCGCGACCAGACACTCGGCACGCGGCCACTAGACCTTATAGGTATATGTATTTAAATTAATAAAAATCAAATGGCGGGAGGTAATGTTGGTCACATCAGATCTTTTTTATTAGATAATTAATTTTAATTGTTATTTTTATATGCATATTACTTCCTAAGACGTCAATGAATGCGAATAATTGCTTGTATTTTTGCTAAACAATAAACCATGTTTTGGCCAACAATATTACATATTTTCATTTCTTAAACTGTCAACTACCGGTGCTTTTACCTTAAATATATAGTATCAGTAACAGTTTTTATTATAATTTGAGTCGATTCTTTATTTAAATATGTAATGTTACTACAGTTTTCCATTTTATTACTGACAAAATGTGTGTGGTACAGTACAAAATGTTTACTAAGTATACCATCTGTAAAGAAATATATTCGAGGGGTGTCTCAAATGACTGGTTTCTTATTTAAACATACTTAACTTCTACTAAAAATTCCAGTCTTAATGCTATTTTAATTATATGGACGTTTTTTAAGTTCAACGCATTTCTAGCTAACAAGTAAGAAAGAGTATGCGTTTTTAACTTGACATTAAAATTAAATATACATATTACAATTATGCTACTTTCATATTTATTATATTAAATGCTTTCAAAATAATTAGAATTACATTGTTACAAATATGTAGGATATATGTAGGGGATGCAAAATAGACAGCCAACTAATATTAAAGTAGACAATTACTCTTCCCTGATGATATTTATAATTAAAATTGATAGTGCAGATTGTCAAGTTCGATGGAGAAAAAATCAAAGAAACTGACATCTGGTGAGAGATATGTGAAAGTAGCAAATGGGGAAAACATTACTTTTTATCATTTGCAATAAATGTTTATTTTGAATATAAATGATATTTTGCACTAAATCAAATCCTTTCGATGTTTACACTTTGAACTAAAAACAATAAATGATATCACTATTTTACTAGAAAAAATAGCGACCAAATGGGGACTTTGTCGTCGTTCATATTTTTCTCCTATTAACACTAAAAGTATCTTGTTTATTATAAATCATTCATTTCAAAAATTACGAAATGTCATATTGTTATGACTTTTCCAGTCACCCTTGTATATTACATTACTTCATACGAATACAATAAAAAATCTCTCAATTCTTAACACTATTGCGAAGCCTCCTTACTCACGCGAACAAATTATTTGGCCTCTGTAATTATTTTCTGTTGTCTCCTTGAAGTCGCAAGTGACCCGTTTGTAGTATCACGTGTGCTAGGGGTGTGTAAAGATGCACTCGAAGCAGGTATATAATAATTACACACAAATACAGATGTAATCTCGTGTGAACCGGAAACACAGGGCTGTGACGTCACGCCCGGAGCAACAGGTGCCTGAGGGTTCACACACTTTATATCCACGGCCAGGGCACCACTCAGGAGGGGGATTTTTTTTTAAATGATAATAACGAGGTATAAAAGATTTTACTTGAAAGCGTTTGAGTCAAATTCAGCAAAAATGTTATAAAGTGTAATAAAATTCCATATGTATGAAGATTGAACTAATTTTACGAATAAAAGGTTTTGTAGGTAAACAAGTACTGTTACTAAAATATTATGACTCATATTTTTCCCCACAGACTCGTAAATGTTTAAGCACTTATTAAAACAAAATGTATGAGAATATTAATAAAAGAAGAAATTATTGTTTCGGACAAAACATTTTTAGTTCACAATTTCAAAATTTAAAAGCAATTAATACATGTTGAAGTAGAAAATTTAATGATGCAAATTTTAATTCAAAATAACAAATAAGTATTTTATCTTTCAAGTAGTGCTGTTATGTCATAATGACATTATAGTCCTCAATTTGAGTACTCTAAGGAAAACAGAAGTGTACTCAGTACCATAATAGGGTAACGAGGTATGTACTTCTTTATAAACAAATTGAAAACAGCATACTTAATTTTTTAGATTTTTTTTTTTGTTCAATACCAAATTTTTTTTTTTTTTCATTGATTTACGGCACCAAAATTGATTTATCTACTCTGTACTTAAACAAAACTGACCTTGTCAGATTAATAATGTACTCAAAAAAATTAATTTATTTTCCATTAATTCGTAATCATTACAATCCATCAGCTGTTTAAAACGCAGTTACAAGGCCGTAAAATATTAAATAAATATAAAATATAAGTATTCGTAATATATTTTAGAATTATATCTGCGAATGATAATGGTTTTCAGAAAGTTATTCATGTTTTTTTCTGGGTGTTTGTGGGCCAGTGCGTCCCTGAATCTTGCCAACGTCCGGTCTTCCGTCCAGTCGGCGGGCGACGGACACGTCTGAATTTTCGTGTCGCGGTCGACTGCTCTGGAAAATTTTGTATTAGTCTCATAGTCTTCAACCCAAAACATCATCACATGATTTTTTTATTTCCTATAGATATTTGCATTTTTATTCGATGCACGATAAATTTAGTATTTTGCAATGCAAATTAGACAATAAAATGATGATTTCAGTTTTCAAATGATTTAAAATAACACGAAAATATTACAAAATCTTTTTTTCTTATAAGACACCGATTTCAATCAAAAATCAATATAAACATCCAATACCTGTTGTTTTGTGCATGTAATCAAATTGTCATTCGTAAATCTTACCAACAGAAGCATATAAGAAAGAAAAATATATTTAAAAGATTCACATCAGATAAAGATTTATTTACTGTTTTATTTCCTAATGACCATATTAAACGTAAATTTAATTGTCAAAGTTTTAAAATAATATTTTCCGAAAATTCATATATTTATATATTTTATTTATATACAGATTGTTCCTTTTAAGTGGTAGACTGTTGCTATTTCGAGATGTATAGGAGTTACGAAGTCGGTTAAATTAGCATTAGCAAACAATTTTATAAAACTATTTTAATCAGCACAACAAAAAAATTCTTAGACCAGTGGTTTCCAAAATACTAGGTGCAACCTTCTTATTGTAACGTTTTTATTTATATGGGTGAAGTGTAAAACTCAGACAGATATTATTAATTAAAATAATACGTTTATTTTAAACTATAAATAATTAAGATTAAATATTAAGAAGATGATAAATGTAACTAACACTATGATTAAATAATTATAAACACTAAGAATATTATTAAATACTTAAACACTAAGATTATTTATTTAAACGACATTTATATCACTACATTTATTTATATTATACGTCTATACGATTTGGTTGCATTTTATACTTCATATTCAATAGATATAGAGTTAAAGAATTTTAAAGAAATTAAATTTTATAAATCAGCCAGCTATGCTAAACATGGAAATTACTAATATATTCATATAATTCAAATTGACAGATGTCAGTATAAATAAAAAGTAAATTAATGTGGCAGAGATGAGGATGTTGAAGTACATGTTGGGGAAGACACGGAAAGATAGGTAAGGAAATAACTCGTGTTACAAGTTTCTAGAAATATACAAGAGAGAAGATTACATTGGTTTGAAAATGCCATGAAAAGAAATGAAGAATATATTGATGAAGAATGAATAGCTTAGTAATAGAAGGTTCAAGAAACAGAGGAAGACCAAAGATAAGATGGAAGGACTGTAGAGAAAAGGAACTGAATGAGAATGACACGTAAAACAGAAATGAGTGGAAGAAGAAAATAAAAAATAGCGACCCCTAACGAATGGAGAAAGCTAAAGAAGAAGAAGAAGAAGATGTTAGTGTCAAGTGCAATTAGCATAGTTTGTTTATGAAATAATTTTACTGGAAATTTAGAATATTTTGCAACAAAATTTATGTATGGAAATTATACATAATACACAGGATTGACGGAAGGTATTGTGCTGACCACAACAGTTTTTTTTTTACTTATTCCATTCAGTATTTTTTTCTGAATTCCACGATATACGTACATTATACCCTACTACCTATTATAAAATATTTGAGACAGATTCAAATGAAAATTATTCATAAGAGAATGAAGAAAATATCTAATCTTCATACATATTAAGATTTTATTTATGAATAAAATTTCATTTTATAACTGAGAATGTATACGAAATATTTGTTTTTCATTACACTACAATTAACATGAAACAAAATATTCAATTATTTTCTTTAAAAGACTATTATTACAATCAGATTTATTAATTTTCATTTTTCCCAAATATTTATTAATGAAGTAAGGTAGAAGGGAACTACCCTGAACATATTTAAAATAAAATTTAAAAAAATATGAACCATCTATTTCATTTTCAATAAATCTGTCGGTATCCTTTCGTCTTATTAGGTAATATTACATGAATATTTTCACACGTAACAAAATTTTCAGAAATTTTAGACTATCATTTCAGAATCTAATTTGTTTTAACAGTAAACCAGAACAAAATAAATCTACTTTTCTCG
>OX596281.1:15164505-15469505 GCA_951394225.1 Harpalus rufipes | reverse complement strand
TTGCACTGCTTTTCCCATTCGTTAGGGGTCGGTATTTTTTATTTTCTTCTTCCACTTATTTCTCCTCAATCAGTTCCTTTCTCTCAAGTCTTCCGCAATACAGTCCTTCCATCTTATCTGTGGTCTATATATTCTTCATCTCTCCTCATGGCATATTCAAACCAATGTAATCGTCTCTCTTGTGTCTTTCTAGAAACTTCTAACACTAGAGTTGTTTCCCTTATTATTTTATTCCTTACCATATCTTTCCGCGTCTTCCCCAACATCTATCTCACCATCCTCATCTCTCCAACATTCATTTTCTTTTCATTGATACTGACATCTGCCAGTTTGAATTATATGAATATATTTGCAATTTCTATGGTTAGCACAGCTGGCTGATTTGTGAAATTTAATATCTTTATAATTATTTAACTCTATATCTATTAAATATGAAGTATAAAATGCAATCACATCGTATAGAGTAAGATATTCTTTAAAATAGAATAACATTAAATATCAATAAATATACCGGTGTACCAATTATAACCAAAATCTAATCATGTCTGCATATGGATCTAAAATTATAATTTCTGGAATCGTGGTATTGGAGTTATGCAAACGATCGTCACATACACACACAGACACACACACACACACACACACACACACACACACACACACACACACACACACACACACACACACACACACACACACACACACACACACACACACACACACACACACACACACACACACACACACTACAAAATGGCCAAAAGTTTTCAATCAGTCGCGCCCGAGAAACATTTGGAGAGCATACTCTCCGTCTCTCTCTCAGTTTTCTATAAAATTTTGGCTCCACAGGATCTGGAAAGTTGCTCATACTGGGCCGCAGTCTATTTGGTTCCATCGTTGCACTGTTTCGTTTTCAAAATTTTAAATTATTTCCGACCAGAGTTCTGCCAACAATAATTTTAATATTCTAAATTGTCGAGTTAAGTTGCACGACGACGTTCTAACTATGTTATTTAACGGAAGGGTTCAAAATTACTTGGTTTTTAGTTTCACTATATACTTTTTATATTTTGTTAACTAGTTTCGCTATACAATAGCATCATCAGAACTATAACTAAAATAACCTAAAACTAAAACATATTGTATATATATAATAACAATCTTAATGCCATCTGTGTGGAGTTAGGAGTATGCAGTTTTATTATACAATCTTAATGCCATCTGTGTGAAGTTTTGTGGTTTTATTAAGTCTTAATGCCATCTGTGTGAAGCTATGTAGTGTTATATTATAGATTTTCCAAGAATTTTATTAGGGGTGAATTGTGTAGGGTTGTCTGGTCATTGAGTGTTTTTTCTTTATTGTTGATGGATTTGCCGATTTCTAATGCCTCTAAGATGTTCAGTCGCATCCCTTTGTCCTCTATATGTAAAATTTCGGGTTCAAAGTTACTAGTGTGATTACATTCTAGAAGGTGTTCAGCGAATGTGGAGTCTGTTTTATTTTTAATAAATGATTTTTCGTGCTCTGTTATTCTAGTTTTAAAATTCCGTCCTGATTGGCCTATGTACACAGCATTACAGTCGTTACATTTTAATTTGTATACACCTGATTTATTTTCTATTTTTGTTTTTTCTTTTACATTTTTTATGTGCATGCCTAGGTTATTGGTAGTTCGAAATGAAACTATGACATTATTGTTACTTTTTGAAATTAAATTTGCTATTTTTTGCGATGTGGGACCTATGTAGGGTAAAACTCTATATGATTTTGCAGTTTTTATATTTTGGTTATAAATGATTTTTGAATAATTTTTCAATTTTGTTTTTCTAATTAAATTGTTTATCAATTTTGTGTTATATCCGTTGTTTTCTGCTATTGTTTTGATTATTTTTACTTCCTTTCCGTACTGTTCTTCTTTTAGGGGAATGTTTATTAATCTATTTACCATGCTGTGAAAGGCTGCTAATTTATGGGATTTTGGGTGATTAGAGGAGTTATGAATTATTGTGTCAGTGTGAGTTGGTTTTCTGAATATTTCGAATTCGTGTGTATTTTTGTAGTGTTTGATTGTCAAGTCTAAGAAATTGATTTTTTTGTCCTTTTCTATTTCTATTGTGAATTTAATGTTGGTGTGTAGTTTATTTATTTCTTCTACAAATTTGTTTAATTGTCTAGTTGTTCCTGTCCAGCATATTAAAATATCGTCTACGTATCTGTACCAGTATTTTATGTGTTTTGTTTCAGTCTTTAGTATTTGTTTTTCTAAATTGTCCATGAAAATTTCTGCTAATAGTGGTGATATTGGTGAGCCCATGGCTAGCCCTTGTGGTGTTGTGTAAAAGTTTTCATTAAATTGAAAATAGTTTTGGTCTGTACATGTTTTAAATAATGTTAGATATTCTTCAGTAACTATTGGATTTGTATTTTGTTGTGTCATAATTTGTTCTATGAGTGTTATACATTCTTCAGGTGGGACGTTGGGAAATAGATTAACTACGTCTAGTGATATTAGTTTTTCGTTTGGATTTAACTCAATTTTCTTTAATTTATTACTTAGTTCTATGGAATTTTTAACTGAGTGTTCTGCTGTAAAATTTGTAAGTTCTAAAAAGGATTTGTTTAAAAATTTTGCCAGTTTATAGCATGGAGCATTGTTGTATGAGCAGACAGGTCTAATGGGAATGTTACCTTTATGTAATTTTGGTTGTCCGTACAAGATTGGTGGTTGTGGGTTCATGTTGGTTAGGTGATATACTTTGTTAGGTGGTATGAGGTACTGACATTCTTTTAGCTGTTTTTTAACTATTTTTTGGTACTTGTTAGTGGGGTTTTTTCCTAATTGTGTATAATTGTTTGAAGTAAGAAAATTGTTGACTTTTTGAAGATAGTCTGCTTTTTCCAGAATACATATTGTGTTTCCTTTGTCTGCTTTTGATATTATAATGTCATTATCTTTAATTTTTGTTTTGATTGAATTTAAAGATTTTGTAATTTTTGTGTTTCCATTTTTGATTTTGTGTTTTTGAAGGGTTTGTAATGTATTCAAAAACACAAAATCAAAAATGGAAACACAAAAATTACAAAATCTTTAAATTCAATCAAAACAAAAATTAAAGATAATGACATTATAATATCAAAAGCAGACAAAGGAAACACAATATGTATTCTGGAAAAAGCAGACTATCTTCAAAAAGTCAACAATTTTCTTACTTCAAACAATTATACACAATTAGGAAAAAACCCCACTAACAAGTACCAAAAAATAGTTAAAAAACAGCTAAAAGAATGTCAGTACCTCATACCACCTAACAAAGTATATCACCTAACCAACATGAACCCACAACCACCAATCTTGTACGGACAACCAAAATTACATAAAGGTAACATTCCCATTAGACCTGTCTGCTCATACAACAATGCTCCATGCTATAAACTGGCAAAATTTTTAAACAAATCCTTTTTAGAACTTACAAATTTTACAGCAGAACACTCAGTTAAAAATTCCATAGAACTAAGTAATAAATTAAAGAAAATTGAGTTAAATCCAAACGAAAAACTAATATCACTAGACGTAGTTAATCTATTTCCCAACGTCCCACCTGAAGAATGTATAACACTCATAGAACAAATTATGACACAACAAAATACAAATCCAATAGTTACTGAAGAATATCTAACATTATTTAAAACATGTACAGACCAAAACTATTTTCAATTTAATGAAAACTTTTACACAACACCACAAGGGCTAGCCATGGGCTCACCAATATCACCACTATTAGCAGAAATTTTCATGGACAATTTAGAAAAACAAATACTAAAGACTGAAACAAAACACATAAAATACTGGTACAGATACGTAGACGATATTTTAATATGCTGGACAGGAACAACTAGACAATTAAACAAATTTGTAGAAGAAATAAATAAACTACACACCAACATTAAATTCACAATAGAAATAGAAAAGGACAAAAAAATCAATTTCTTAGACTTGACAATCAAACACTACAAAAATACACACGAATTCGAAATATTCAGAAAACCAACTCACACTGACACAATAATTCATAACTCCTCTAATCACCCAAAATCCCATAAATTAGCAGCCTTTCACAGCATGGTAAATAGATTAATAAACATTCCCCTAAAAGAAGAACAGTACGGAAAGGAAGTAAAAATAATCAAAACAATAGCAGAAAACAACGGATATAACACAAAATTGATAAACAATTTAATTAGAAAAACAAAATTGAAAAATTATTCAAAAATCATTTATAACCAAAATATAAAAACTGCAAAATCATATAGAGTTTTACCCTACATAGGTCCCACATCGCAAAAAATAGCAAATTTAATTTCAAAAAGTAACAATAATGTCATAGTTTCATTTCGAACTACCAATAACCTAGGCATGCACATAAAAAATGTAAAAGAAAAAACAAAAATAGAAAATAAATCAGGTGTATACAAATTAAAATGTAACGACTGTAATGCTGTGTACATAGGCCAATCAGGACGGAATTTTAAAACTAGAATAACAGAGCACGAAAAATCATTTATTAAAAATAAAACAGACTCCACATTCGCTGAACACCTTCTAGAATGTAATCACACTAGTAACTTTGAACCCGAAATTTTACATATAGAGGACAAAGGGATGCGACTGAACATCTTAGAGGCATTAGAAATCGGCAAATCCATCAACAATAAAGAAAAAACACTCAATGACCAGACAACCCTACACAATTCACCCCTAATAAAATTCTTGGAAAATCTATAATATAACACTACATAGCTTCACACAGATGGCATTAAGACTTAATAAAACCACAAAACTTCACACAGATGGCATTAAGATTGTATAATAAAACTGCATACTCCTAACTCCACACAGATGGCATTAAGATTGTTATTATATATATACAATATGTTTTAGTTTTAGGTTATTTTAGTTATAGTTCTGATGATGCTATTGTATAGCGAAACTAGTTAACAAAATATAAAAAGTATATAGTGAAACTAAAAACCAAGTAATTTTGAACCCTTCCGTTAAATAATGGAGTGCAAGTTTCACCAAGTAAGAGCGGAAACCATAGAAGAAATTCTAACTATGTCTTGAGCACTTTGAATGAGTCTGCTGATTCGATTTAGAGGCAAAAGTTCGAGTCGCCACTTTTTGGTAAATTAATACATACTACACCTTCTTCACATTTCCGTAAAGTTCGTTAAATTGTCGTCTGTCTATTTGATCCCCAAAAACGTTAACAGTTTCAAGTTTCGGCTATTTGTCCAACTAAACTTTAAATAGATTTGCGTATTTAAATTTTATGTAACCTCTTTCAAAACTTTTTCTGGCGATTTTAACATGGTATATTATAGAACAACTATTATGTATTTATTATTAGATTAGACCTTATTTAGTAATAAAATTTGGAGCATAAATATTTTCTCAATACTTTTGTTACATACGTTATGTTACTGCAATTAACCGGGTTAGTCAAAAGGCAGAAGTGATTTTAAGAAACGTCTTAAAAGTCAAATGTCTTCTTTAATTTTATTTAAAAATGATTTTGAAGGTAATGGGAATAATAGAAAAGTGTGGCTGTGAGAGTTCTTGTGATAGTCGACATTTGTTAAATCTGCGAGTTTGCTACTCTTGGGAGGTTCATTAAATTTTTGCGGTTGGCATGCCTGGCAGATAATTGCAGGCTGTGACAATCCTCTTACGGCAATTAATGCGAGAAGGAACCCCGTATCTCCACACACAGATGCCAATTAAACACCCGTGCCCGCTATTTTAAATTTCACCCTTTAACACGCGCTAGCTTAAAACTCAACTCACCCTGTTACGTTAGGTAGGACAGATGAAATCTCTACATACTCATGTCATAAAAGGTGCAAATACGAACATTAATTAAAACTATGAAAGGCGACAGCACATCACATCAACATCTGTAGAGTATGAAAAGTCTTTTATTTCATTATACGCACAGGTTCTCTGAACGCTGGGTTTTGCCTCGATTTTAAATTTATCAAAAGCTAAATACTTACAAGTTCATTAACTACAAACTCGTTGAAAAAGATGCTATGGTATGGAGAACATGAAAGCAAATACTCCGGGGTAATTAGCGCGCATAATATTCGGGCATTCAATAATGAGAATGCGTATTAGGCGTTATAATTCTATAATTTTTAAATGCTTCATCCAAAAATACCATGCCTTTCTAATGCCATAAGTGCTATAGTTATCCCTACTACAAGTTATTCTGAACGGGATGTATAATTACGCAAGAATTTTTTAAGTAGTTTAGGGATTTCCAACCGACGCCAAATATTTTAGAATTTTAAATAGAACAAAATTGACACCTGTGGTGCACTCTCCACGCCAGCAATAAATGTAGGTAAGTATATAAATAAATAAAATAAATATTTCATCACGGCATATTAGCCATTGCTGGGTGTGTCAATTCGCTTTGTACACAGATTTTGGTAACGATAATGAAATATTTGTACCGTGCGGGCGTTTACCAGGTGTCAACTCATAAGCACTTATTTCTGGCGTGGAGAGTGTACCACAGGGGTCATTTTTATGTCATTTAAAATTCGAAATATTTGGCGACAGTCAGGAGCGAACCCGGTATTTAAATGTAATTTAATTTTAAGTATTTACATGAATAAAAATTAAATTAAACGGGTGGTATTGTGTTGGTCACAACAGATTTTTCATTTTTACCTCCCGCTACCCTTGGTAAGGGAGGTATAGGGATCGTGCTAAAAATCACATATCGAGATTTTGGTAAATAACCACCTTTTAAAGACCCTCAAATCCAATTTTAACATTGTCACGATGATGACCGTGTGCGTGTGTGTATGTGTGTGCGTGCGTGCCTGCCTGCGTGCGGGTGCATTGATGCGTATGTGTGTGGATCCTCTTTACGCTCTAACTCAAATATTATCATTCAGAAAAACTGCGAAACCTTGTATTTATACCTTATTCTAATGAATTCTATGGAAAGAAGCCATTAGATTTTGGAGTAAATCAAATAACCGGAAATGGCACTTTACTTGAAGCTCAATATAATTTTTTCGAGACTTATATTATTAAATTTTCTACAAGTTTGCATTAATACTTGTTCTTTATATTTTATGGATAAATTTATAAAATTATCTATAATTTAAATCCCGTTGCCTACGCTTATTTAATCACAACTTCATGGTCACACAGTTCAGATCTCAAATGTATGTAACTGACAGATAAATGTCACTGTCAAAAAAAAAATAGTGACGTTTTAAAAAAACTTGTAAATAGAACAATAAATATATGGAAAGAAACTTAATACAATTTCCAGAATGGCAGGAAGTACTGTGTTGGCCACATCAGATCTTTTGATATGTTAATCTGTATTTTGTATTTTCACCGAAAAAAATCCAATACGCCAGTAAAAACTTATTAAAGTTTAAATACATGAGGATCGAGGAAATCGACGGCACGTCTGACATCATTTACACGGAGAACATTATGTTTCTAGAGCTGAACATGGCATGCAGAGGCGTGACTTGCGCATTCGAACATCCATTAGCCAGCCAATCGCATTTTCCAGTGTCCATCATGTCACAAACATGGTTGATATGCGCTCAATTTAAACATATTAAAGTTTCATTTTGATATTAGGGTAATAAAAATCAGAAAATTAGCAATAATATTCACCTTTATATTACATATATATGATGAACATTGACATCAATAAGTATTTTTTTAAAAGCTGTAAACTTGGAAATCCCTATTAACTATATCGCTTATAAAACTTTAGATTATTTTTATCAGCCACATTGTAATATGAATATTTGATCTTGTGGGTTTAGGCTGTATGAATTCTACGTCGCTGGTGATGGGCACAGCTGTAGAATTATAACGCATGGTATGCTTCAATCGTACGTACAGACAACAAGCGTTGTGTTCCCTGTGTATAGTTTAAATAAATTCAAATGTTCCATCAAAATGTTCCTGATGTAAATTGAGTTTATTCTGATCCGTCTTAACAGGGAACAGAACGCGTGGCGTTGATAAGAGCAATCTGAATATATTTGCACATAAATATATTTGCTAGGTAGGTGTTGGTTGGGATTAGAGACGTTTCTTATTGTCAAGTCAGCCGTGAAATGAAACTGAAGGAAGATCGAGCCTTTCCTACAGCCCAAGCTTACTGCTTAGAGCTTTCAGTAAAATGGAGTAAATGTGAAGGTCATGCAGCCAATGCTGTTGTTGTCTGTGTGTGCGTTGACAGTGATTGTGATAGATCAGTATGTAACAACGATGAATGGTCATAATGCTGTGATGTATCTGTGCTTTCCTCAGCCAGCCACACACTCAATCATACTATGAATCAACTATCAATAATTAAAATGTCAACGAGACAACTTGGAAAACTATTAACACCATAAACACAAAGCTATAGCGGCTTCAAATTGCCAACATTTTTTTGAAAATATGTAGTTATTTTAATTTCCCCAAAGTGCTGTCCAAAAATTTAGTAATTATTAAATATTTAAAACAATGATTTGATTTATTAATATTTCATTCTTCATTACTAACATTTTTTATTAATAGATAGTTTAAAAAACATTATACATATTTAATATTTACCATCAACAAGTCTAACAAATCATTTTCCGTTTTAATACACACTTCCGGAAATTGGAATCATAGACACCCTTGCCTGCAACGTCACAGGCGTTCGTTCCTGCTGGTCAAACCGCACGTTAGTTACACGCGCCATGTTGATATTAATTCATTTGTTCTGTCAACAATGCTAGGTTACAGTAAATTTGTGCAATTTTTATCTCCTGCTACCCTTGGTAAGGGAGGTGTAGGGATAGTGTTAAAAATCGCATATCGAGATTTTGGTAAATGACCACGTTTTAAGGTTCCTACAATCCAATTTTAACATTTTCACGATGATGTCTGTGTGTATGTGTGTGTGTGTATGTGTGTGTGTATGTGTGTGGATCCATCCTCTTTACGCTCTAACTCAAATACTATCATTCAAAAAAATTTGAAACCTTGTATTTTCTAGGAAAGAAGCCATTAGATTTTGGTGTCAATCGGATAACCGGAAATGGCAGTTTACTTGAAACTCAAAATAGTTTTTCTTCGAAAAATACCTTTAAATGTTATTTTTGGAGATTTATGTTAAATAGAAATTAAAAACTATTAAATTTGCTACAGGTTTTGCTGTAATACTTTTTCTATATATTTTCTGGATAAATTTATAAAACTATCTATAATTTTAATCCCGGAGCCTACGCTTTAGCCGCAACTCCATGGTTACACAATTTAGATCTCAAATGCATGTAACTGACAGATATATGTCACTGTCAACAAATTAAGCATTTCAAATAATAATAGTAACGTTTTAAAAAGAAAATAGTAAATAGAACAATAATTACATGCAAAGGAACTTAATAAAGTTACTAGCATAAGTAAATATGTAGGAATATAGGTAAGTATATAAATAAATAAAATAAATATATCGTCACGGCATATTACCCATTGCTGGATGTGTCAATCTGCTTTGTACACAGATTTCGATAACGATAATGACATATTTGTACCATGCGAGCGTTTACTACACATCACCTCACGGGCACTCATTGCTGGCGTGAAGAGTGCAACACAGGGGTCATTTTTATGGCATTTAAAATTCGAATTATTTAGCGTCGGTCGGGATCAAACTTCGTATTTAAATTTAATTTAATTTTAAATATTTATATGAATAAAAATTAAATTAAACGACAGGTATTGTGTTGGCCACATCATATTATTTTATTAGTTTTTAAGTGAAATATATACTGTAATAAGTATTTAAGTGTTTAACTGAGTATTGTGATTTGTGATTACATTTCAAGCAAAGAAACATTTTTATTAGTGAAAAACAGTGAATAAAACTTATACAAAAAGAAATTATCACGCAAGCTTAGAAATAAAACTGATATATAATGACTATTTATAAGATAGTAGTTTTTAGGGCCGTTTTGAAAACGTTTGTACCAATAATAAACTCTTGGTTTCGACATAGCTTCCTCGCCAAAGCCTTGTCAATGTTTGAACCATTCACTGCACTGTATACCATACACAAAATTAAATGCAGATTCTTTGTTCCAGGGCATTGAACCTGAACCACAACCGAACCAAAACCGGAACCAGACCTAACATTTTAGCGAACACAAACCCAGAAGCAAACCGCAAATATGTTTCAGTTTAAACCGGGTATTAAAATTCGGGTTCAGGGTACAGCTTCGGTTCGGGTTCATTTTCAGTTCGAAACGTAAACGTGATCGTAATACTTACAGCCGATCATAGACACCTTCTGCGTCTGCGTTGCTGCCTGTGTTGACTGTTCGTGAAAATTGTGTTTGTGTTCTTTGTCTTGCGCTGCATTATAAATCCCGGCTCGTATTTACATTATTTCTCTATAAAGATTGTTATTTAATAAACATTAATTCTATTTATATTAGTTCGTACCGAACCTGTACCCAATACTTGAACCCGGAACAAAACCGCAAATTTCATTAATGCTTCAACCAGAACCGCATCCGAACCCATCTTTCAAAAAACAAATTAACTGAACCTGAACCGAACCCAGTTTTTGGCGGGTTCGATGTCCTGCTTTGTTCCATCATTTTTACATGTCAAATTTTTTATTTTTTATAAAACTTCGTAAAATATGTTTTTATTTACTAATCTGGCGGCAATACAATATTTAATTTCCGCAAAACGTATTAACAAAATGAAGTATAAAATGAAAACATGGATGATTGAACATTGAAGTTTTATTACAATAAATAATAAAAATAAAACCTCACAAGGGAAAAATATATTACTTGTGGAATAAAATATATCAAATCGAACAGTCAATGTATATATTTACGTCTCACTTCAAACTATTTCTCCAGTTTCCAGAAACTTTTTCTATTATAACAAAAGTTCTCCTGTATTGTACGTGTGTATCAGATAATCTGGCAGTATTTATGGTGTTTTTCATGCGTGTTCGTGTACATGTTTAATTGCGGTAACATCTACGGTTTGTACAGCGAGTAAACAAACCCTTTTTTGGGTTTACGTGTGTGGGAAACGGGCCCGCGTGTTCTATAGATTTTTCATTAGACGGGAAAGTAATTTCAGTATGTGTGCTTGACATCAAAGTTGCTACTTGCTTCGCTAATTGATGTCGACCTAAGTTACAAGTCTCTATTAAGACATGTCTTCCCTACCTAAACAGTCATGCATATTGTCTCTCTAAGAAGCAGATATTTCTATAAGATAGATACACCAGAATGAAACTATACACAAATTGGGAAAGATAAGAGATAGAATATAATACATCGACTAAAGTAACAAAAAAAATCCTACGTCAAATTTTTATGTTAAAACAGGTTAAACAATCCAAAAATTGACGGAACAAAAAAACGCATAAAGATGAAAAGTGATGCAGATTTAAATGAAATCGCAATAAAGGTTCCAAATGGCCACCGTCATACAATACCGAAGCAGTCAATGAAATGATGTAACTATTGTAGTTTCAATATCCACTAAATTGTCATGTGACACTCTGTGTTTTAGTGCTATTCTTCGAGTACTAGACCCTGGTTGAGTCCAAAACCTCCTCTTTAATATACTCTATGTGATCAGGGCAAGTTCTACCGCGATCTTGAGCAGCAGGCTTAAAGGACTCATGATATCGGAGATTTATTTATTTTATTTACATACATGTACAAAAGTGCGAACGTTTATAAGATGACGATTCGGAAAACGTTCCAAATAAATTTGCTGACCTTGGGCACCGTGTCACTAAGCTTCACCATGGTCAGCACAATGCCTGTATACTCGCTATCCGTAAAGTCAAGCAATTTTACTGATTATAACTTTTATAATAATTATTAATCGATTTATTTGTCAAAATTTATTTGAAAAAGTTGACAACTCACATTTGTCAAAAACAATTGTTTCATTCTTATTGCTACAGGATCATATTATTATGAAAATACCTAAACGACTCGTTAATTTATGGGGGAGTAAAATGCTAAAAAAAATGCGATTTCGAAAAAAAGTTATTAAGAAATATTGTTGCTTTCACAAGTTCTATCACTGGTTAAATTTAATGTACTTATTTCTGTTACACCCTGTAGAAGTAGCTGAAATTAATTAATTTCTTCAATTTACATGTAAACGAAGAGATTCAGTTTTGGTCTGACCCAGCTTGAAGCATTATTCCAAAACAACAACACATTGCTTGTTGACAAAAAAATCCATTTGTAACCCGGGAAATAATCGTCCTAACGTACTCAGGCGAGATCTATTGAAGTATACGCAAAATACATTTTAAAACCCACCAAAACGCATAAGGCAAGTAAAAATTAAATTTCGTATAGAAGAAAATGGACCACTAGCTTTATATTAAACATGAATGTTAAAATTATGTGACATACTGTTAAGTAAAGTATTTTTTCTACTCCTGTAAAAATATATTCCCATTATTTCAATTTTTTCGATTAATTATATATGATATAATTCACATTCTTCTCGGCCAATGACACAACCAGAAATCAATTATTCCCATTTTTACCTCTCGCTAAGAGAGGTATTGCATTCATGCTAAAAATCGCATATCCAGATTTTATTGAATAAGCACGTTTTAAGGTCTCTACAATCCGATTTTAACATTTTTACGATGATGTCTGTGTGTGTGTGTGTGGATGTGTGTGTGTGTGTGTGTGTGTGTATGTGTGTATGTGTGTGGGATGTTGGAAGGACGGTTACTCAAAAACTATAAGACTATAAATTTGTTTAGCTACGTATTTCCCAATCGGACATTCATGGGAAGATCTGAAAAGGTTTTGGTAACAATTGGACAACCGGAAGTAGAAGATTCTTGAAAAAAAAACTTCTAAATATTATTTTCTGAAATTTTTTCTTGGTAATATTAAAGAAAATTAAATTCTCTATCTGATACAATTAAATATTTAATTATATATTCTATAGATTTAGAGATAAAAGATATATAATATATAAAATAATCTGTTGTAATTAATTTTACAACCGAAAGGATGCCATGAAAAATAGTTGAGAATTTAAATTGTTTGTAACTGACAGATAAATGTCAGTGTCTGAAATCCGGAGACATTACTGAAGACTTTTTCTGGGAAGTAAGTACATACATTATATTATTTCTTAAAGTATTAATAGCTACATAATTAATATTATAGGTATATTACAAATTCCTTTCAGAAATACTGTTACTTCCGACAATTAATTGGAATCATCTCGAAAAATTGGAAGAGTATGACTAAATTTCTTCATAGAATGAATTTAAATTTAAAAAATCTAAATATATGGAATAAATATAAATAGAATTTTTGGTGTAGAGTGTAGGTATACAAGAAATACATTAGGGCGCGAGCAGTTATGTGGCTTTGTTGGCCTTGACAAGCAGATATGGGGGCCCATGTCAGAATGATGTTAAATAACATAATTTTTTGTTCTAAATTTCTTGATTTTCCAATTGCAACTAGTATATTTTCCTCGACAAGTAAATTCTACACACCTGGTGACAAATTAACCACGTGAGTATAGAAAAAAATAGATTTGTTAAAAGTGGACTAACATCGATGACGAGGTGAAAGAAGGAGTGTATTTCTGACTGACATTTAAAGCAACATCTCTTTTTTACCTCTCGCTAAGAGAGGTATTGGATTCATGCTAAAAATCGCATATCCAGATTTTATTGAATAAGCACGTTTTAAGGTCCCTACAATCTGATTTTAACATTTTTACGATGATGTCTGTGTGTGTGTGTGTGTGGATGTGTGTGTGTGTGTGGGATGTTGGAAGGACGGTTACTCAAAAACTATAAGACTTAAAATTTGTTGAACAACGTATTTCCCAATCGGACATTCATGGGAAGATCTGAAAAGGTTTTGGTAATAATTGGACAACCGGAAGTAGAAGATTCTTGAAAAAAAATCTTCTAAATATTATTTTTTGAAAATTTTTCGTGGTAATATTAAAGAAAATTAAATTCTCTATCTGATACATTTAAATATTTTATTATATATTCCATAGATTTAAAGATAAAAGAAGTATAATATATAAAATAATCTGTTGTAATAAATTTGACAGCCGAAAGAATGCCATGAAAAATAGTTGATAATTTAAATTATTTGTAACTGACAGATAAATGTCAGTGTCAGAAATAATGAGTAATGAATTAAAAATGTACTTGGAGAATCCCTTAGTTCTTGATCTGTGACTATTATGGAGATGACAAGTCTAGGTTGAAGGACTTAAATTTGTTTCAAACATTATGGGACAATGTACACCAGTACTGTAGACTAGAGTAACTTTGAATTGCGAAAAAGCTATCAAATTCTTCTCAAGTAAGTTGTAAATATTGACAAAATCGGAGTGCAATCTATCCGTCACTTTATTAAAGGGAATTAAGGTTATTTAGATATAACAAGTATGAAAAAATAAAATGTAAAAGAAGATATATAAGAATAGATGCACAATCCAGATATATACATTTTAGACCGCCCAAAATTAATGTTTTTACTAGAAGAATATGAAGAGAAAGTAAACAAAGTTGTTCGAATTGAAAATTACTGTTACCAGCCTAATATTTATATATGGTAAACTCTACTTTGTAATTTATTGTAACATAATTTATGGTAAAATATCTTCATGTTGAGACATGCTATTATTGAATAATAAAGAAGTTTATACGTCATAGATTTATATGAATATATTATTTGTATTTATAAAAATAATCTTTGCTTTATGCATACAGCCAGGTAAAATATACGGCGAGAGGTTATGTGCTGGCCACATCAGATTTTTTATTTTAATTCTACCCGCGATCACCGTCTGACAGTTTTGTCATTCTCACTGTTGTCACTCGTCATACTATTTTAGGTATTGTGTTTATGTTTTCCAACCGATTTTTATCGTTTTGAAAAGTGCTAAACTACGTTAAAATGGATATTGAGACCGACGAGGAGAACTGCACCCCGCCAGAAAGACTTCAGTGAGAATTTAACGATGGATATTACCAACCCGGCACTAATAAGTAGGTAGTTCCCTTAATAAATAGTAATAAAAATCTGATGTGACCAACACAAAACCTCCGCCATTTATTTTTTATTAATTTAAATACATATATCTATGGGGTCTCATGGCCGCGTGCCTGAGTGTCTGATCGCGAATCTGGGAAACCGGATTCAATTCCTACTATCAAATATTTCGAATTTTAAATGGCATAAAACTGACCCCTGTGATTCACTCTCCACGCCAAAAATGAGTACGCATGGTAAACGGCCGCACGATACAAATATGTCATCATAATTCTGTGTACAAAGCAGATTAGCACACCCAGCAATGGGTAATATGCCGTGATAATATATTTATTTATTTTCTTATTTAAATACATACCTGCATATTTACTAATACTAGAAATTATGTATCTTAAGTTCCTTTCCATATAACTATTGTTCTATTTACAATTTTTGTTTTAAAACGTTATTATTATTAATTTGAAATTATATATATTAAGTTCCTTTCCATGTAACTATTGTCCTATTTACAATTTTCTTTTGAAAACGTTACTTATTAATTTGAAATGATTATTTTTTTGGCAGTGATATTTATCTGTCATTTACATACATTTGAGCTGAACTGTGTAACCATGGTTGTGTTTAAAGTATAAGCTCCCAGATATAATTTTTATATTATTTTATAAATTTTGAGCTTCAAGTAAACTCCCAATTTCGGTTATCCAAGTGACTTCTTCCATATTAGAATAAGGTAGAAATACAAGGTTTCAAATTTTTCTGAATAATAGTATTTGAGTTAGAGCGTAAAGAGGATCCACACATACATACACACACACAGAATCTTGAAAATGTTAATAATGGATTCTAAGGACCTTAAAACGTGGTCATTTACCAAAATCTCGATATGCGATTTTTAGCACAATCCCTGTACCTTCCTTACCAAGGGTAGCGGGAGGTAAAAATCAATTTATTTGATAAATATTGTTCCAATAAATTTTGAATTTGTAAAGTTATTTCTAAAATATTTATTCAAGTAATTTCCAGATTTACAGGAATAGAAAAAGTATAGTATTATATTCGGGATTATGGGCATTATTCACTCGGATGATTTACATCACTCGCATACGGGTCGTGACGCAAACGTCATCTTAGTGAATAATGACTACCATAATCCGTCATATAATAATATATTATTTCTCCAAAATAATCCATAAACGATTGAAAGAGAAAAAACAGTGCTCGCTAATCATCCTTCATGAATTGTTCATGCTACAGTTTTTAATCAAACCTCAGATACATTTCATTTTTTGTTGGAACAAAAGGCAATAGACAGTATTTTAAATATTCATAAAGAAAAGTTCTGTCAAGTAATTAAAGAAAAGTTCGGAGATGTTTGAAGTTAATTATGCAATGACTCCATGCATGCATCTTATCTCCTCATGTGTGTATGTGTTGGAAAAGCGACCCTCTTGCGAATAAACTTTACTCATAAAACATTCGCTGGTGGAAATAAGATTCAACAGCTGTACAGGGATAAAATATAGCAGCGGACACATTACGTCTTGCACCTGCTCTCAAAGGGCTCACACATTTACTGTCACCGTGCCATTTCTCTCTTTATAATGTCAAATGAGACGAGCGACGGAGTCGTATTATTCATGCCCAAAGTTTTTAATATGTGCCAGTCGGGTGTGTATTTAAATAGGGCGTGTTGTATCGGTGTCAGAATGTCACGATCTCGATCGCACATCCATTAGCGGTGACACATACAACATTCAAGGATTTGTACACCATGTTTTGACTTAGATACACGATATAGGAGATGCAACTGTCATGTAAGATATATAGGAGAGCAAATGGACACTCATATATAACACAATCTTTCAAATATTTCAAATTTATATAAGTCGGAACATACTACATACAGAAATATCAAATTTCCTTATACCCATAACGCAGAATCAAAATGTGTTACAGTGAATGATACAAACAAAAGTTTCCGAGGACAAAAATTTCAATAGAGGAGATCTTAGCAACAACAACCTTAATCCATTTTTTATCTTCCGTCACCTTTGGGTAAGAAAGGTATTGTCTTTGGTCAAAAACTTCAATGATGAGTTTTTAGTGAATACGCACGTTTTAGGGTCCATATAATACGATTTTACCATTTTTATGATGATGTCTGCATGTATGTATCTGTATCTCTGTGTGTGTATGTGTGTGTGTGTGTGTGTGTGTGTGTGTGTGTGTATGTGTGTGTGTGTGACGAAAGTTTCGGCTCGCATAACTTCAATAGGACGATTCCAAAAATTATATTTTTTCGTGTTCCTCAAGTTTACGTCCAAAAGAAGATGTGATTAGATTTTGGTTATATTTGGTCAACCGGTAGTAGCCTCATTTGAAGATTTTAACAGTTTTTCTTGAAAAAAACGCAGTTGAATATCATTTATTAACATTTAATCTTATTATAAATTTTTAAAAATATATTATTTTCTATACGATTTGATTGTATTTTATACTTCATATTCAACTAATATTAGAGAATTATAAAGATATTAAATTTCTTGAATCAGCCAGCTATGCTAACTATGGAAACTGCTAATATATTCAGATAATTCAAGTTGACGGATGTCAGTATCAATGAAAAGAAAATGAATGTGGCAGAGATAAGGTTGTTGAGAAAGATGTTGGGGAAGACACGGAAAGATACAGTAAGGAATGAAAGAATAAGGGCAATAACTCTAGTGTTAGAAGTTTCTAGAAAGATACAAGAGAGGTAATTGCATTGGTTTGAACATGTCATGAGGAGATATCAAAAATATATTGGAACAGGAAGAAGAATGAATAGCTTACTAATAGAAGGTTGAAGAAACAGAGGCAGACCAAAGATAAGATGGAAAGATTGTATTGCGGAAGACTTAAGAGAAAAGGAACTGAATGAGAACGACACACAAAACAGAAGTGAGTGGCAGAAGAAAATAAAAATAACGACTCCTAAGGAATGGGAAAAGATAACGAAGAAGAAGATGTCAGTGTCAAATGCAATTTGCATAGTTTGTTTATGAAATAATTTTACTGGAAATTTAGAATCGTTTGCAAGAAAATTGATGTATGGGATTTATACATAATACACAGAATTAACGGAAGGTAATGTGCTGGCCACAACTGATTTTTTTGAATTTGAGATAATCAATGAAACAACTTTTTAGCTTCCTTACTTTTACACATTTCTGTACCTTAATTTACCTCAGGATCATGTTTAAATATTAGAAAATTATTTACTGGATGTTAATAAATTAAAAAAATCTGATGTGGCCAGCACATAACCTCTCGCCGTATATTTTACCTGGCTGTATGCATAAAGCAAAGATTATTTTTATAAATACAAATAATATATTCATATAAATCTATGACGTATAAACTTCTTTATTATTCAATAATAGCATGTCTCAACATAAAGATATTTACCATAAATTATGTTACAATAAATTACAAAGTAGAGTTTACCATATATAAATATTAGGCTGGTAACAGCAATTTTCAATTCGAACAACTTTGTTTACTTTCTCTTCATATTCTTCTAGTAAAAACATTAATTTTGGGCGGTCTAAAATGTATATATCTGGATTGTGCATCTATTCTTATATATCTTCTTTTACATTTTATTTTTTCATACTTGTTATATCTAAATAACCTTAATTCCCTTTAATAAAGTGACGGATAGATTGCACTCCGATTATTCTTATATCGATGTGTAATTTTGTCAATATTTACAACTTACTTGAGAAGAATTTGATAGCTTTTTCGCAATTCAAAGTTACTCTAGTCTACAGTACTGGTGTACATTGTCCCATAATGTTTGAAACAAATTTAAGTCCTTCAACCTAGACTTGTCATCTCCATAATAGTCACAGATCAAGAATTAAGGGATTCTCCAAATACATTTTTCTTTCATTACTCATTATTTCTGACACTGACATTTATCTGTCAGTTACAAATAATTTAAATTTGCAACTATTTTTCATGGCATCCTTTCGGTTGTAAAATTAATTACAACATTATTTTATATATTATATTCCTTTTATCTCTAAATCTATAAAATATGTATAAAAATATTTAAATGTATCAGAAAGAGAATTTATTTTTCTTTAATATTATCAAGAAAAATTTTCAAAAAATAATATTTAGAAGATTTTTTTTCAAGAATCTTCTACTTCCGGTTGTCCAATTGTTACCAAAACCTTTTCAGATCTTCCCATGAATGTCCGATTGGGAAATACGTTGTTAAACAAATTTTAAGTCTTATAGTTTTTGAGTAACCGTCCTTCCAACATCCCACACGCACACATCCACACACACACACACACACACACACACACACAGACAGACATCATCGTAAAAATGTTAAAATCGGATTGTAGGGACCTTAAAACGTGCTTATTCAATAAAATCTGGATATGCGATTTTT
Organism: Harpalus rufipes; assembly: GCA_951394225.1. Classification (NCBI taxonomy): domain Eukaryota; kingdom Metazoa; phylum Arthropoda; class Insecta; order Coleoptera; family Carabidae; genus Harpalus; species Harpalus rufipes. The sequence continues at coordinate 15,449,928 of OX596281.1, read as the reverse complement.
AGCATGAATCCAATACCTCTCTTAGCGAGAGGTAAAAATACATTGATGAGCAATTATATGTATAATAATTACACGTTTTTATAAGACGTTTTTGTAGAGAATGACTTAAACAAAAAGGACCTTAGAATTATAACAGGTATCTTTACTGGTCATTGTCCTGTGAAACATCATCTACGAGGTTTGTTCAAAAAAAGGTGACTTTATATTTTTCTCGAAAAATATTTATTTATTCATTAATATCTATTTTGTCCCCTTTATAGTAATCCCCCTCAGATATAATATACTTGTGCCAGTGCTTTTTCCAATCCTCGAAGCACTTCTGATACGCGCTTTTTGGTATGGCCTTAAGCTCTTCCAGCGATGCGGTCTTTATTTCCTCAATCGTCGCAAAACGCCATAATTTCATGAATCTTTTCAGTTCTGGAAACAGGAAAATAGTCGCAGGGGGCCATGTCCGGTGAATACGGTGGCTGAGGTGTGATTACGGTGTTGTTTTTGGCCAAGAAATCACGAACAAGCAACGATGTGTGAGCAGGTGCATTATCGTGATGCAAAAGCCATGAAATGTTTTGTCACAAATCCCGGCGCATAAATTGAAGGTACTATTCCTTATTGACCGTACGACCTTTTGGCAAGAACTCATGATGCACCACGCCATTGTAATCGAAGAAAACAGTGAGCAAAACCTTCACATTTGACCGAACTTGGCGTGCTTTTCTCGGCCTTCTGTGAAGAGCTTGTACCACTTATAAACAGTTTTTTTGCTCAAAGTAGACTCGCCAAATGCCACAGTCAACATTTCAAGTGCAGATTCTTTGATCCATTTTTTTCGATTGCAAAAAATCGCCAAGCACACCAAAATACGTCTAACCTTTATACGAGGTGTGTTCAAAAACTATCGCGAATTTTGAATTTTCGCGGGTTACGTATATTCGAATTTCGATCTTTTTGTGGCTTTATGTTGGTACTCATGTCTCTCACTTATGTCGACAAGCTCGGCCATTTTGAATGTTCACTTACTTGTTGACAGCTGCTTTGCTTGCACGTGTTTTGGATCGTCTTCGATTTTTACCTAATGTGCTTATTCGTTAAAAACTGACTATGAATTTTTTGACCAAGACAATATCTTTCTTATCTAAAGGCGACGGAACGTAGAAAAAAATAATTCATTTAAAATTTGTCATTGTCATAAAATGTTTTTATCAAAGAAGTTATTTCATTTCTACGAGTAGAAATAAACATTTTATGACAATGACAAATTTTAAATGAATTATTTTTTTCTACGTTCCGTCGCCTTTAGATAAGAAAGATATTGTCTTGGTCAAAAAATTCATAGTCAGTTTTTAACGAATAAGCACATTAGGTAAAAATCGAAGACGATCCAAAACACGTGCAAGCAAAGCAGCTGTCAACAAGTAAGTGAACATTCAAAATGGCCGAGCTTGTCGACATAAGTGAGAGACATGAGTACCAACATAAAGCCACAAAAAGATCGAAATTCGAATACACGTAACCCGCGAAAATTCAAAATTCGCGATAGTTTTTGAACACACCTCGTATGTGTCAAAAACAAACTACAAATTCAAAATGGCTGATCATGTCAACATATGTTGGGAACATGTGTACCAACGTAACAAACAAAAATAAATCGATAATCTAATATACGTAGCCCGCGAAATTTGAAAAGTCACCTTTTTTTGAACAAACCTCGTATGTAAGATTGATATAGCTCAGAACAGTATCTGTCGACTCTGCCAAGAGGACGAAGAAACTTCGGAAGACATTATACCAATGTGAATGTATATCCAGCTGGGACTGCTTCCAGAAAACTAAGATAGGGCTATGTTACAATAGATCTCACAGGTCGCAGTGACAAGTGTGTAGCACTCAATGCCCTCAATTAATTAATGATAATAATAATAAAAGAGAATGACTATTGTATATACTAAAAATCTGTTGTGGCCAGCACAATACCTCTCGCCATTTTCATTTTATGTAGTATAGAGCGAGAGCAGTTATGTAACTTTGTTGGTCTTGGCAAGCAGATGTGGGGGCCCGTGTCAGTATGAGAGCTAGTAATATACATAGGTGTGAAGTATCATAAGTTTTAATTCGAAACATTATGATTTTCCAAAACCATGTGGATTATTTTCCTCGACAAGTATATTCCATACTAATGGATGACAAATAAACATCAGAACATTTTGAAATTTTGAATGAAAAATTATGACATATGACAATTGTGACATCTGTGTAAAAACTGCTAGTCGTCATTCTGACACGGATCCTCATCTGCTTGCCAAGGCCAACAAAGTCACATGTCTGCACGAGCCCTATAAGTACACACAAATAATTGAAATTGTTTCTCTTCTGTCGTTCTATAAGAAATTTTATCCTACTATTCTATTATGTTCAAAATTCTTCAAATTCATTGACGGTATTAACGGTATTTCTTAAGGATATATGTAATATTAACATATCTGTAATTTAAATATATAATTAATTAATAATACAATAATATATATTAAATGTACTCTTACCTCCCAGAAAAATCTGACAGTGACATTTTGCATTTACATGTCAATTACAAAAATTTAAATATCGCAAATGTTTTTCGGGCAACGAGATTTATTACAACAGATTATTCTATATTATTATATACTATATCTCCAAACCTATACGAGATATAATAAAAAAATTAAGTGTGTTAGATTGAGAATTTAATTACCTTTAATATTTGTAGTAACAAATTTTCAAAAAATAATATTTAGAATTTTTTTTTTTAGAAACTACCACTTCCGGTTGTCCAATTGTTACCAGAATCTATTCATCTCTTCCCATTACTGTTAGATTGAGGAATCCGTAGTCAAACAGGTCTTTAGTGTTATAGAATTTGAGAAATCGTGTCTCCAACAACCTCACACACACACACACATCCACACACACACACACACACACACACACACACACACACACACACACACATCATTGTAAAAATGTTAAAATCGGATTCTATGGACCTTAAAACGTGCTTATTCAATAAAATCTGGGTATGCGATTTTTAGCATGAATGGTAAAAATGAGCTTAATTATCTATCCCCCACAATCATTAGACTTAAACCCCCAGCACGTGCGGGAAATGAAAATAAAAAATATTGAGTAAAATATCTCAATGTGATTGACTATCTCCCTGATGTAATAAATATTTGAAAACAATAACAATTGATAATGGAATGAAAATAGCGTGCAGTGGTGCGGAAAATATGAAAATTGAGTTGATCAGTGCGGCATTGGATGTGTGTTGCTGCGGTGTTGCGAGATTTCATTAATTAAAAGGAAAGCTCATTTTTAGCGTTTTTACTGTAGGAACGTGATCCAGGTGGCTGCGGAAAAATTAATTAAATTTATGACGGCGGAAACATGCGTTCACTCATTGCGCTATAAAAACAAAAAATAATTAACGGAATGTCTTAACGCACCAACCTTTATTAACACCCCACAAATAAGAAAAAATATCTCATATTATTTTCCCCGTCACTTTATTAATAGTTCAAAAAAATATTTCGCTTTAAAACTGTGGATTTGGAATTGTAGGTACCACTGCGTGTGACGTCACAGGCGTTCCGTGCTGGCAAACCGCACGCTGATTCCGCCCGCCATGTAGGTATTAATATAAATTCATTTGTTTCTGTCAATAAGTGCTTAGAAACTGTATATTTTCATACGTAATATAACAAGTGATATGATTATCATCGATGACATTCTCGAGTGAAACCGAGCTGCAGATTTCACGAGTCCGAAGGACGAGTTGAAATGTGCTGCTTCGGTTTCACGAGCAATATCTTCGATTATTAATCATATCACGAGCTTATATTTAATGAGAGAATATAATGAATTTTTGCAATCTAACCTAACTTTTGATACATATTCATATTGTATTAAAACATGGTACTTACGAGTTTTATTTAATATTTCAGAGTTTGAATTATTGTTATTATTTATTTTTATACTCAAAATTAACTGTCAATGTCATAAATAAAGAAAACAAATCCCTTAGTAACGACTATAAATACGGTGTTTATTTCTTTGTTTTTTATCATCGCTGTGATAATCTTGTAGCTAGGGAGATTCTGAATGTTGATTGGCGGAAAACATGTCACGTGACTAAGGAATTATATTCTCACATAGATATTTACTAATTATTAATAATAATCAGTGGTGTCTTTATGAAATTTCTGTGTTAAACGTTTAGGTGTTTATCCGAGTGTTGCAATATAAAGTATAGTTAAGAAAATAGTCTTAACAGTGAAAAACAGTGGATGAAACTGAGTACAGGACTGAAATTTTCACGCAATATTAGAAGTAGATATATTGGTAAATAATTATTATGGGATCCATTTAATTGCATTTGAAAATTTAATTAACACTGAAATAAAAAATAAATATGTATATGATAATGTAATTATGATCGCGCATCAAAACAAATTCAATTAAAATAATGTCTCGCGGAAATGTAATCTGTATACGGCAGATATTTTCATTTAGCGTTTAAGGAGAGTAAAAATGCGCTTATAATAAATAAATACATAGTCGAGAAGGAGGCAGACAGGCTAGCTAGGCAGCGTAGGTAGGGAATTAACGCGAGCCAACTTCATTTGCATTGCATTTTGTACCGGATTTGCCTTGTGATGAGTTTTATTTTTTACGGCCGGTGTAATTCTGAGATAGGTGCAGTGCAGCCAACTTAATCCCAGCCAGAATACTCAACGCCATAATGCTTAGCGCCCTTCTACATTAAATTGTTTTCATACATACATTTTCTTTGCTCACGGGGAGACAACAAATTAATTATAAAATATCTGCATATATACTGTCAATTTAAATAATTATAAATATAATTAATGCTAACTCTTAGCAACATTGCTATATCAAATAACCAATAATAATTGCAAATACTAATTAAAACCTGAAAATGACAGGCTTTATATTTGTTTTTATTGGTTACAATCTTTAACAACGTTGCTAAAATCTAGCAACTTTCTTACAGAATTAGGCAGAATGTTTATTTTGTTGTAATCGAAGTACATTTGTTGTGTTTCAAATATTTCAGATTTAAATTTAATAAATATGGAAATAAATACATTTTCCTCGTGATTAATTTATTTAAAATTAATATTAGTACAATAAATTTAAAATATATACAAAATTAATCAGATTCTTCTGATTGTTCTTCTTCTTGTTCATCGTCTTTAATTTGTGCCAATTTTTTTATCAATTCCTTTGCCGGATTAAATACCCCATTCGTCTGCGCGTTACATATCGCACATCTGGCTGTTTTCTGAAACCGTTCGAGGGCGCATTTCTCACAAAAATAATGCTTACATTTAGTCACAACAGGATTCTGAAACGACTTTCTGCAAAGGTGGCATTTGAATGGCAAATCATCACCATCATCGTGAATTTCATATCGGGTATCATCATCAGATTCTCGGCCATATTCTCCCGCGGCCACCTCTCGTTCCAACTGCCAGCCATGTTTGTAATCGCTTCGGTCATGTAGAAATTTACAACTGTCGCCAAATCCACAATACCCTGTTTCTTTGTAATCTTTACAGATGTCGGGCTGGTAGTCCCATCGAACAGTTGAACGTAAATTGCTTGGTGCGCGAATCGGCCCTCTACGGACTAAACCGGAACTAGCGTTCCCAGCCGCTGTGTCTTTAGGTTTATAATATTGCATGTAGTTGTTCAAACCTCGATATACTTTATCATCTTCTTGTCCCTCTAAGTTTTTATTAATTTCTAGTTTTTTTTCGAATATTGCTTGAGCATCGCGATCCGTTTCTGTTTCGGTTTCCAAGGTAGCAGTTGCTCCTTGATCTGACGGGCCGGAAGGAGCAGCACTTCTTGATGATTTATAATTTACTGAAATTATTTCTTCTTCGCTTTCCGTGTCCGCTAAACCTCCTACTTTATTTTTTTTATTAGAAGTGCTTTGTATATTTGGGTTTGATTTGCGTTTTCGTTCAGAAGGACGCACTACAGAGCTTTCTTCATTTGTTTCTGGGCCATCTACAGAAAATATTTTAGGTTAAAACAAGAAAAAATATGAAATAATTAATAACTAACTGTCTTCTTCGGAAGATGATTTCCTTTTCCGCGATTCTCTTCCTTTTAGATTTCTTTTTTTGAATAAAGTCTCTTGTTTAGAAGACATTTCAAATTTTTGACATTTGCTTGGATGAGAAATCAGCTGTAGTTACACACAACATAATATCAGAAGTGTCAACATAAATTTGGAACTGTACACAGTGTTGCCAAATATGAAATAAAATTATAGTACGATGTCACCAAAATTACCAGATTTTAACAAAAATTATGAGTTATACTATATAGGACGTGCACACACGTTGACACCCTTGTCAAAATCAGCTTTATTTCTTGACATTTGTGTCGTGAAAAATAATGAAAATTGCTAACGTGTCTGATAAAGACTGGGGTGAAAGTGTTATTTTGCGTGCCCAATGTTGTTTTAAGAGCATTATTTGTTACACAATGAGTTAAAATTATGTGACAATTGTTTTTTATTCACTAGCAAATAAACAGCTACTTATAGTTGTTGCTATGGAGTTAATAATGACAGTTTAAAACGTCAAAATTCAATAAAAATATTTATTATTGACAAAGTTTTATTTCACGAATTTAATTTTTTTATTTAATGCATGTAAAAACAGTCGGCTTTCAAGTTCAAGTGCCATCTACTATTTTCTTATGTGAAATGAAGTATATCTGCTTAGATAGCTGTTAATTGGAAAGGTGTATTGGCAACACTGATTATACAACAAAGTATCAGCGGTATCAACATAAATTTATAACTGTAGATAATTTCATCCTTAAACATAACCTCACAAATTTAGGCGGGAATTAAATTTAATGAAAGAACTCAATTTATAATAAAAATATGGAAACAACAAACTTAATTGATAGTATTCGAAAGTATTTGAAGAATAAAATATTAACAAATAAACACAGATTAAATATGTATGAAAAAGAAAGACAAATGTTGTATAATATTATTAAACTTGTGATAACTAATGGAGAATCGAATTCGGCCCTATTAATGGGGCCCAGAGAATGCGGCAAAACAACTGTAAGACAATCAACTTAATACACAATCAATTTTATTGAAACAATTTAAATTTCTAGGTGATGAAAAGTGTTTTAACTGAATTAGACAACAACCTTAACCTTGGATCAAACACTGTTAAAATCGAATTAAACGGCTTGATCCACACAGATGATAAACTGGCTTTAAAGAGCTGCACCCATCAAATGAACTTGGAAAACGCTGTTGCTGGGAAAGTTTTTACAACTTTCGCAGATAATTTGAGTTATTTGTTACAATGTTTACGATCTGGAGAGAGAAAAACATTTAAAAGTTTACTCTTTATTATCGAAGAGTTTGATTTGTTCTGCTTTCACGACAATCAAACTTTGTTGTACAATCTGTTAGATATGACGCATAATGCAGAAATTCCTATTTGCGTCATAGGAATTACTTCTAGAATAGATGTTGTTGAATTATTTGAAAAACGAGTTAAGTCGAGATTTTCGCATAGAGTTATTAATTTATTTCCCAATTCAGAGGATGTTGAATGTCGGATTAATATGATAGAAAAATTGTTAAGTATTGATAGTTCTAAACAAACTTTAATTACAAAATATTGGAATCCAAAGATTGTAAGTTTAACGAAAGATATTAAATTTATTTCTTGTATGAAACGACTGTATAACCTCACAACAAGTGAGCGAGTTTTAAGAAACATATTAATACAAATTGTTTCACAATTAAATACAATTAATTGTGAAATTAAAGTGGAGCAATTCATTGAACATGTAAAAAAATTCGAAGCTGGACATCGCGTTCAACAATTAAAAAGTTTAACTGTATTAGAAATAGGATTATTGATTGCAATGCAACAACATTCAGAAATATTCGACGAACCATTTAATTTCGAGATGATTCTAGAACGTTACAATAAATTTTCCAGTGGAAATAGAAATTTGGTTGCCCCTAGGGCAGTCATGTTAAAAGCTTTTGAACATATTAAATCTTTAGAACTTTTACAAATTTCTTCAACAGGGCACAAATCTCAAGCAGAATATGAATTGCATAGTTTGGCAATTTTGTCGAGTCATCTTAAGGACGCGATCACCAATTCTCAGTTACCGACGGAAGTTGCGCACTGGTATAGTGCCAAATTAATGTGAATAAATAAATATAGTTGTGTACGGTTTTGTTATTTTATATTTACCAATAAATTATGAATACAATTGCTGTTTATTTAACATAAAAGTGTTGGAAGTGTATAAACGAAAATGGAATGACAAACAGAGAAATTACGGCGTGGACGTTTTAGATGCAACATATTATAACTACAAACTTTACATATGTTAGTACCATAAACCAAACTAAATAATATACGTACAATAATTTGTTATTATTAGATTTATAGCTCTACTACTCTAATTTTTTTGGGTTTTGTGAAGATTTTATTATTTTTTTGTGGTTTTGCATTTTTGTGGGGGGTCTACTCCACTTGGCTGCTAGTTGACTACTCGATGTTGTAGAGCATACAGAGGTTAGCATTAGCGGCGAGACCAGGCGGCACAAGAGGGCTACTAGGCGCTAGAACAGCGAACCCCAAAAACATGAACGTGCGGACGAGAACAGCACGATCTGGACGATCAGCCCCGAAAACCACCACGACATGTTGGCAACCCAAGCGCTCTTCCGCTGCCTCCAAAAGAGCCACGAACGCATCGCGGGAGCCTTCGGGCAGGATGTGAGGTGGCAGAGCCACATACAACACCCTGCCCACTAGTAGGGTGTCCCAGGTGCCCCCGCCAGCTCCTCCTGCGCCGCGGGTCTTAAAAGTGAGCCGCTTTGCGTCCCCCGCGGCCGGTGGAGGGCCCCCGTGCACTCCGGGGGCATCAGGACCACCACAGAGGCCCTGCGCCCAGAGACATGTTAAAGCAATCGGCCTGGGAAGCCGACGCGGCCGAACGCTTACTACTTAACAACCAGTTGTCTCTGAAACACAAAAAATAATTATAAATATTACAACAATAACCCAACACGCATAAACTCAAGTTTTTCAAGCGGATTTTTTAGGTTGTTATTGTTGTTATCTTGTATAAAAAAGTGAAAATTAGATGTCCATGCAAGTTCACACCATTTTACATATCGATGCCAAATTTTGTAGAAATGTTCTTTCAGCTTCCGAAATTGTCGTACAAGTAGTTGGAGTTCAAAATTTTGCATAGTTTTTTTATAATTGATTTTCAAAGTTTACATAAAAAAGCATTGGCATTCGTTTCGAGAACGGCCTTATCGACAGAGTCAAAATGTCTCAACATAGATCAAGTAATTTTGCGCTGTAATCAAATGTATATGATTTTTAACCACACTTTTCTGCTGCCAATCAAATATTTTCATTAAAAAAATCAACATTTTCGTCAATTTGTAAGTATAAATATATAATTTTTAGTAAATTTTGTTTCCTGTAAATTTCACCCGAATACAAAACCAAATGTTTTGGAAGAATTGCGAAAAGTTCGCAACAGGCGTCATCTTAGAAATATTTAAATAAAACTTTATCCACACTGTTTTAAGATTTGTAAACGAGTTAATTTATATTTTAAACTGAATTTCGTGTTAATTTGTAGATAATTTAAACCGTTGAAGAGTTGTGAGCAAAATAAAATGCATGTTTTTAGGGCAAGTTTTTCCAAACTTGAGCAAAATAAAATGCATGTTTTTGGGGCAAGTTTTTCCAAAGTTTTCACCCTATTTTTCGAAATCCCTAAGATTTTTGTGACATTTTTAAAATAATATATCAAATCTACCCTCCAGAGTTCGGTTTTACAAGAATTAACACTATCTTTAACCGAAATCGAGATATTGACCAATTCTTAGCCAAAAATGTACTATTTTGAACTCGGGTTTGAATTTTTATATCGGAAATATACAAATCAACCCTCTAGGGTCATTTTTGCAAGAATAAACACTATCGTTGAACCGAAATCGTGATATTGAACCATGTTTGGCCCAAACTAAACATAAAAACATGCATTTTTGAGGGTTGATAACTTCTGAACTGTTTGAAGTATCTTCAAATTAACATTACAATCGTATTGTACGGGATTAAAATATAAAGTGACTCGCGGCGCTAAGTTTTATTTTTTTCTACGATCACAATGATTAATCGATTTTTAAATATAATTAATACAATATTGGAAGTCTACTTGGTAGCAAAGTTTGCAAAGAGCTTTGATCTACAATAATTATTCAGTCTCTGTAACTAAATAACATTAGAAAACAGTTTCGAAAAGCCAACTTTTTACCGATCGTAGAAAAACAATCAGTCACATTCCACAACAATATAAACAAAGAACTGTACTCGTCAACGCATTGCTGATAACATTCCGATAAGAACTGTACGCATTCAGCCATCTCTTATTACAAATCTTATTTCCCGAATCGCTTCTAATCACAAACTGACCGGGCTACATCTCCATATAGTCTTAAATTCATTAATTGCATAAGACAAACAACTTTTGTTGCCAGAAAAATAGACGCAAATCTTTCGATTCCCAAAAGTTCCATTTGCGTAAATAAATTGTAAATATTGGCAAAAGCAAAGCAATCGTTCTAATAATAAAACATCAACAGTTGCTCTTGGGAGGTTGAGATATTCAATAGTGCGTGATGGGACAAATTAATTACGTCAATTCCAAACAATTATCGGTCATAGCTACGCGATACAACCGCTGTATCTCTGCTACATCATGGAAAAGTACTGGCGGGCAATCTACTTTTCTCATAAATTCCCGATAAATAGATATTGAACTTTAATTTAGAAACATATTGTCAATACGTTGATGTATTATTAAATATTGTGGTTATTAATAACTTCAGATAAGATAAGCAGTCAGGCGGATCCGAGAACAAAATGATCATACACGTCTTTGATAAATCACGGAAAAACCAGGAAATTTTTATTAATTTGAGTGCGTATTACATTATCAGCTGTCACGTATTTGTTAAAGGAAAAGTATTTGAGTTACATGAATAGTAGGGCATTGACACACTTTAAAATTTAGAAATACGGCGGATCAGAATTTAGATGAGACGGAAACACAAACAAATTAGATGAAATGATAATAAAATAATGTGATACTTACGAACTACTACTCTTTATTAACGCAGGCATGGCTTCAAGATCACTACTAGAAATACTATCTGAACAATTCAATGCCTCGGAGGCACTAATAATCATAGCTAAAATAAAAGAAAAAAACGGTTGACAAAATTCGCACCGAAAACGAGCAGATGTAACTATTTGTTAATGTGCTTCTCTACGTAGAAGAAACTAACAAACAATGGCGAGCACCGAGGCTTACTTTTTATTATAGAAAGTCACTATCTCTTCTTCCTACTCTCCCTCCGCTTATCAATTATATAAGCGACCTCTACAGCCCGCCAAGTTCGGATGCACGTTTTCCTAATCGGAAATTTACCAGACTAATTCAATAACAATAAACAATTATTATTTTTATGCAAGATCGCAAAGATTATTTGCATAAAATATGAAATAAAGTAAATATATTGCGCGTTATTTCTCAGAAATAGAACATCACATGTTTTGATAAGATGATTATCTTAGGAAATAATAAACTACGTGTCAGTTATTATTATCTTGTATTGGAAATATTCAAATTTTGTACATATTTTACAAGTGTATATTTGTAAAACTATTCCATATCACATATACTAAAAATACGTTATAAAAACATAGAATTATAGCTAAAAGAAAATGCGATGTTCCCTGATACTATAAACTTATTCCGTGCGTGGAACTTTTTCTCCAAACCAATAAAATATAAAAATCTATATGTACATAACAATAAAACCACAACAGTACACCCTATTTATATCACTTGATACAACTATTTTCTCTGTGGAATAGATCTCATAATAAGACCTACAGCAAACGGCCAAAAGATTATAAACGCTAACAAACTAGGAGAAACACTAGCGAACGTTATTTTGTACCCGCTGCTTTTGCGCGCTTTTTCCAAACTGGTAACTTTGCAATTCAACCGTTCTAAATCAGCTTGAAGACTCTGGATAGTACGTTGAATTTCAGCGTTGATATTTGTTTTCGGGGTACGCGTATGCGAACGGCTGACATGTCCGTTGGACACGGGCTCAACATGGCCGTTCATAAGTTTTGTTTCGGGTTCGGAGTCCATTGTGTCGATGTATTCGTCGTCGCTGTGGTCGCTTTCTTGTGAATTCATCTAGAAAACAATATTAATAAACCTGTTTTGATACAAATTATGATTGTATACTTGTGCTTGAAGCGGTGGAGTTACAGCTGGACTCAATCTCGTCGGAGAAGCTTCTCTGCTAGCAAAAGGCGAATTAGGTTGGCTTTTAACTCTTTCTATAACATCTCCAGCTACTAATTCTAAATCCCCCATGTTAACAGAGTCCAATTCGTGTTGGGCTTCCAGAAAATTAGCTACATTGTCCGTATAGCTCATAGTTTCAACTATGCGGTGTAGCTCGGCCACATAAGCGTCCATGGCAGCTTGGCCCGACATATCTCCTAAACGGGCCCAAGCGTCATATTTCGCACGACCTACTACGTCCCAAAATGCGGGCCTGGCGCCCTTACAAGGGCCTAAGGTGGCTTGTTTGAAATAACCGTAAAATCTAAGCATGAGTTCATTGCTAGGCTGGTAGGAGCCTAAAACATAAACAATTTATCAATAATTTAAACCATTTTATTAGAGACTTTTCGTCAAAAAAAAAAAATAGCGTGAACGTTAAATCTCATTTGGCTTCAATGCGCATACGAACGTAAATTTTTCACCGTATGTATACAACATTATTTGTCAAGAAATAACATCCGTCGAAAAACTACTTTATATTTGACGTTAAAGTTTACATAACCTAACTTTTAGAGAGAGATAGCTACAACGTTTTCGTTAATAAAAAACATACGGTATGTGAAAACATATTTAGTGAGTTATTGCAACTCCTAAGATGAAAGAACGTTAATGTTATTTAGAAAACACGTTATTTTATAAATAAGGTTCTTTCAATTTTTACCGCATTTAATTCGTTTATTAACGTTAACAAAAGCAACACAGTTACAGCCGCATTTTTCACCGAAACATAACCTCAACATCGAGCTCAACACTAACAGAACGTGTGACGTTAAACGCCTGGTAATCCATCGCACACAACGTTTCTCCTTGTTCATTTAACGTGAACCTGATTAGTAGGCATGCGCATTCGGGCTTTAAAGTGAACGTAATTTTTGCGTTAAGGTGCAATAACTCTTATATTTGACGTTAAAGCATACATAACCTAACTTTTAGAGAGAGATAACTACGTTTTAGTTAATAAAATAACATACGTTATGTGAAAATATATTTTGATATACAGAATAACGTTCATGTTATATGAAATTTTAACGTCCACGCTATCTATTTTGACGTTACGTGAAAACTCTCAATTTGCTATTGATAGTCATTGTAATCTTTCCTTTGTTATTTGCTTCATTTACGGAAACAGAAATGAAATATTACGGTGAAAGTACTATGAAAAAATACTAAAATTATGCAATAAAAATGCGTAAATATCTTTATAGTTTTTATTTACAAACATCGAATACATAAAATAAATATTATCATACGGGAAATAATAGTGTTCAAACATTAGAAAGTAATTTGCGGATGAACATTTTACGATGGCATTAAATGTATAATGTATTTAATAGCCTTCAAACATTTTCTATTAAGTATACGGAAATTCCTTCTTCAGAAAAGTATTCTTTTTTACTTTTATAGTAAACAGAAGTTGTTAAATTTATTCAACTTTAGTGATGTATTAACCTTGAAACAGCTCAAAAAACCATAAAATAAAAACAGGTATATTCAGAGATAATGGCAATTTTTTATCAACAAACATGTTATATTTAATGCAACTACACTTCTTTTTATAAGTATATCGGGTAAAAATGCAAGTAGAACGATCCACAGTCTACATTTAAATGAGGACGAACAAATAGTTTTTGCTGGCGATTTTCAAGGATTTTCTCGCGATTTTTGGGAGTAGAAAGGTTAGAGTTATGTCACAACAACCGGTTTTATATACCAAATATTTCGGTCTAGATATTGCAGTCCTTAACAATTGCTAAGAATTGCATCTTGCTCTTGCATGGCGTATTGCTAGTTCAGTGACCTTCTGGCGAAAGTGAAAAATAGAAAAATTATATATACAAACACCAATTAAAATTATCCGCATGTTTGCTGTGAATTTTAAATTGTAATTGTTGCAGATAAAACTGTTAATGGAAAAGACATGCACTCTGTCTAAAAAAAATGTTTTACAAAATAAATGTAATGTAACAAAGGTTGTTTTATGTATCTTATCAGATTTTTTTTACAATTTAGCAATTCACTTCAAAACAGATTAAAGATCATAAGTTATCATTATCAACAAGTATTGTAGATCAATATACAAAGCACTAAAATAGATGTTTATCTCGATTACCATCAAGGTTAATCAGATGAAAACAAAGTAAAAATAAGGTTATTGTTAAGCTGAATGACTGTTTAGTTATTAGAATATTACTGGCAATTATGCTAAACAGCTACAATGAGTTTATGCTGAGTAAAGTCGATCTTTATGAAGTACATACCATTTTTTGGTAAACTCCGAATCACATTAACAGCTGCGTGAAACTTTTCTTCGGAGGTCATTTTTCTAGCTTAACATTAATTAGACTACAGTAATTCCTAATTATAAACAGCACTATGTAAATAGTTATCACATATTTATTTGACGTCTCTGCAGACTGATTTGCGAAAAACGACTGAACTTGAGCTCGCTAGGCTCAGACATCTTGGCAGTGCTGCCATCTACTCAAAAGAGAACATTACTGGACTCAAATCAATAACAAAACTTTAACAAAGAAAAAACGAAACTGGTTATTATTTTTGGCTCTATAATATACTTATATGATGCAGATAGGAAGCTCTTGGACTATACAAAAACGAAAGTATTCCACATAAAAATGTCTCCTCAAGAGAAGCGTGAAACGTTAGTGGAGTTCCGTATTTTTCAGAAAATTGTTCTCTTAGTTCCCCATGACCGACCTTATTAAGGTTGTACTGTATTTTTGTTCTGTTCGAATGCCGGAAAATCTTAGATAGATATTATTCTAACCTGATTCCTTTTAAAAAGAGTTTTGGTTACAACGAATTATTATTATTAAATATTAATATTATTGTATGGTTTTAGCCCAGCTCAGGAATTATGTTACAAGTAATTTAATGAAAATATGTAACATTGATTATTTTCCTTCAGGAATTGAAAAAAAAGATTTTTGGTTACAACAAAAAAAAATGTTCTTTATTTGTATTAAAGACAATTTGATTCTAATAAAGGAAATAACTAATCACACAAAAAATTGTTATTGTTATTTTACTCTAACTTGCACTTTACGAGTATTACATTATACCTATAATAATATGTGTATCAAGAGCGAAGTAATTTAATGAAAATGACTTTTAAAACGTTTTAAATCAGGGGGGCCGGAATTTTTTTCGAACTGATAACAACACGAAATACAGAGGAATCGTTTATTGTAATTGTACATTAATTAATATAAGTGCTAATTGTATTGCATTGTCCATAATTTCGCAATAAATAATGCAAAACTTTAAAGTACATAATGGAGGCCCAATAGTCAGGGAGCAGCTACAAAAATTTCCTACAACTACAGGATCTGTACACGCGCACATTTGTTCTGGAGAGGATCAGGAAAGGACTAGTTACTGTACAGCGTTTTGGACTTCATTCTCTTTTTGGTTGTGGACAAAGGCTACAAAGGACAAAGGATTAGGATTCGTTCAGGATTTAAGTTCAGCGTGAGGCACCTTATCAGCTACAATAGCTTTAATATCTTCTGCATCTAATGTTTCATATTTTAACAAAGCTTCAGCTAGAGCTTTATGTTCTCTTTGATGCAACCTCAAAATATTTTTAGCTCGTTCGTAACTTTCTGTCATAATGCGTTTTATTTCTGCGTCGATTAATTCCGATGTACTCGGACCTAAAGGTTCGGGTATGGCCCCTCTGGCTCCCGTTTCTGTTAGTGTGCGAAGCCCTACACGTTCAGACATCCCCCAATCTCGAACCATGTGAATGGCAATAGCTGTAGCTTGTTTCAAATCGCTACTAGCTCCAGAAGTTATTCGGTCTGGACCAAAAACTAATTCTTCGGCTGCTCGGCCACCCATCATTGTGTCCATCATGGCTAATAATTGGGCTTTTGTAACATGGTATCTTTCTTTTTCTGGGATGTAAGCCGTGTGTCCTAGCGAAGGCCCCCGAGGGATTATTGTAACTTTATGTAACGGATGGGAGTGTTTTGTGTAATAGGCAACTATAGCGTGCCCGCCTTCGTGGTAAGCGGTGATTTTGTTTGCTTCTTCGTCGGGAATACGCCCCTTTCTTTCCGGACCCATTAACACTTTGTCTCTGGCGGATTCTAAATATTTCATGCTGACCCAATCGGCGCCATCGATGGCTGCGCGTAAAGCCGCTTGGTTGACCATGTTTTCCAAATCGGCTCCGGTAAATCCAGTTGTCCCTCGAGCTAATAATTCTATGTCTACCTCCTTTGCAATAACCTATAAAAGACAATTTAAATGTTTTACATATCGACGCCAAATTTTGTAGAGATATTCTTTCAGCTTCTGAACGTGTCGTACAAGTAGTTAGAGTAGTTTTTTTTATAATTTATTTTAAGTTTATATAGGAAAAGCATTATCGTTATTTCGAGAGCGGGCTTACCGACGGAGTAAAAATGTCACAACATAGTTCGAACATTTCGGCGCTGTAAACCAGCCAAATGTTTTTGAGGCACATGATTTTTAATCACAAACATTTTCGACAAATTTTAAGTATAAATAAATGATTTTTAGTTAATTTTGTGTTTCCTGTAAATTTCTGCCGAATTCATAACCAAATATTTTTTTTGATATTTTGGAAGAATTGCAAAAAAAAACACAACGGACGTCACATGATTTTTAATCACAAACATTTTCGACAAATTTTAAGTATAAATAAATAATTTTTAGTTAATTTTGTGTTTCCTGTAAATTTCTGCCGAATTCATAACCAAATTAGTTATTTGTATATCAAGGCCGCGAAATCACTCTTTAGCGTAACGAGAGAAAAATTATCGCCGAGGCCGCTTGCGGCCGAGGCAAGACAATCTCGAGGACGCTAAAGGATTTCGCGGACAAGGTGTACACAATATTTTTTGTGCAACCGTAAAAAATATGTAATTACAAATTTTATTAATATTAAACAGTTTCACTGTAAATTGAAAGTTGGCTTTCAAGGTAGCTATGGAATTGACATTTGATAAACAAAACAATTAATTTTGAAAAAATCATAGTGATTGTTTACTCAATTTCGCGGCCGCTACCATGACAGCGGCCGCGAAATGGATTTCGCGGCCGTTGCCATAACAACAACCGCGAAATTCAATTTCGTGCACAATTTTTTTTTTTTTGATATTTTGGAAGAATTGCAAAAAAAACACAACGGACGTCATCTTAAAAATATTAAAATAAATCTGTCCAGACGGTTTTAAGATTTGAAAATGAGTTAATTTAAATTATAAACCCCGACAAACATGAATTTCGTATTAACTTGAAGATAATTCAAACCATTGAAGAGTTGTGAGCAAGATAAAATTCATGGTTTTGGGGAAAATTTCTCCTGATTTTTCCAAAATTTCAACCCTATTTTCCGGAATACCTAAGATTTATAGATTGACACTTTTAAAATATTAATATATCAAATCGACCAGAGTTCGTTTTTGCAAGAACTAAAACTCTATCTTTAAACAAATTCGAAATATTGAGCAATTTTTAAACCCAGATTTGAGGAGTTTTTAACAGGAAATTTAACCACTTTTATACCGGAAATATACAAATCAACCCTCTAAAGTTTATTTTTATAATAGTAAACGCTCTATCTCTAACCGAAATCGTGATATTGAACCATTTATAACCTCACATTTTTAGCATAAATTAAACATGAAAACATACATTTTTGAGGGTTCAAACTCCTAAACCGTTTGAAATATCTTCAAATTTACACTAAAATCGTGTTGTACGGGGTTAAAATATAAATTGTCTGCGAAGCACGGGGGGCATCAGCTACTAAAACATAAATTATAATATTTCGTTTTAAAACATTTTGGAATCGGGGGTACTTTGCCCGTGACGTCACACGCGTTCCTTGCTGACAAACCGTACGTTGATTCCACGCACCATGTTTGATAATAATTCATTTGTGTATGTCAAGAAGTGCTTGGAAACTGCAACCTGTCGCAGTTTTTTTTATTATTAATTAAAATTAGAAATTTGCAGGTTATCGTTTATTTAAGTGTTTATCCAAGTTTTTCGATATAACTTACAGTTAAGAAAACAGTTTTAACAGTGAAAAATGAATGACAGTTTGTTTAAAAGACAGAAATTTTCACGCAAGATCTGATTAAAAGTAAAAATTGTATGTAATGATTATTTATTTAATCATTTTAATACGTTTGAATATTTAATTATCTCTGGAATAAATATATGTACATATGTCACGCATCAAAATAAATTCAATTGCAATAATGTTTCGTACTTTGTGTAATGTAAAATAAATATAATGCAAAACATACATACATACATATAAATTATATATAGGAGTTAATATGATATAATTTATGTTGTATGCAGGGACTAAGAACGAAATGAGAACGAAAACGAAATAACGAAATAAACCGAAATTTTTCAAAGAACGAAAACGGAAACGAAAACGCAATATATTTTTTTCGTTCATAATTGAAAACGAAATAATTTATATCGGTTACCGGTTTTAACCGTTATTTTATTTAATATTTTATTTTATTTACAGCAAATATTTTACAGGCAAATATTATTGAATTTTCAGATATTTGATTTGCAAACAAGCAGATTTTCAAAGTAGAAGTAGCTCTCCAGTAGCCAACCCTGTTACGTGTTAGGTTAAACGGTATACTCGTAGTTTCATCTATTGAACACTGACTGCGATAATTTTCATTTGCACACACTGTCGGTATTCGTTTTATTAGTTATGTTAAGTACTTATATAAGAGAACTAACATAAAGGAAGATTTGCTTGAAAACATACTATTAGTTAAGTGAAATAAAATGTAATTAATGTTTTAATCTTTATCGTAAAAATTCAGGCCATAGCATAAGCTTTTTTTCTTATGTATTATCTTTCCTTTATATGTATGTTTTATTTTCATGTTTAATAATAAAAAAAACTTATTATATTTCTATAATTCATCAATTGTTACTCATTAATAGTTATAACCGGTATTTAACTACTGTGAACGAAAACGAAAATATTTAGGTGGGAACATTAAGAACGGAAACGAAATTTTTCGGTTTCGTTCGGATAAGAACTAAACGAAATATTTTTCGTTTTTAGTCCCTGGTTGTATGTAAAGGTAAAATTTATAGACGAACATTTTGTAAAAACGTCCTACCTTGCTCAAATAGAGATTCAATATTTCGAGACGCCCTGTATAATCTGGAGTAGGAACCGAAACTTCAACATCAAATCTTCCCGGGCGAAGTAAAGCCGGATCTAAATCATCTCTTCTATTAGTGGCTCCTAACACAATAACGCCTTCATTTTGATGAAAACCATCCATTTCGCTCAACAACTGATTAATAGTTTGATTCGCATACGGATGCAAAACAGAATTAGTTCTTTTGGCGCCAACAGAATCAATTTCATCAATAAAAATAACACATGGCGCGCGCTCTTTTGCTGCTTTGAACAAATCGCGAACTCGTCTGGCTCCTTGTCCAACTAAAATCTCATCGAATTCGGGTCCTGCTGCGTGGAAAAACGGCACTCCTGCTTCTCCCGCTACAGCCCTAGCGAGGAGAGTTTTTCCTGTACCTGGTGGACCTACCAACAAAACTCCTTTTGGTAGTTTGCCACCTAAAGTGCTGAACTTTTCCGGGCTTCTGAGAAACTCAACAACGTCTTTGAGTTCTTGTTTGGCTTCATCAGCGCCCTTAACATCAGCAAATGTTACGTGAATTTCTTCAGGATCGACTTCTACTTGATTTCCAAGTTGAATACGAAATACTGACCCTGATGCCGATGCAGCCAATGATGCAACAATAGCGATGAAGATTATTATTGTTAAGAGTTGTTGGACAACGCGTAAATATCGAGTGGCTTTGCCACCACCTGAAGCGCGGCCACCACTTGGGGCCTGCCCTACTAAATAACCTTCAGCAAAAGCTATTTTCATCCTCTGTTTTTCCGCTTCCGAAAGTTGGGCTTCGTTTTGAGTTAATAATTCTTTAAAACGCTCATTGTTCTCTGGTGCTATTTTTTGCTCAGTTTCCACATCTCCACCTAAACCTAATTATTAAATATTTATAATATATTTATTATAAATACTTTGTTCTTACCTAACGAACTTTTAAGTCTTGTAGCCAGTGTGGGATTGCGCATTTTCTCCGCCTTAACATTTCGGTCAGTTTTAAAGCCTCTGACTTGAACATTGAACACAAAATTATTTGTCGTTAATAAACTATTCACCAACTTAGAGTAGAAACCGTCAGATAATCGAAATTTGTTGTTTTTTATATACAAACTGGGTATTGCATCAGATTTCAAGTCTGATTCAGAAAACCCATGTTTATTTTCAAAAAAACTACTACTTGAAACGTATGATACATTAAACTTATTTAGAAAATGGTTTTGATATAGTGTTTGCGGGTTTAAATGTTTGGCAAATGTAAAATCACAATTTTTCACAGCTTCTTCGAAACTTTCTGGACATATCTGATTCGGTTGATCTTTATTCTTTTTGCCTTTCTTCGTTAAGTAAGCAGTCTGGCGTGGCGTTAAAATAGCAGACACTTGTGAAAGATGAAATATAGCCTACAAACAAAATAACCTTGCTGACACTAAGTTCTACAATGACCCTGCCAAGTATTTTCTACATTTCACTCACTTGGTTTTGATTTTGTATTGAGAACATGTTACATTCGGCTGCACTAGAAAATTTTCAATTTTTTTTATAGTGTTTTTTGGGATTCTATCTAAAATTATGAATTATAACCCTTCTGTCAGTTATTTTAATTTGCACAATAGACATATTGTAATGGAAATCATACTTACCGGTCAAGCATGTCACGTAGTCATCGGGAAAATTTTAGTTAAGAGAAATTATACACTGATGACGCTACATGGATCGATGTTTTGAAAACAACTCGAGAAGTTCAGCGCGCTTTTACTCAGATGACGCTAGCGGCTTTATTCCAGAACATTTGGCGTTTACATTGTTTTAATTTTAATGTATACATTGATATCTTTTTGTTTTATACTGTTACATGAATACAAAAGTAATCCATTATTTTTCATTTTTTTTTATTCACATTGGAGTCATTTCACGTTTTTTAATTTATTTTTTTCGTAAAAGTATAGGTTAAACTGAATATATAGGTGAATGTTTTACACCTTAAAATCATTCTAGGTCAGTCGATGGGTCAGAGTTATGATTTTGTTAATAGTTTTCTTTAATTTAAAATATTTGAATGCTGACATCAGTGACATCACAGCTTCACGGATACGGCAGTCGAGCTCTACCGGTTTAGTTTGGAACTACTTAATGAAACTTGGTATTTATGTTACATTGTTGTTTTATGTTTACAACAGCTAAAACGGAAATCACTCGGAGCTTAAATGTGTATGTGCGAGAGAGAGAAATGTCTTTGTGAGTATGAAGCTGTATAACGTCAAGAACTTAATCCATGATTACAGCCGCGAAAGTTTGATAGCAAATTTATGAATGAAAAGTCGTATATTTCAAATCATTCTATATTACTAATTACAATATTTTTTAAATGAGATGGATTTCACGATTTTATAAAAAAAATACAACTATTAGTACCTCTCGCTAAGAGAGGTATTGGATTCATGCTAAAATCGCATATCCAGATTTTAATGAATAAGCACGTTTTAAGGTCCCTACAGTCCGATTTTATCATTTTTAAGATGACGTCTGCGTGTGTATAGATCTATGTGTGTGTGTGTGTGTGTTTGCGTATGTGGATATGGGAAGGACGTTTTCTCAAAAACTATAAGACCTCATATCTGGTTAACTACATATTTCTCAATCGGACATTAATGGGAAGAGTTGAAAAGGTTTTGGTAGCAATTGGACAATCGGAAGTAGCAGATTCTTAAAATATTCTTCTAAATATTATTTTTTGAAAATTTTTGTTCTTGCAAATAATAAAGAACATTACATTCTATATCTGACATTTAAATAATTTATTACATCTTTTATTGATTTAGAGATAAAAGGATATAATATATAAAATAATCTGTTGTAATAAATCCACAGCCCAAATAATGCCATGGAAACCAAATGAAAAATTAAAATGTTTGTAACTGACATATAAATGTCAGTGTAAGAAATCCGGAGACATTCCTGAAGACTTTTTCTAGGAAGTACATACATATATTATTTCTTATTGTATTAATAGTTAAATATTTAAAATTACACATATCATGCAGAAATACTGTGAATCCCGACAATGAATTGGAAACATCTTGAAAAATTAGAAGAGTAGGAAAAAATTTATTCATAGAATGAATTTAAATTTTAAAAATCTACATACAAAGAATAGATATAAGTAGAATTTTTGGTGAAGAGTGTAGGTAACAAGAAATGTAAATACGGCGCGAGCAGTCATGTGACTTTGTTAGCCTTGACAAGCAGATATGGGGACCCGTCTCAGAATGACAGCTAGTAATTATGTATATAGATGTCAAATATCATAATTTTTCATTCCAAATTTCGTGATTTTCCAATTCCATGTGGTTTATTTTCCTCGACATGTAAATTCCACACTTCTGGTGACAATAGAATTTTATAAGTGTTGAAAGAAATCAATTTATGTGACTCCAGTTATTAACAAATTCCACTGTTTGAGAACAAAATGAGCTTAACATTTATACATCATTAAATATTAAAATAAAAACATTTTAAACATGTAAGTAACTAGTTTCTTAAAAATTGTAGAGCATGATATTTGTACCCCGTTGATGTATCCCAGAACCTTGAGGATGGTCTAATTGAGACCGAAACGTCGGTATTGTTTTAAATAAATAATATTTTAACCAAGGACTGAATCTCCATTATTCCACCTCTCCAAATCATCATTAATAGTCAATTAAAACTTATTGCAACATTAAAATAAATATTACAGTTTAACGAATAACAATTTAGACTTGCTTGCTTTTTATTAAGTTGAAATTTCCTACAAATTTGTGGTAAAGATAATATATATTGGTATATTCTTAGTGTAACGGTTTGTAACAATGTGATCGAATGTGGCATTAATCAGAAAAACTTCCCGGGTCCATTATCCGCGATGACAAATAGCCTTTGGTTCGTCCTCCGCTGGAAAAATATTATCTATTATGTGACAACAACACATGTATGCTCTCGGGGCGATCTAAATCTTACTTTACGCAACTACCATGATCTCTCATCTCTGTTTTCACCCCCTGGTCTTCCCACTTCACCCCCCGTCCATCAGCACCGCTATAAATTAGTCGGGGAGTAAGTAAATTTCTGCGTCAAATTATGTAAATGTGACAGCGCAGAACGTAGAACTATTTTAATAATCAGCGCGTATCATATCCCCTTGACGGACATCATGAATAATTTATTCAATTATTTGTTTGCGTTCACCCCGTAAATAATATAAACTGGATGGATCCCTCTCTAAACGAAACCAACCACGCGTTCATACTAACAAGCCTTAACTCTCTAGAGATAAAAATAATCCATAATGCGTTCGATTTAACATTTATGTATTCAATTATTCAATTATATCACGATTAATCTTTCCATTACTCTAATTTTTCCTTATATTCATTAAGTATTATTTATTTTTGTTACTGAACGAGTTTTACAATCTGGCGTTTTATAAAACGACGAATAACTTAGCTTGTATATTTCTCAAATTTAACAAGAATAACTTAACACACAAAACTCAGTCCGAGTTTTCCAAGCGTGACATGTATTTATTTATAAATATTTTTACCGTGTTCTGTTCACTGTGATCATTAGTAACTTTACAATACATTGTTGCAGATTTCCATTGTTTGGAGGAGAAAAAATGAAAAAAATATCGAATACGACAGGATTTCTACAAAAGTCAGTAAGAAAAATAATATTTCGCTTAAAAAACACTGAATTTATTCCCGATTTTGGAATCATAAGCACCTTTGCCTGTGACGTCAAAGGCGTTCCGTGCAGGTAAACAACCAGTTGCTAATTATACGCGCCTTGTTTGGTATTAATTCAGTTGTTCTGTCAGCTGTCAACATTGTTTAGTTACTGTGGATTTTTGTGTAGTTTTTTATTAATTAAAATCATTTGTGTCGATATAGAATTTTTGTGTTAAACGTTTATTTTGTTGATGATCTAATTGTTGCGAAATAAATTATAGTGAGAAAATATTTTTCATAGTGAAAACAGGGAATGAAACTTTATGCAGACATTCTCACCCACGCTTAAAAAGAAGTAGAACTGGCATGTAATATACTTCAGAACTGTGTTTATATGTATATACATAATAAAATTTTATTAAAGATGTCTGATCAAGGTCATCTGTATCATGAACGGATTAACATATTGGCATACATTTATCTCTCATTTGCAAAGACTTCTACAAGCGTTTGCGATAAGGATGGATATAACACGCTTGTCTTTCAAAAATTCATAGTGGTTCGACTAAGTTAGAACATTCCATTTTAAAATTATGCTCGTTGTTGACAATACTTTCGCTGTAACGTAAGTTTATTTATTAATTCTGATATATTACCTTCATTCATAGCCGTACGGATAACGTTATTTTCTGTCAGTATCACTGACACTGTTTCAGTATCTTATTTTTCATATATTTATTTTTACATTTCCTAATAAACTTACCAGTTGACTTAGTTTAAAATTGGATGCTTTTACTGTAACTACTGAATTTGACAAAATGGGCGGAGGTAAAATCTTAATTCATACAATTCATAGATGACCTTGATCGGACATTTTTTTTTTTTACTGTATATGTATATTATTGCAGGTAAACGGTTTTAAAAGATGAACAAATTCCATTAAATCCGTTTTAAAATCGATTTCAAGAAGTAGCGTCAGGTTTTCCAGTAAATATTTAATTGAAAATGCAGTCCCTATTTTATGAATACCGTTTCTTTACTAAATGTTCTATACTATTTCTGTTCCTTGTTTATAATGGGGTATGTCATGTGACCAAATTTTAATTTTTACATGTATGATATTAGATAAAAAATAAAATACTCGTAATTTTATAAATTGATTAATTATTCAATTAAAATTGTACAACCTTTTAGATTAAGTTCTGTTGATTTTTTTCCATGAAGAAGGCAGCAATTCATGCAGCCGAAACGTTGGTTTTAAATTAATAAACAGAACTTAAACTAAAAGGTTGTATCATTTTAATTAAATAATGAGTTCTGGAAGATTTTTTAATAATTTTTGATTAATTATTCGTAGTTTTCGAGAAAATGATTATTAAAAATTTGGGAAAGGTATATGTGACGTCACCATGGTAGGATCGGGGATGAACACAAATAGACTAGGAGAGAAAGAGATAGTTATTATCATGTCACGATTATGTTGTGATTAGAAGGTAGATTATGGCATGCCGACAGCTAGCTATAACTATTTCTTTCCCTCCCAGTTTATCGTCTTCTTTCACGATCCTACCATGGTGACGTCACATATTCCTTCTCCAAAACATTAAATTCTTAATAACAATATTATTACAAACTAATGTGTAGTTTTTATTATTATAATGCGAAGTTATAGGGGTTAGTGTTCATATTTTATGACTTATACATGGTAACACTGAAAAACGGACCACTCGAAATAACTTTTTTATTTGTAATTATTTTTTAACTTTTTTGATATATTTGTAAACTTGGCTTAGAGGCTCACAAATCATAGTATTTGGCATAGGGGTACTGCTTTCGATTTAACCGGAAGTGACATTAACTTTAATATTTCAAATAGGACATCCTATTGTTGCGCGCGTACTCCCGCCGCCGTTGGTCGAACGTTCTAGAAACCTGAGCGATGACGTATTTGTGGGCTGGTTAAACACATCCGCTAGACCTGTTTAATTACATCCGGTCGCCTGTTCCTTTGTATTCGAAGTTATTATCGCCTCGAATGTTCCAGCGGGACCCCAGACTGTATAAATACCGTCAGGGAGGACAGCCGACACACATTCTCTTATATAGAAGCATCGTGAGAGGAACAGTTACAGTTAGTGATATAAATAAATAGTCTACAAGTGGTGAACATAAATAAATATAGTGAAATAAATATTGTTTAAATAAATAATCTTAGTGTTTAAGTCTTTAATAATATTCTTAATGTTAAATTAGTGTTTATAATTGTTTAACCATAGTGTTAATTATTTTTATTATCTTTATCTTAATTATTTCTCGTTTAATAAACTTTTATTTTTAATTAATAATATTTCTGTTTTTTACACCACCTAAATAAATAAACGTTACAATTGGTGTCAGGTATGGTATTGTTAATAAACAATGGAGTATAAATAAAAATAACGTGATTTAGAAACGACAGGACTGAAAACAGTTCTACAATCTCGTCTGCGGGAATCATTAATCGATGCTGGTGTAAATCATGACGATTACTTCTACGAAATTCCGTGCGACAGTAGTAAATTTATAGAAGAAAATTCCAGAACACTTAGAACATTAGAACAAAATTGACGAATTGACAGAAACATTAGAACGAAAATTGGGGGAGAGTTCTCGAAAAGCAGAAGAAAATTCCAGAACATTAAAGAAGAATTAATGGGACATTCTAGATGTTTAGAACAAAAATTAGAAGAAATTTCTAGAAGTTTAAAAAAGTTAGAGGAGAATTCTAGAAAAACTGAAGAATACCTAAAAAAATTAAAAGATGAGCACAATAAGAAGATTGACGAACTACAAGAAAAATTCACTAGAATTGCATCGTTGTAAATGTCGAATCCCGATGTAGCAAAGGTAGGTCTACTAGAAGAAAAGAAAGTAGTAAAACCTAATACTAGTATAACAATGCACATTAAAACACCGGAATTTGATGGAAAATCTTCGTGGCCGAACTATTGAAAACAATTTGAAGCGGCTGCGAATGCACACAACTGAACGCCCACAGAGAAGGCTACTGCGTTAACTTTCTCGTTGCGTGGAGAAGCTATCGACATCCTACAAACGCTGAAGGAAGAAGAACAAAAGGGCTACGGCCAACTAGTCAAGCGGTTGGATATGCGATATGGCAATGCGCACCTGGAACAAGTGTACCAGACGCAACTGAGAAACCGGTATCAGAATTAAGAAAGCCTTCAAGAATTTGAAGCCGACGTAGCTTGTTTGGTTCATCTCGCACATTCCACAACTCCTGATAGCGTTTTGGAGTGCCTGGCTACTCAATCATTCATCTACGAAGTTCGAGACAGCGAAACTCAGCAAGCACTGCAAAAACTTTAATTGACGCACTGTCATATGCATTAAAACATGAAGCTACCAAACAAGCTTCACGTAATCAATCGTGAGTGCGAAATATGCATACCGAGAGAATTGAAAATACTGAAGGTCTAGAAGAGACGATACATCGAATTGTAAGTGAAATGTTTACTGGAAGAAAGAAACTCCGGTGTAGGAATTGCGCTGAACTGGGTCATCCGCAGAGACTTTGCAGAAAAATACAAAAGAAGACGGAATCGACAAAAGAAGAAAAAAAGTCGGAAAACTAAATCGCGTTGATGCGAAGAGGCAATCGTCGATCCGTAATCTAGTAGCCCCACGATCCATCAGTTATGTCGCATCCGTTCATCGTCAAGCCAACAGCATCAACGTGGATGGCTCTATTGACGGAAGGCCATTGAAAATGTTACTGGATAGGGGTGTGACAAAGACTATTATTAGACCCGACTTGGCAAAGAAAACTGGCAGGACGCATCTTCAACCAACCAAGTGGCGAAGAAGAACTCGTATTAAACCCACGAGACGACAAGGCTGTACGCCGACTAATGTCCGAAGACACCCTCCCAAAACGAAGTGAACCTATCGTGGAAGCATAAATAGATGGTAGTTTCTGTGAGGGAAATGTTATGCTTGAGCCCAGGTATGATAATGCCAAAACTGGCATTGGAGTTGTTGGATAATCATTGGTCAAAGCCAGACAGGTAATACCAGTTCGAATAATGAACATAAATTATTATCCGATTGTTCTTAGAAGAGGAACAATTGTAGGATAATGCTTGGCAGTATCCTCTATTATTCGAATTATAAAGGTCAATTTTAAATTTTCAAGATGTGTTCCAATTCGAAAAGAAAGCCGAAGGGAGACCTAATATAGTTCACCATAAAATAAACACCGGAGACGCAAGACCTATCCGGCAACCAGAAAGATGATTGCCATTGGCGAAGCGTGAGGAAGCTGAAAGAATTATTGAGGACATGAAGATGGAAGGTGTAATCGAACCTTCAAGCAGTCCATGGGCTTCACCAGTGGAGTTAGTGAACAAGAAGGGTAGCTCTACACGATTTTGCGTCGAGTATCGTCAACTTAACAACGTGACGAAGAATGATATCTACGCTACATCGAATAGACGATACACTGGACACTTCGAATATTTTTTCCACTCTGGATCTAAAGAGTAGAGAATAGATTTGGATGCAAAGGACAAGGAGAAAGCCTGGAAGAGGTTTTCCAGAGATTGAGGAGGGCTAACCTGAAGCTCAGTCCAATGAAGTGCCATTTGTTCCAAAGAGAAGTTCATTATCTTGTACACGTACTTTCTGGTAAGGGTGTTACAGTTGACCCAGAGAAGATAAGGGCTTTGAGAGACTGGCCAGTACCTAGAGACAAACATGAAGTTCCCTTGGTTTGTGTACTTATTATCGACGATATATACCTGCATTTGCAAACATAGCTAAGCTACTGACAATGCTTACTGAAGAAGGAAGAAGATTTAGTAAGACCTTGTCAAAACCGGGGAGGAATTATTGTGTCACCAGAAAAGAACTTTTAGCAGTTGTGAAATCCGTGGAGCATTTCTACAAATATTTATATGGAAGAAGATTTTTAATAAGAACTGCTTTAAAATGGCTGCTACAATTCAAGAATCCAGAAGGTCAGGTGGCCCGGTGGATTGAGAGACTACAAGAATACGATTTTAAAATCGTGCAAGGACAGGTACCAGCCACTGTAATTCCAATGCATTGTCCAGAAGGCCATGCCAAGATCAATGCAAGCATTGTAGTCGGGTAGAAGAGAAGCATTCCACCATCGCCAAGATAGCAGTAGTCAACGATAATTGGCAGCCCGATAGATTACGCAGATACCAGGAACATGACCCGACGTTGAAAATTATACTGGAATGGAAAGCAGAAGAGATCAAACCAATATGGAAAGACGTTGCACCACACTCACAGTGTAAAATCGTACTGGGCGCATTGGAACTCCCTGGTGATTGAGGATGATCTATTAAAGCGTGTGGTAGAAAATGCTGATGGAACTGAGAAGAAAACTCATTTGGTTATACCGAAGAGTAGAGTACCAGACGTGGTGAAAGAAATCCATAACGAATCTGGAGGAGGCCATTTTGGAGTCAACAGAACATTAGAAAGATTGCGCCAGCGATTTTACTGAATTAACTGCAAGTGTTAAAGACTGGTGCAAGAAATGTGTGGTTTGCGCTGGAAGCAACGGTCCGTATAGACGACGAAGAGCTCCAATGCGTCAATACAACGTTGGCAGTCCATTTGAGCGCATTGCGATTGACGTGGCCGGACCATTTCCAGCAAGTGACGACGGAAATAAATATATCGTGGTTGTCATGTCATGGACTACTTCACCAAGGTGGTTGAAACCTATCCATTACCCAACCAGGAAACCACCACGGTCGCTGAAACATTACTGAAAGAATGTATGTGCAATTTGGTGTACCACGTGAACTTCACGGAATTATTAAAACGAGAACTACTGAATTACATCCTCAGCCCGATGGCACGGTTGAACTTGTCGAAGGTAGTCTCCAACCATCAAAGAGACTGGGACCGACATCTTCATCTGTTCCTGATGGCTTATCGTTCATCCGTGCATCAAAGAACAGAGCAAACTCCTGCGAACATCTTATTTGGGCGAGAGTTGCGCTTACCATGTGACTTAATATTTGGCAGTAAACCTAGGGAAGATCTAGCCGGGGAAGATTACATTACGAACTTACGGAGAAGAATGGATGACATCCACGAACAAGTCCGCACGAACATTCAAACTGCCAGCGGCCGAATGAAGGACCAGTATGACATCAAGGCAAAAAAGGGTGGATATCAACCTGAAGATTTAGTGTGGCTTTACAATCCACAAAGGCGTCGTGGATTATCACCTAAGCTGCAAAGAAATTGGAAAGGTCTTTATGAGGTCGGTAAAAGGATAAACGACGTAATATACAGAATTATTATTACTTATACAAAGAATTGTATTGATGACCCATGTAGTCTTAAGCTAGTACCATTTCACATTCCACGAGTCATTTTAAGAAATAAAGTACCATTTTATTGAAAAATAGCTAGGACTATTGACATTGACATATTTGGCGAGTCCTTATCTAAATTTAAGAATATATTAACAAAATATTTTTCGGATTAAGTTACTTGTTAATTTTTTTATATGTTTATTAATTAATTACGATACTTACAGTTTCAACACATACGTTTTTATATTTGTATATCGTATGATCGCCCTGTAATTGGGATCTTGTATCCTGTTGGATTGATTTATTAATAAATAATAAATAAATAAATTAGGAAAGCACCTACCGGGAAGCCGAGAGTAGTACACTTTAATCGGCTAGCCCCTTTCGTCAGTGACAACCATGAAGATCATCATTGAAGTCTTCATGGGAAACTATTCCTCTGGCCACAAGGCGCGGTACGGCGTGACAAAAGAAGAACATCGAGATCTGTTCACCGTGACTTCAGATTATTCCCTAGGTCACTGCGTATCAGAAGACTTAAAGATGTCACGCGACATAGCTTCAGTCTTTAAGACGAAATTTGGGCGACTACAAGAACTGGCCAACGTCCATCCGTTGGGAAAACGCTACGACCGAGGGATAGCAATACAGAACAAGAGCGGTAACAAAACCACGTTCGTACTAGAAGCCGTCGTAACGCAGTCTTTGGAACTGTGCGATTTGAGGTATCATCTGCTAGAGAATGACATATTAAAACTAACGGGACCAATATTAGGCTGTGGATTAATTGTTTGGATTGGAGGATTATTAGGAACATGTTAGAGACCCTCTTCTTAATCTTGATGGAAAGAAGAACTCGAGCGGACAATCGACTGTCACTTCTTCAAGACTTCTAAATGCACCAAGGGTAATAACATTTCGTCGTCAAGAATTTTTCCGAGACGAAACAGCCTTAAGGAGGGGGGAGAGTTGCGCGCTTGCACCCGACGCCCCGAGTCTAGCCCGTATGTGACCGCCGCCGCTGCCTCAACGTTCTAGAAACCTGAGCGATGACGTAATCGTGAGCGGGGTAAACACATCCGTCTAGACCTGTTTAATTACATCCGGTCGCTGACCCTTTGTATTCGATGTTATCGCGTCGAATGTTCCAGAGGGACGCCGGACTGTATAAATACCGTCAGAGAGGACCAACCGACACACATTCTCTTATATAGAAGCATCGTTAGAGGAACAGCTGGTTATATAAATAAATAGTCTACGAGTGGTGAACATAAATAAATATAGTTATATAAATAAAAATAGTGAAATAAATATTGTTTAAATAAATAAACTTAATGTTTAAGTCTTTAATAATAATCTTAGTCTTAAAGTAGTGTTTATATTTGTTTAATTATATAGTTAGTTATTTTTATTATCTTTGTCTTAATTATTTATTGTTTTTCAGTGTCACCTTGTATATTGAAAAATTGAAATTCCGATTATGGTCACATATCCCATTCGTGCTCTGTCTAAAGCCATAAAATCCACTGTATTCTCTTTCAAATTTCATTAAAACCTACCATTGGTTCCAAACGCCACTAACTCTATTTTTATTTTTGAATTTGTTGGTTTATAAATATATAATAAATCCGTTATGTTTATTGTTATTTATTGAATGGGGCACTATTAAAAATCCACAAAACCAGGACTCATGAAATAGTTGCTACTAGAAATTAGTTAAAGTTTTTCTGCGATTCTGAAATGGATTTAAGGGGTTTTGATGGTAGAGGATACAATTTTTAATGTTCTGATGTTACAATTCATATTTGAGATATTTAATTATCTACCCGAAGACGGCTTTCGGACTATGTGTTGAGTATATGAAATTCTGGCTGGGATTTAGCTTGTCTCATGATTAGGGTGTGTCTGATTGCCCGTCCCTGTATTGTTTAGCACGAATCACTTAATTTATCAGTGAGAGATCGTGTCAAGTCACCAGCGATCCATTACCACGCAGCACTCTTCATTGATTGTTACATAACGAGGCCACGCGATCATATTTAACACTATAAAACTATACGTTGGTACCTCTCTCTAGGTGGTATCGAGATAAGGCATCTCCTAATTGATTATTCATGGCATTAGGAGAGAAGAAAAGGCCATAGGTTAGGTTAGGGTGTAATTGTAATTGCTGGAACATAAAATAAGATAAGAGAGAGTAAAAAATGGGTGTACTTATTAGGGCAGGGTGCGGAACAGGGTAAAGTAGAACAGAATAGTGTAGAATAGAGTAGGGTAGGATAGAATAGAGCGCATGCGATGTCCGGATGTTCGCGGACGTGGACAATAAAGTGGATCTCAATTTGCCAAGCGGACCGCCCACTATCCGAACGAGGATCACCCAGCCATTACACCAGACAACAGGGCCGTATCCACGGAAAATTATCCCTCGAACACACAAATATGTAACTCTTAAAAAATATAAAAATAAACTACAAGCCTAGGCTCATAATATCTCGGCCAGTTTACATTTTCAACAAATTATAAAACCTACACAAATGAGGTATTCTACCGATTTTTTTATATACTTTTTTTCTGATAATATATAATTCTCTAGGAATATTGGTAAAAACGAGATGTTAAAATTCAAATTAGCGAGATATGAATTTTTAAATGTCTGAAATTATTTGTGACGTATAGTCCTGAGTTGTGGTTATGCTACTCAAACAATTAATTCTAGGGGTATCTGTATTGTCTGCATTAGGTATATATTTTTATTAAATCTTTTTAAAATAAATATTATTTCAATCTATTTCATGAAACATTTTGACAATGTCATTAGCATGGCAGTAGTGTTGCTATAGTTTTAATTTGAATTGAAACAGAAACAACGAATAGTAGGTTTAGTTCGCCCAAATTCATCCGAAACTTTACGATAATAACCAATTTGTAGGCTCGGGGCATCCGTAGGGACTATGATGTCATTTTTACAATAATTAAGCATTTTTATTACAACAAAGTAATATTTCATCATTCTCTTTGTACTATCACTCTTATGGCCGGTTGCACCAACGTAACTTAAATATTAAACTTACCATAAATTGACAATATTGCATCGAAATGAAATGTCAAATGAATTATAATATATTACCTTTGAATATATAGTACATATAAGAACGGCAACGCATATGGCCTAGCAAGATACTATATCTGTCTCTTTTTATTCACAAAATTATTATAGATAGCTAGTGACTCCTACCACAAAACTATGAACTACAGTAAATCGTGCTGACAGCATTGCCAGATACTATTTGTTAGAGTTATTCAATAATCAATAATTCAAAAAGATTGTTTCATAATAACCAGATAATATATTTTGAATCTTCAATGTACATGTATACTTGTTTTACAGTAGCAAACTTAAAAACCTTTATAAAATCTTAACTTGCTGTTCTAGCTACGTGGCAACACTGTGCAGCATCCACCTATTATGTATTTTTTGAACTAACTCAGAAATAATTCGTATACGGAGGGATAGATGGCACTTTCTCTCGAAATATTTAATCTAAAATTGCCGTTCTTATATGTATTATATATTCAAAGATATTACTGTCAAAATTTTGATTAGCAATTTTTGTTTAAGCCTAGCTTAAAATTTAAGCAATGTTGGTGCAACTGGGCATTTGTTCAACTTGTGCTACCTTATAATTATTGAAGTTTCTAATTCTTTGCAATGGTAGAATACCCCATTGATGAGGAAATTTCTATAAATTTCTTTCGACTAATTTAAAATGTAGATTTTAATATTACAAAAACTAAATATGTTATTCAAACACTCCGTCATTTAAAATGGGTTACATCGCCTTTATTAGTAATAACAGTTTAATTCTATTAAATATTGTACCCATAACCCCTACACTCATGATCTTAGTCATGCAGCATTTATTTTCTTATATAACCGACGTTTCGGTGCACCTTGTACCTTCATCTGAGTAAGTATTTATCAAAAAAAAAAAAAACTAAATGTAGAAACGTATGTATTTTGTGTACATAAGAGTATGTAAATTTTTGTAAGATCTTACTTACCCAGATAAAGGAACAAGAGTGCACCGATTTCGAGTAATTGGTAGCTTTGAGGGCCCTTGCGGTGGCGCCTGGTAAATGCAAAAACAAATAAGCATCTCTTTTTCCATTTGTGAATCTCGCTGGTTCTTCCTAAAGTTTCCGAGTCCCTCCCTGGAGAAAATCGGCGTTTAGTACTGAGTAAGCGTTTCCAGCAGAAAAGAAAAAAGTCGTTAAGTCTTCGTCGCCGCAATTATTATAATAAAACTCACACAGCGACAACGACAAGCACAAGCAAAAGCAGCGATGGCATGGCATACTGGACCATTCTGCCACGTCGGCTTTGTTACATTTAAATTTAAAATGAAACGACTTTCACGCCAAAATCTCACAGAATATATTTTCATTCGCCGACGGAACAAGTTGGATTTCAATCATAAAATTTGTATGAATTATACTTAAATGGAATGGGGTTCTCCACTACAGTAACAAATTACAACATGGGGCAGTTATATTAATACTAGACTTCAAAACTGTATGACAAAAAAGTTATTAGTTTTTAAAATATTCGAGTTTTTAATGCCCTTCTCCAAATTCTTTCTACTTTCAAGCCTTCTGCTATCGCCTTTTCCTAATCCGGAATCCATTTTCAAATAATTGAATGCAGAAAATAACGAAACAATGAAAGTAAACGAAACAATTTTTACATACATACTTAAAAATCACGCATGCTCCACTTAGTGGGATTGCAGAAATCCAAAAACAATAATAATAACAACAACAATAATAAGAGCACTGCTGACTCAGTCTCATTACATTCTTTTAACAACATTCTTACTAACCGTACATCATACAACAAATATTCCTCACTATTAACATATTAAAGTGACCGATTTTTGGTAGCAAAATACCACATCCGAACCATAATATACGAGCCCAACCCCAAATGTATTCGTACCCTCTGAAAAAAATATATTAACAGCAAGAAGAAATAAATTTTTAGATTACAATACTTAGGACTATATTTGGGCAATTTTTTATTTTATGTATTAATAAAGTGTACTGGATTTAAATATAATGTTATTACCTAAATTTATCATTTTAACAATAATATACGGGCAAATATATGACAACAGACACGTACTATTTTTTTAGTTCCAACAGTAAATAATGCAACATTTATATTAGTATTATTTATAAAACTGAAGGTAAAGGAAACTGACAATATATTCAATTGATTACTATATTAAATTTTATTTTTTGACTACAATTATTTGCAAAGTGATATTTATATATTTATATAGTACCACGTATAATTATATTAAAAACAAGAATAAATAAACTTCTGGATGCAATGATTATTACTCCAATTCAACAAATTTTGATATGGTGTATTAATAGAGTGTATAGAACTTGAATACATTGCTTATAATAAAATTTCTTAGGTTTAATAATAATTTATTTGCAAATAAACCATTGTCTGCATGTGACAAATGTTTTCGTCTATAATTCGCTAATAATTTTTATTTAAGTAATACAATTTAAGATGGCAATTAATTGAGTATATTGTCAGTTTCTTTTACCCTCAATTTTATAGATAATACTAACATAAATATTGTATTATGTACTGTTGGAACGAAAAATTTTGGGACTTGCCTTTTGTCATATATTTGCCCGTAGATTATTGTTTAAATGAGAAATTTAGTTAATAACATTGTATTTAAATCCAGTACACTTTACTAATACATAAAATAAAAAAATGCCCAAATATAGCGTTAACTGTTGTAACCTAAAAAATTATTTTGATTGCTGTTAATATATTTATTTTTGAGGGTACGAATATACATTTGGGGTTGGGCTCGTAGTTAATTACGCAATACAAGTAATTACTAACTATACATCTTCATACAGCAAAAAATATTCTTCACTCCTTACATATTCAAGTGATCGATTTTCAACAGCGAAATACCGCATCCGGACTACAATAATAATTACGAAATAATCATCCTTCGCCACAAGAAGCACACTTCTTTCGCCTCAACCACATTCATAATTCTCTTCCCACTCGGAAACTTTCTCTCTCTTAGTATACCAACCACATCTATCCACTTACACACTGGACAGCTACGCAATCGAACACCCTCAACTTCACCAACATATACAAATAATTTTAGTCATAGAATATTTAAAAAAACTGATGTGGCCAGCACAATACTTTTCCGTCAATCCTGTGTATTATGTATAAATTCCATACATAAATTTTCTTGCAAAAGATTTTAAATTTACAGTAAAATTATTTCATAAACAAACTATACAAATTGCACTTGACACTGACATCTTCTTCTTTAGCTTTTCCTATTCATTAGTGGTCGCTATTTTTTATTTTCTTCTTCCACTCATTTCTATTTTGCGTGTCGTTCTCATTCATTTCCTTTTCTCTCAAGTCTTCCGCAATAAAGTCCTTCCATCTTATCTTTGGTCTTCCTCTGTTTCTTCAACCTTCTATTATTAAGCTATTCATTCTTCTTCCAATATATTCTTCATCTCGCCTCATGACATGTGCAAACCAATGTAATCGTCTCTTGTATATTTTAGAAACTTCTTATACTAGAGTTATTTCCCTTATTTTTTTATTTCTTACCGTATCTTTCCGTGTCTTCCCCAACATCAATCTCAACATTCTCATCTCTGCCACATTCATTTACTTTTCATTGATACTGGCATCTGTCAATTTGAATTATCTGAATATATTAGCGGTTTCCATGGTAAGCATAGCTGGCTGATTTATGAAATTTAATATCTTTATAATTTTTTAACTCTATATCTATTGACTATGAAGTATAAAATGCAATCAAATCGTAAAGAGAATAATAAATTCTTTAAGTTATAATAACGTTAAATATCAATAAATGGTATTTAACTGTTAAAATCTTCAAATAAGGGTACTTCCGGTTGACCAATTACAACTAAAATCTAATCACCTCTTCTTCTGGATGTAAGCTTGAGGAATACGAAATAATTATAATTTTTGGAATCGTGGTATTGCGATCCGAAACTTTCGTCACACTCACACTGACACACATACATACATACATACATACATACATACATACAGACAGACATCATCGTAAAAATGGTAAAATAGTATTATATGGACCTTAAAACGTGCTTATTCACTAAAAACTGATCATTCAATTTTTTGACCAAAGACAATACCTTCTTTACCTAAAGGTGAGGGAAGGTAATTAGGATTATGCTTAACGAATTACAATTAAGACTACAACTATAAATTGCTAAAAAAAAAGAAACAAATGGAGGCCCCATTTTTCGTATTGCAAATGTGAAAACGTTTTATCTGACAGGGAAATGATCAAGAACTTGATGATATGAGGGGGTGGGAGGTTAGATATGAATGCGTTATGAATAATTTAGGGGCGTTTGTAGCAGTAATGATATACGCCGACTTTGTGGGGTATGGAGAGAATATACATTACAACTTCAATCATCGTTATTCACGATGATTGACTCAAACATAGAGCCAACGCCAAATGCTCATTGTTATAATACGGGACTACGATATACGAGTATGTATATGTATGTACATTCATAATCATATGCACCACATGTCTCGTGTTAACATCTGTACAAATTGTTATTATTATTAATACATCGATATAATTCTGTGCATAATTTTCATATAAAAATAATTAACAAAGAAAAAATCAGAAAAATTGTACTCGTATATGTCACTTTTTACCTGTTGATAAAATATGTCTTACGCGCTATTATTTATATTTACAAATACAAGATCAATTTTCTTATCCCCTTGATAATAATAATGGTAAAATAAGTATTTGTATGACAATATAATGATGCTAACCACACGATGCATTGTTTTCATAACTAATGAAATTCACTGTTTGATTACTTTCTCAGAAGATGTCGATTTACTAGAACTGAGAACCGTATCATTGTTCATTCATATGATCGGTTCGTATTCGTATAGGAAACGTCTCGCCATCGGCTTCTTTGACTGAAATTCGACTCATTAAAATTCAAATTCCTTCTTCGACTGCGCGATGCATACAATCCCGTAGCTCTTTATCTACAATCATAATTGAAATACTGAGCTTCTGTCTTGATACAATCGTTCAAGAAGGAAATATTAACTTTTAAACAAGTTAAGAATTTTTATAAACACCTGGGTTTTTTATTGTTCTTTGAAATATATTTAATTGCTTGTAAGTTTGGAAAAGAGGAGAATAGTAATCTTTTTTTATGTATCTAACAAAATGTTGATATTTGAGCGAGGGTATATATACTAAAGAGAGTTCGGAAGCAGCAATATATCATACGAACAGTCGGGACCTCCCAGTATACAATTTGGCAAAATTATAGCTGTGCTAATGGTGTCATTGTTGTGTTGTGCCGACGACAGTGGCGTAGGGATCAACTTTTACAACCCCCACAAACATACGTCCCTCTACATATGATATATTAAATCCCAATATACTACAGACTCTTACAAAAGAAAAATTAATTATGGTATCAAACAATACAAACAAAAATAATAATTTACTATGTTATATTATTATACCGCTACTTTAAAAAATCTGATGTGGCCAGCACAATACCTTCCGTCAATCCTGTGTATTATGTACAAATTCCATACATAAATTTTCTTGTAAAAGATTCTAAATTTCCAGTAAAATTATTTCATAAACAAAATATGCAAATTGCACTTGACACTGACATCTTCTTCCGTTTTGCGTGTCGTTCTCATTCAGTTCCTTTCCTCTCAAGTCTTCCGCAATACAGTCTTTCCATCTTATCTTTAGTTATCGTCTGTTTCTTCAACCTTCTATTACTAAGTTATTCATTCTTCTTCCAATATATTCTTTATCTCTCCTCATGACATGTTCAAACCTATGTAATTGTCTCTCTTTTATCTTTGTAGAAACTTCTTACTCTAGAGTTATTTCCCTTACTCTTTCATTCCTTACCGTATCTTTCCGTGTCTTCCCAAACATCAATCTCAACATCATCATCTCTGCCACATTCATTTTCTTTTCATTGATACTGACATCTGTCAATTTGAATTATCTGAATATATTAGCAATTTCCATGGTTAGCATAGCTGGCTAATTTATAAAATTTAATATCTTTATAATTATTTAACTCTATATCTATTTAATATGAAGTATAATATGCAATCAAATCGTATAGAGAATAATAAATTATTTAAGTTATAATAACGTTATATGTCAATAAATGATATTTAACTGTTAAAATCTTCAAATGAGGGTACTTCCGGTTGACCAATTATAACCAAAATCTAATCACCTCTTCTTCTGGATGTAAACTTGAGGAATACGAAAAAATTATAATTTTTAGAATCGTGGTATTGAAGGTATGCGATCCGAAACTTTCGTCACACACACACACACACACACACACACACACACACACACACACACACACACACACACACACACACAGACACACAAACACACACACAGACACACATACATACATACAGACATTATCGTAAAAATGGTAAAATCGTATTATATGGACCCTAAAACGTGCTTATTCACTATAAACACGTCATTGAATTTTTTGACCAAAGACAATACCTTCCTTACCTAAAGGTGACGGAAGGTAAAAAAAGGCTACACTTACAAGTATATTTTCTAAGAATGGGGCATAATTTGTACATTTTGACACGCTATGCGATTTTTTATTTATTTAAAAATGATGAACCCAAGAATTTATGTTAAATTTTGTGTTAAAAATGGTATAAAGGGCTTAATGAAGTGGTACAAATGTTGGAGAAATCTTTTGGCGAGGAAGCTATGTCAAAACGATAAGGTTTATAAATGGTACAAACGTTTTTAAAAGGACCGTGAAGACATTGCAGATGACAAGAGTGCCGGGCGTCCTAGTACATGAACCACCAATGAAAATATGTCAAAACTTGAAGATATACATACAGTCACAAAAATAACGCATGTCCCATTTAGTGGGTTAGCACAAACTCATAAACAATAGTAATAACAACATTAATAATAATAAGAGTTCAGCTGATTCACTCATTCTTTTAAGAACATTCCTACTAACCAAATATCATACTACAAATATTTCTAACTCTTAGCATATTAAATTGACCTATTTTCAGTAGCGAAATACCACATCCGGACTACAATAATAATTACGAAATTATCATTCCTGTCTAAGCACACTTCTTTCGCCTCGGTCACATTCATACATGCTCTTCTCCCACTTGGAAACTTTCTCTATTTTAGCGCCCTACTAACCACAGTCATCCACTTACACACTGGACGACCACGCAATCAAATACCCTCAGCTTCACCAAGATATATGCGCTTTACAAGCTGTTTACTCGTCATTGTCTTCACAAGGCCAAACCATCTCAACTGAGTCAGTCCAACATTCAACAACATTATTCCAAATCATATACTTTCTTCATATATCAAATTATTCCTCAGGCGATCCCGTCTTACATACCCATATAAACCAACACCATGTAAATATTTCATTTCCTGGGCAGACTCTTTCCTTTTATGTATTCCCGTCTATTCCCAACATTCGCTTCTATACATCAACGCCGGCACTAGCACTCCATTATACACACTTAACCGAGCATCTCTAAATGAGATGAGCATCCATTACTTTACACCAGATTCATACTTCTTCCAACTACATATATTCTTCTTAGTTGTTCTTCATTTTCACCTCAAACATCATACGCTAATGCAGGCACAATACTTTCACCAATATTGTGCTTCATAATCGCAGAACCACTTTAAAGGAGGTTGCAAAAAATGAAGAGGACATTGAAATGACTACGGTTTGCGACCATAAATGAGATATAGGCAAAATTTCTCAAGGAACTGAAGGCTACATCAAAAAATACATTCTATCAGACTATATATATTTATCTGTAAAAATTACAAAGTCGAAATCAAAACTATAATTAAATATCACATAATTCTGTCGGTTTTATTTGACAACGGACAGCTGACATTCTAACCAATCAGAGAAATAATTTATTTCCGTATATAACTACCGTTCTTATGTGAAACAAACTATAGTTTTGACCTAAAACAGGAGTGTAGTATATTTTAAAATTTATTTCGGTTTAACTTGAAGGGTAGTGTTGTTGTTTTTATGGTAGCGGGTGTACATGTGGGCGTTGTGCATCACGTGGCTTCTGTAATGAAGCTGCGTTAACTCGATTAGGCCTTAATCACTGTCCTGGTCCCGCCTACAACTCTGATGACTACCACAACGTCACAACATCCTCCAAACTCCGAACTCTCTCTTGTGTAAATAATTCATAGTCGGTAGCATAACAGGGAGACAGAGATTTCACTTTGCCGCAAAGGAAATACCTCGTTCTGCAAATTAACAACACGCCGATTAAACGCCGTCAAAGTCAAGTAGGCGGCGATCTGGCAAATTTGTCACTTTTGACACGGGGTGAAATTTGTAAGCCAGGGTAGTAAGGCCAGGTGTGGCAGACCGTGGTAATCGCTCGAGGGTTGGACGGAGAATCTATTATATTATATACAGAAGCTGTAACTGAAATTTAGATATGGACCATAGGAGGGATAACAATAATAACAAACAAAAATTATTTCAATTATAAGTTTAATATTAAAATGCTTATATACATTCATATTACAATAAAATAGATCATGAAACGGAGAGACTACATCGCATACAAAGCCATTAACATTTTAAAATAACTAAAAAAAATATATATCATCACAGCTAGGTATTTCCCATTGTTGGGTGTATCAATCTTTGTACACAGATATTGGTAATGATGATAACATTGATGACATATTTGTACCGTGCGGGTGTTTACTAGATG
This sequence comes from Harpalus rufipes, assembly GCA_951394225.1. Taxonomy (NCBI): domain Eukaryota; kingdom Metazoa; phylum Arthropoda; class Insecta; order Coleoptera; family Carabidae; genus Harpalus; species Harpalus rufipes. The sequence goes on along the minus strand of OX596281.1, from coordinate 15,407,216 downwards.
TCACCACACGGGCACTCATTGGTGGCGTGCAGAATGCACCACAGGGGTCACTTTGTGCCATTTAACATTTAATTAAAGTCCCACACATTGTTTAAAATAAAAATAATGTTTATTATTAATTCCAATTTTTTTGTACAATTGCAATTTTATATTTTTGTGGTACATTCTCCACTTTAGCTTGGAATACCCGTAAGGTGACACTCTAGAAAGAATTTTGTAAGCGGCGGATTAGTAATTTTCAGATTATAAATCTTCTTGGTTTTGTACGCAATGCAGTCTACATTGTGAGCATTGTCGACCGTGGATTTACATTTCACAAATACTACAATGTTCATTGCTATTATTACAATGTTTTGTTTACCACCACAGTCATTGTCCTTAAATATTGCACATATCACTCTGGAGTTAATCACTGTGTTGAACTAAACCTTCCTTGGGTAGCAAACTCTGGATAAAATCCCATTCCAGCTGCACATTTCTCCAGTTGTTGGTGTTGAGATCTCACTGCGAATCTGTTGACATGAACAGGGATTGGTACTACGATTTTAGCGGCTGCTTGGGAACTTTTAGTGCCGGCGAGACCGGCTTTTACTCTCTTCCATTTCGCCCGACGGTTTTGAAACCAGATTTTGACTTGAACTTCGCTTAATTTTAAAGCCGCTGCTATCTGGCTTCGCTCAGTAAGTGAGAGATATTTTTTAGCGTGGAATTCTCGCTCTAATTCTAAGAGTTGTTCGCTGGTAAAGGCAGTTCTTCTGCGTCGTGTTTTTCCCGGGGTTGTTGAAGTTGAAGGGGGGTTTTCATCTTCTATTTCTGCGTCATCGTCCGAACCTAAACACAAAATTGTTATCTATTAACAAATACTCGAACACTATTTTTTCCATAACCAGAAAATAGAATAAGTTACTTTTACAAGAATAAAGAATTATTTTATTGTCACATTTGGTATAGCCTTTGAATCGTTAACGCAACACAACAGTAATTTGTTGACAGTGGAATCGTACATCCCTATATGACAAATATCTATAATCCAGCAAACTCAATCCGAGTGAGACGTAAAAGGAAATTATTGTGAGAATATTTTCCTTCTTGCAATCAGTTTAACGTTTAACTTAAGTGGCACAAATATTATGGGAGACATACATTAAGTTCATTAAATTTGAAAATTTAATAACCATGTTAATTTTAGATGAAAATGCAAGTATTTAGCATCACCGTAAATTAATTTACGTTATTTCCAGAAAATGTAAAAATTTGTTTGTGGATAAATTTCTCGACTTTGGTGTAGTTTAGATGTAAACAAATACTCGAGTTTTCAGTCATACAACATTATTTATTTGTCGGTTTTGAAAGAATGAATGCTGTACGATTGAGATTTTGTGTATTTGTTGATGCCTAATGTAAACCTGAGTCGAAAAATTTACCTAAATATAAATTTATACAGGCTGTCCCGCGACGCGGTTGTCATATAGTTACGAGTGTATTCCTTAGGAAATTTTAAGTCAAAAATACTTTATACACGAAACTTAACATTAGATGAATTATGAGCAATATTAAATTGAGGAACTCTTTGCCAAGACAACCTTAGTCCAGTTTTTACCTTCCGTCACCTTTAGGTAAGGATGGTATTGTCTTTGGTCAAAAAATTCAATGAAGAGTTTTTAGTGAATAAGCATGTTTTAGAGTCCCTATAATACGATTTTACCATTTTTACAATGATGTCTGTACGTATGTATGTGTGTCTGTGTGTGTGTGACAAAAGTTCCGGATCCCATAACTTCAATACCACGATTCCAAAAATTATATGAGTGCCCGTGAGGTGACGCCTGGTAAGCGCCCGCACGGTACAAATATTCCATCATTACCGATATCTGTGTATGAAGCAGATTGGCACACCCAGCAATGGGTAATATGCCGTGATGAAATATTTATTTATTTTTATTTATATTTTTTTCGTATTCCTCAAGTGTACATCCAGAAGAACAACTGATTAGATTTTGGTTATAATTGGTGAACCGGAAGTAGCCTCATTTGAAGATTTAACAGTTAAATTTGATTTATTGACATTTAACGTTATTATAACTTACAGAATATATAATTCTCTATACGATTTGATTACATTTTATACTTCATATTCAATAGATACAGAGTTAAAGAATTTTAAAAAAATTCAATTCTATAATTCATCCAGTTATGCTAAACATGGAAACTACTAATATATTCATATAATTCATATTGACAGATGTCAGTATAAATAAAAAGTAAATTAATGTGACAGAGATGAGTATGTTGAAGTAGATGTTGCGGAAGACACGGAAAGATATGGTAAGAAAATAACTCTAGTGTTACAAGTTTCTAGAAAGATACAAGAAAGACGATTACATTGGATTGAACATGTCATGAGGAGAAATGAAGAATTATATTTGAACAAGAATGAGTAGTTTAGTAATAGGAGGTTGAAGAAACAGAGGAAGACCAAAGATAAGATGGAAGGACTGTATTGCGGAAGACTTGAGAGAAAAAGAATTGAATGAGAACGACACGCAAAAATAGGGACCCCTAACGAATGGGAAAAGCTATTTAAATAGTTTGTTTATGAAATAATTTTACTGGAAATTTAGAATCTTTTGCAAGAAAAATTAAGTATGGAATTTATACATTATACACAGGATTGACGGAAGGTATTGTGCTGGCCACAACAGATTTTTTGAATTTGAAATAACTAAATAAAAAACTTTCTAGCTTCCTTATTGTTAACGATTTAGCTTTGAGAAAATAAACAAATTGTATAATAATAGTGTGTATTTTTCACTATTTTCAATCATCATCGTAGTTGAGATGTAAAAATAAAATATTCCGCCAACTTTGTTTCTGTATAACATACTTATAGTACTTTTAAAATAATGAAACAATGTAAGGAAGTGTTTAGCTGACTTAAAGTTACAAATATTGTAAGTTTTCATGTAAAGATAGATTTATACAGCGTAAGCCGTAACGTAACGTAACGTAACGTGCTGTAACGTAACGTAAATAATAAAACAGTGCAAACATATGTGACAATTTATACAGACGTAAGCCGTAACGTGACGTACCGTGCCATAATGTGTCAAAACCCAAAGATCACCAACTTTTATCTTTGTACGTTACCGTACGTTGCGATATTACGAAAATTATTACTGCCCTGCACTATAGTCTGTTTTTGTGTAGCTAATATGTGTCAAAGTTTAACAAATACATACATTACATAGAAATAAATATGAAAAATACTACATTACGAATAGTCTGTTTTGTGTGACTGCGACTGACATGAGTGACATTTGTCAAGTGGCAAAGCTTAGATTATTATATTAAATGGAAATTATGGAAATATAATGAAATATAATGTATTACGAATAAAATAACCTGTTAAATAAAAAAATGACGTACATTTGTATCGACAGACCATGAGCATACTTTTTACGAATGTACCGTAAAAGTTCTGTATAAGATAGCTTGGAAAAATCACGAGTTACGATACGTCAGAATACGGCACGGTACGTTTTGTTACGGCTTACGTTGTATCACCATTAAATGCTTACTTTACTTATTAATCACTTTTTATTTTCTCGAAAACTACCATTAACGGAACCTTCTCCTTTTACATCTCACCGCTTCAATCATAATTTAGATGTGTTCTAAAGAACCGCAATAATTGATAAAGCCGGTGCGGTAGTTTTGAACTTGTTAGCATTAAATGTCATTACTTCTCAAAATAATAAAATATCTTCTAAGGGGTAAATGTTCACTTTTGTCTTTAAAGGCCAAATGGTGTACCTATATCTTTATATATTTACTTGATGTGTAAGTTTCCGTCGTACAAATGTGTACAATCGTACAAAATTCCTAGAATCATAGATTGTTTTGAGCCGTGCACTAAATCATGTTTAATAAAAAATAATACGGTTATTTTTTTTCTCAGTACACAAATAAATTCTTGTTGATGGGTTGGGTTTTGCGTATTTAAGAATTCGGCACGTATTTTTCGGGCGTCTGGTGTCTGTTAAATCTCCATGCTTCACACGTCTTCATGTAAAGAAGCCGCCCAGACAAACGTGTGTGCATGTACATTGTTTCACACAACTTAGTTTTTTTGTGATTGTCTGTCATATTCACCGCCGTATTGTTTAAGTACGTAAATTAATTACCAAACGTGACGCTTTTCTAAACTCTTTCTGGCGCCAGGGGATGATATATTAATCTATTGTAAAAGGAACATTTTTCGACTGTGGTGTAGATTAAGTGTTAACGAACAGTCAGTCAAACAGCGCTTATTCTTGCAAAACCAATGTTTTGGTATACACTTATACAGGGTGCGGCAAAACAATCTCCGTAATTTTACTAAGGCATTATGAAGCGAGTAGAAGACGAAAAAGGGTAGGGGTGGTGTCTATAGAGGCGCAGGTGGATGGAACTTTCTGTTATAAAAAAAAAACATTCGTAAACATAATGTGGACGAACGAGCAACGGGCTTTTGCCTTGGAGGCCTAGTTATATCCGCAAAACGGATCTGTAGCCGCCGTCCAGCGCGCGTTTAGTACTCGGTTCCAAATACCCACTCGCCAGGCAGTTCTGGTCCGAAAATCGATTACGTCGTTGATAAAAAAAACTTTAGGGAAACAGGATCTGTTCTCAGGAAAGGTCGTGGATAATCATGGATAGCTCGAACACCCGAAAACATCGACGCTGAAAAATCGGACAGTTACCATGTGTGTGAGCCTGCTCCAGAATTTTTTATCCCAGTTCTTGAAGGACTTCACCTGGAGAATGTCTGGTTTCAGCAGGATGCAACCAGGGCCCACACAGCGCGAGCATCAATGCAGGTTTCGAGAAAATGTTCTCTGGGCACTTGATTTCCCTGAGAGGTGATATTCGTGGGGTAATTTCAAAACGGAGGAACCTACAAACCCTAAAGGAGGGAATCCGCACAGAAATACGCCGTTATACTCAAGAAATGCTCGAAAGAGTCATACGAAACTTCATTAATCGCTTGGAACAATGTTTGGACAATAACGGACACCACTTGGCCGGTATTATTTTCAAAATCACACGAAACAGAATGTTCAAAATTAGGGAGGTTGTTCTGCCATACCCTGTACCTTCTTCAGGGTAAGATCTTACTAATATAGTTATTAAGAACTATATCCTACCTACAAAATAAAAAAATACACACATATTTAGTGTGGCATGAGCATTATGCATTTCATCATCTATAATTGTATTTACATAGAAATTTGATTGTAATTAGTCGAACAAACAAATTTAATGCGTGGATCAATATTTAAACCAGTCATTAAACTCGTATTAATTGTATAATAATGACCGTGTGAGCTCCGAAAACTCACCCTACATAACCCTCAATTTCTGTTAGTGTTATATCTAAACGAATTACTACCAATCGTTTACAATTACATCTAGCTTTACAACTTATCCTTTGATTCGATTAGCTGGATTACATCGCCAATTCAATTACACATATTATTTATTTTCATTTACGCGTCAATTGCTTCAGTGCGAATAATTCGTTGCCGTTAGGGATTTGAACCGACTACAAATCTTTAGTTTTGTCGTAGTATGCTGTGATTTGGTGAAGGGTGTTTAACAAAAAGCGCAACGGTCAGCATAAACCACTTTATGTGAGTCTGACTCGAGGGATTCGGACCCCGCAGCTCTGTGGGCGGGCTGGTTAAACTACCACACATTATAGATGAAAATATTATTCACCACACATTTCCCAATTTACTGAAAGAACAATGAATAAAGATTAAGAAATAATTACATTTATTTAATATTTTTAAATTGTTTTACAATACATATTTACAAAGTCAAATTCAAAAGAATTTTTTGAAATGTCAACTTACGCACTTGAATTTGTGAGTAAGCAAAATCTAATAGTTCATGGCGATTAGCTATATAATTGAATTAAGAACAATACTTTCAATTCAAAATAGTTATATTTTCTAAGGCCTGCCACAGACATAATACAAATCGTTTTAAAATGCTTTAAACAATATTGTTGTATTTTATATGCAAATTGTTTGTCGCGGTACATTTAGAATTTCAATAATTATTTTTATTATGAGAATTAATTAAATGAATATTATCGAAATTAAAGTGGTTTGAACAATAATATTGTTGATAACCTGGAGACTGGCGGTATATTGTAATCTCTGCTCAATATTGTTGAACAATTTTGATCGCTTAAGGCAGTGGTTCTCCACCGGCGTTCCTCGAAAATTTCTGAAAATTTTAATTTAACTATGATTTGTGAATTACTTTTATTTTGGGATCAAACTTGTTTATTCGCCCTCAAAAGCGGACGCAATTAAGCTTTTATTGTCCGAGGGCCTATAAAGTTGCCAAGCAACCACTATCCAAACATATCAAAATTCTGGTTTATGGATAAATGTCAGATAACACAACAAATTCGACAAATCACATTTTTTGAAAACCAACACTCGCAAAACTTTCATATAAGTATAAGTCGTATACGTCTTTTGATTTCTGTGGAACTATCTTGCCCATTCGATATTTCTTTGTAATAATCAATATGTCATTTTCATTTGACACTAAATTAAAATTGTATATAATAAACAACATAGCAACACCAACAAATTACGTAGAAACCACAGCATATTTAACATTTACAACGCCAGCACAACGATAACGAATATACAAATATATACCTATTGAATCCTTGAATTTTGAGAACCAAAATAAAGTAAAACGTTGTATGTACCATGGGCACAATTAGGGAGGAAAATTAAAGCTCTCCGCTACGCGTCGAGCTTTAAACATTCCCCCGTGCTACAATATTTTAATTATGTCCTTAATAAATAAATAACTATTTTGTATCAAATTAAAATGTGTTGAAATTTGTACTGATGGACACCCATTGATGATAGTAGGAGGGATTTGTAGTTTTTGCATAAAAAAATGAGATTTATTTAAACATTCCTTCTTAATCAAGCACTTCTTGCAAAAAAATTGCGGAATATTTTGACTAAAGTTGTTAAGACAGAAGTCAGACGGCTCTCTCAAGGAAATTATGCTTTCCCACGAACTAGAATTAAGAGAAGAATTGTTTCGTTTCTTTCAAAATGGTAACATTTTATTCGTGCAAGATCTTAAAAATAAGGCAGTACCTCCGCAACCTCCGTTTTGGCGACCGGCAGCAGTTACTGTTCTGGCTGTTTTACACGTAACGATAAATCGACCGATTTATTGATCAACTGCGACCTTCAATTTATCGGTATTTGTAGTACAGGAAAATCGATCGATTTATTTACGAAAATAAATTGAACAATAAATTAATGAAATAGAACGAATTCTATTTTCCGTCGATTTTTTGAGGAATATTTGGTTACTTTACTAGTACCAACTCTATAATAATATTTGACATTTCAAACAATATTTGACTTATGCAGGTTATAAGTTTTCATTTCTGTTTTTTATACAAAAATGACAAGATATCGGTGCTTAGCACATAGAAGAAGAATCGAAAATTTAAAAAGGAAAACGTTTGCATTGATGGTTATTCAATATGTGAAAAACAAAACATGTAGGAGATGGTGGGTGAGACCATGGTTTGATAAAACCAATGGAAATTTACCTTTGGCCGGTAATAACTTTGTTATACAAAGATCCGGACCAGTTTAAATTATTTTTAAGAATGGATAAACCAGCTTTTGATAAACTGTTAAAATTTATATCACCATTACTTAAAAATGAAGATACTTTTATGAGAGTCAGTTTCTGTTGAAGATAAATTAATAATTAGAGTTATTAAAACCTTAATCTCTTCTCTATTGAACGTATATCCGCTTTTACTCATTTTTAATTATAAATACACTGCAAACTCTAACAAAACTAATAAACGAAACGGCAGAAACCAGAAATCTATTGAAGCGCAACGAAGTTAAATTCCAACCTCAAAAACATTCATAAAAGACATGAGTAGTTCGTAAGTTGGTAGCCTTGATTCCAACAAAAATAAATTGATAGAACATCGTTGTGTGTAAATTCTCAAGATTTCTACGATAAATTGATCGATTTATTGATCAATAAATTGACCGATTTATTGTTACGTGTAAAACCGCTATTAGCTTACTTATACTCAAATCGGAGAGCTGCTGATGCACGTCATCACTTAGGGTAAAAACCTTACTGCATTAGAATCACTAATATGGAAATTGTAATTATATTGCAGTCATTTTAATTGTCAAAAAGTGTATGGCCTTATAGAATTATTATTAAGATGTATAGTAGAGTTAATTATATATCCTATATGCTATGAATAATGTATAAATAATGTACATCTACATTATACTATTTGTTTATTTGTTGTTACATTTGGCAACATTGATATTTTGGATATACTACTTTCAAGGTTATTTAATCATTTGAAAAAAATTGCATTGTGTTTGGAAAAAAATTGTGCCTCGTGACTTATTGTACTTCCATTCTTGTTTATTATAAATCAGTCTTTTTCAAGACTACAACTATATAGTTATTATTTATACGGTTCAACTTTATTTCAAATGAAGATCTGAATCTTATTGACGATTCAGTTTTCTTAATTTTAATATTTTTATAATTTCTTAAAAATGTATTGGAATATAATTAATTACCTACGGAAATGTAGTGCTTAGAGTACAAGCAATTTACTAAATTAATAAAAACAAATTAAATACTTTGCACATGGTTAATATTATTGTATTAAGTTTTACATTTATGTATGTCTGTGAGTCTGTGTAACATTAATTTAAAATTTTGTCACATATTATTACAGTACTTTTTTAATTGAATGACAGAATATTGAATTAAATCACCTCCTTGGTTAGACTTTAATTGTATTTTAAATAAAAGCTTGATATTAATTATTGACAATTTAGTTAATAAATTGTATTTTTTATAATAAGTGAAAAAATATTACATAGTTTTGCAAAAAGGAATCATTAATGATGCACAAAATGAGTTTGGGTCGAATTTAGATTATGCTAACTGCGGCAATAATAAATAAGGGTTAAATTCAGAATAGCTTTCTTTTAACACAGTAATAGCTATTCCTAGTTTATCACGAGCTTAGCCCACAAGTATAATAATAAACATGAAATAAGATTTAACTCTAAAAGAAACTCTCCATAAACGTCATTTTCACACAGTGTTAAGAGATATTCTCGGAATACCTAATCTGGAAATAGGAAATTATTTATTATTACTGCTGTTAATGTCCATGTTATCTTGTGCATGCAAAATAGAACCAAGCCACAACTCTTATACGGTAATAGAAAAATCGTACTGAACTGAACCAAAAAAACAAACTTCAAATGAATATATGTATGTAGTTTTACAAAATAGAACCAGATAGCTTATCTTTTTTGCAATTTTAGAAATTACCTAATTGTATCAGGGATAGTTCCTTCTAGTATCCAGTGATACTCTATGCAAGTATAGTTCGTTTTAACATGTACCAACTTGCATGGTTCAGTATACATTTTGGTTTAGGACAGTATTCGTGCTATTGTGGTTTTTCTCTTATATTAATAATAATTATTACAGTGTTTGTATCTAATACAAGTAAAATAATGTGCAATAGGCTAAGGAGGAGAATATAAATAATCTCCCTTCTTGTTTTTGAAATTAAATGTTTAAATTTTGAGTTTTTTTTTTGTTACTAATATATAGTTTACTGATTCGACTGGGGTTATAAATACAAATCATTCTTCATGTTCTATATGTAGGTATGAGTCAAACTTCCTTTATATAAAGGACCTCAATGTTCTCAAGCCTGCTGGCAAAGCCATATCAAAACCAAAACTAAACGATATAAAATCTATTTTATACCTTATGCAAAATAATTGTTTTTCAATTTATAATGAACTGTTTGCCGATAAGGGCGAAGTAGATGACATTGGCGGATTTGGTGCTAGAATGAATTTACCTCGGATTTTATTATTGAAGATGAATATGTTTCAATTAATTTCGTAATTAATTTATTTAATTTGAGTATGAATATTTTTTTATAGAAAAAAGTTCATTTTTCAAATAAAGTATATGGAAACCAAGTTTACTTTTGTTTTTGTGCTTATATTGTTTTTACCTTCCGTCACCTCTAGGTAAGGAAGGTATTGTCTTTGGTCAAAAAATTCGGTGGTGAGTTTTCATTGAATAAGCACGTTTTAGGGTCTTTACAATACGATTTTACTATTTTTACGATGATGTCTGTATGTGTGTGTGTGTTCGTGTGTGCGTGTGTGTATGTGTGTGTGTGTGACCGCGTTTTCGGGCACGATATCTCCAATACTAGAATTCCAAAAATTACAATTCTTGCGTATTCCTCTTCCTTACAACCATATGTAGACCTGTTTAGATTTTGGTTATAATTGGTCAACCGGAAGTACCCTTATTTGAAGATTTTAACAGTTTTTCTTGAAAAAATCAGTTAAATGTTATTATAACTTAAAGAATATATTATTGTCTATACGATTTGATTGCATTTTATATTTGATATTCAACAGATATAGAGTTAAAGAAGAATAACGATAATAAATTTTATATAAATTTCATAATTCAGCCAGCTATGCTAACTTAACCATGGAAACTGCTAATATATTCAGGTAATTCAAATTGACAGATGTTAGTATCAATAAAATGAAATCAATGAAAGAATAAGGGAAGTAACTCTAGTGTTAGAAGTTTCTAGATATAAGAGAGACGATTACATATTATTAATTAATTAATATATTAATAGAAGGTGGAAGAAACATAGGAAGACCAAATATAAGATGAAAAGACTGTATTGTAGAAGACTTGAGAGAAAAGGAACTGAATGAGGACGACACGCAAAACAAAAATGAGTGGAAGAAGAAAATAAAAAATAGCGACCCCCTAACGAATGGGAAAAACTAAAGAAGAAGAAGAAGAAGAAGATGTCAGTGTCAAGTGCAATTTGCATAGTTTATTAATGAAATAACTTTACTGGAAATATAGGATCTTTTGCAAGAAAATTTATGTATGGGGTGCGTGCAGTAACATGACTTTGACCCGTGTCAAAATGACAGCAATTAATTATGTCCATAACTGACAAGTGTTATAATTTTTCAATCAAAATTTCATAATTTTCTTATTTCATGTAGTTTGTTTGTTATCAGGAGTATGGAATTCAGTTGCCGAGAAAGGGAATCACATAATACCAAAAATTTATAATCTTTTGCAAGAAAATTTATGTATGGAATTTGTACATAATACACAGGATTGACGGAAGGTATTGTGCTGGCCACATCAGATTTTTTACAAAATTGAACCATGCCACATTTAATTTAAAAATGATGAAATTCGAAAATTCTTTATTTATACCAAAGCCATTCAAATAACAACTGTAGAAACGAAATTTACTCAAAACTCACTTATTGTGGGTTGTATCCCGTTTGCATAACTACGTCCAATTATTTTTCTAAAATATTACTAAATTTGACATAAGTTTGTATACAACCTGTATAACTTTTTTCATTAAATGATTACGATTTTCAGACCTATGTATACGTACCAATTCATGACGTCACACATCTAGTTACTTTTATTAATGGGTGCATTCAGCAGATTTCTGTGGTCACTGAACACCTGACCGAACGGTCAGCAACCAAGGAGGTTTCTGCTGAATCCACTTTTCACAATCAATCTGATTCTCGTGGTTCAAACGTCAAATAATCATAACCATAATTTTATTCACAAGTTATAATAACTTTTGTTGTCGTTATATTTTGCGTGTATCATTAACATATTGATTAAAAAGTTAAATATCTACAACTTATTATCAAATTCTTAAACTTTTCTTGTATTGCAATTTTTTCATTTGTGTTAACAAATAACATAAATAATATATTACATGTGAATAAATTGTTATTTTGTTCCGCTACACAGATAAAGCCTATGTCCCACTTGTCTGATTCTGTATTATGTATGATGAAACTGTCCGTGTATGAAGAAAAATAGAAGCGCTTCTATTTCCATCATACAAAACATGTGCTGCTCATTTCACGCGGTACTTATTAGCTACGTTCACAGATATTTTGATATTTGAGTTTAATATATTGGGGTTAGGTTAATATTTTTAAACTTTATTTGTATTTGTTTATTTTTTGTTAAGTAAATGTTCATAATTATATTATTTTTCTACTCCCTACTGTTTATGTTAGGTTATTTGCACGCTTGACACATCGACGTGAAATGAACAACATAGGTACTTTTCATGTGATTTTTGTCATACAAGTGGGACACGAGTATTACGAATTTTCGTCGCACACGGCAAGTTTCATCATACATCGCACAGAATCAGACAAGTGTGACATAGGCATAATGGATGACAAAATTGAATTATTCCTATTAGTAGAAAAAATTCAGTGAATTTAAATATTGCGCGCTTGAACAAGTGACCAGGAACATCTGACCTTACTTTTTCCTACGGTCAGCTGGTAAGTGACCGTTCACAAAACGTTCACTAGTGAACAGTGCACAGAAAAATAGTGAACATGTTCAGTAACCATATGCCTGCTGAATGTTCCCAATGATATGCATCGACTGCTGACCGATTTGAGTATGCTTAATATAACATCCCTAACTTTTCAGGGACGGTAGGAACTACATTAACCGTAGGCTGGAATTTAATGTTGGACAAAAATTAGTTTTGTTGGACCCTGTAACCCTAATAAATATTTACAATGTGCACATCATCCCAATATGTACTTTTACTGTAACATATAACACTATATGCGCACGTCGACACCTAAATTCTATATGTTTGCTCAGTAGCGTAGCCAGAAATTTCTAATGGGGGGGGGGATTTAGAATTTTAAAATAAAATGTATACATTCGCCCCAATTCTGTAAGAAAGTTGTTAAGTCTTAGCAACATTGCTACAGCAAATAACCAATAATAATTGCGAACACAGAATAAAACTTGAAAATGACAGGTTTTACATTTGTTTCTATTGGTTACAAATTTTAGCAACGTTGCTAAGACTTAACAACTTCCTTACAGAATTAGACCAATTATGTAAGTAAGAGATAAATTATGTCAATATAAACATTGAAAGAACTGTGGCCAGTGAGGTGTGAGCAGTCGAGGGAAACAGCAGTAGATTTATTTTACGCACTGCACTTCATAGGTTATGATGCGCTATACACTTGTACTACACTCTGACGTTGACCGAACACCGGGCGCTAACTTCGCTATCAAAGTGTAGCGGGAATTTAAGTTGTACACTCAGTACGAAAAGTAAAAATCATCATAATACTTTGTAATTTCGGCGTTTATTTGTTTATGTATGTCTAGATACAACTATGTACATATATTGTTACTCAATGGGGGGGGATTGAACCCCATATCCCCCCCCTCCCTGTATATGCTACTGTGTTTGCTGATCAGTTGGTACATCGGCTATACAATAATTGGGAACGGTCAGTTGACTGCCGGCTGCCATTTGAATGTATCACCGTAGCCGGCGCGCCAGCTCCCGTTGATTATTTTTTACGTTACAGCGAAAGTATTATCAACAACGAGCATTGTTTTATAGTGGAATGTCTTAACTTAGTCGAAACAGTATGAATTTTTGAAAGACAAGCGTGTTATATCCATCCTTATCGCACACACTTTAGCTTTTGCAAAGGAAAGAGATAAATGTATGCCAATTTGTTAATTCGTTCATGATACAAATCACCTTGATCGGACATCTTTCAAAAAAAATACTGTATACAGGTAATTACGATAGACAATTTATCAACATTCTATAAAAAGATTATTCTTTGCAGAAAATGAATAGCAGAAAATATGTTATATGTATATGAATTTACTTTTTTCTATTTTATTTAACAAGTGTTCCGTCTAAAGTTCTTGCTGAGAAAAGTGTTCCGCGGTAAAGGTTGAGAAGTGTCTTATTCTCAATACTTCTAGCGGGACCGTCGTACAGCCCATTTGACACCGTCACAATTTGGTAAAAACTTTGTGATCGTGCCAAACAATTTATAATAAAATTTGTAATGAAATAAAATTCGTGACCAATGAAATAATTTGTTACCTTGTGATTTTTGTCCACTCTGTGACAAGTCTTGAACTTCATGCCTCGAATTTTCACTTCCTTCCGAGTCACTGTCCTGATTTTGGGGCGGCGCTGTTGGGTTTGGATGTGAGGCCCCTCTTAAGGGCAGATAAGGAGGTGGCGGCGCGTACCACGGGTACATGGCAAACAGGACATGGGGCGCAGGTGCTGCGGGTGGTCTGGTAGGCCCCACGTCACCGGACATTAGGGCTTCGATGCTGAAAGGCCGGGGCACCGGTTTCAAAGAGGTGGACGTTGGTTGGGTTGACTCCATCATAGAGGTTTTTTCCTAATAAAAACGGACTTGGAATTAACGACGGATGAGATATTTAAATTGGTCAGGAAGTTTACCAGGCGTCACTTCAAGGGGTTTTAAAGCTGAAGTAGAGACAGTACCACAACTTATTCGACGGTGTATTTCGAATGAAATAAAATTACAAAAATAACATATATCGATACCTATGTAAGTTATTCCAATAACTATTAGGCATTGTATTTGATGAAATCCAAAATACATAAGTATCAGTTTAGGCCTTTGGGTAGTTGTTAAATCTAAGAAATTCCTAGCTAAACACCAGTTTAGGAATCGGTAAAACCCGTGTATTATACATGGAACTATACAGGTGACACTGAAAAACGGGCCACTCAAAATAACTTTTATTTGTAATAATTTTTTAATTCTCTTTGCATATTTTTAAACTAGGCTTAGGGGTTCACAAATCATGCATGGCATTTAACATGATGGTAGCATTTCCGGTTTAATCGTAAATGACATTAATTAATATTTCAAATTGAACATCCTATATATTTTAATTCAATTTTGACGTTTTAAACTGTCAATATTAACTCCATAGCAACAACTGTAAGTAACTGTTTATTTGCTAGTGAAATAAAAAATAATTAAGTCACTCTCACAGAATTTTAACTCACTCTGCAACAAATAATGCATTTAAAATAACATCAGGCAAAAAAATAAAACCATAGTCTTTATTAAACAGATCAGCTATTTTAATTATTTTTCACAACACAAATGAGAGAAAATAAAGCTTGTATATAATTTATAAATAAATGATTTGACGTTTATCAACGACGATTATGACAATCGTCGCACAGAGTACTAATTAATTAGTTTTTTATTTTGTCAAAATTAATTTTTATATTCAATTTTACTATTATTTTCTCAAAATTGAATAAAATATTGTATAAACCACGTAAATTAAGAATGTTTATTCACTCAAAGAATTTAACTCACTCGCCCTATATGGGCTCGTGGCTCAAACTTTCTTTTCATGAATAAACATTATCTTAACCCATTTGGTGTATAAATATTTATTATATATTTAAATTCCACATAAAATTACGAATTCAATGATATGCTTGAAGTGTTTTTTTATTGAAGAAATAAATTACAAAAACGTAAGAGAAAATTATGAATAATGAACTTGGTAAGCCATATCATTTTTTTGTACCAAATATGGAATCTTACAAAAATAACTTACTATTTAAATACCTAATTAACTTAAATATTAATATTTACTCTTATGTTATTGTAATTTATTTCTTCAATAAAAATACACTTCAAGCGTATCGTTGAATTCTAAATTTTACGTAGATTCCAAATATATAAAAATTTAGAGGATGCCCCATTTGAAATATGGAAGTTAATGTCACTTCCGGTCAAACCGGAAGCGCTGCCATCATGCCAAATACCATGATTTATGAGCCCCTAAGCCTAGTTTAGAAATATTTAAAGAGAATTAAAAAATAATCATAAATAAAAAAGTTATTTTGAGTGGCCTGTTTTTCAGTGTATAACAGCACTTACTATACTTTAATGTAAGCAAATTTGTGGACAGCGGTTCAGATTGTGTTAACAATTACTTGAAATCTCAGTCATACAGCCTTTTTTTCCTAAATCGACGTTGCGGTATGCATTTATACCTTCATCAGGGTATGCAAGCATTCCAAAATAATTTATTATATTTTTGTTTACTTCTAGGCTCTGGAAAAGATATAAATATATGTATCAAAACGTCGGTTTTCTGTTTTGAATAACTAAATACTATATGACAGAGATTTCGAGTAACCCCAATATACTTTATATTTGGAATAATTTCCTTCCCAAATCTGTCATTAAGATTTTAAATTTGGCATCTTTTAAATTAGTTCACTGTTTATTTATTTAAGTAAGTACGATTTAAACAATTTTAAAATGACTTTAGGAAATAAGTATTTATTTAAATGTATGCCTGAAAATTTAAATCAAAATTTAATTTAAATGTTTGGACATTTGGTATATTAGCCGGCGGTAAAATATTGTACAATGTAACTTACATTATTTTTATTTCAATTTGTTTTAAAAATTCCATAATTTTTTACAAAAAAAAATCTTATTATTTAAGATATAATTAGGTGAATCGTTCACGGTCCTGATGTTACAAAAATAACTATATAAAACAGTTTAAAATACACTTATAGTCTAAAATAATCGATGTTATACTTTTTCCATATCAGCTTTAAGTACCTGTAGTCTTACAGTGACGTCTGGTAATTTTTTTAGCATTAGAATTTAAAATATAAGAGTAATAGTACACAAAATATTATAGGTAAAATCCATAGTGGTTGATCCATTAATTGATTTATTGAATATTAATCATTGTACACAGTACAAAAGCAAAACTATATAGTATGAAAAAAATATGTCCCTTACCTATTCATTTTCCAATTAAAAAATCCAAATAAATTCCAAAGTCCACCACTGTCTATAGAAATCCACACATACACTTTCGTCACATATCACTATCTACATCCACCTGCACGTCATTTCCTAGACTTATCCACTTGGAGATCGTCCCCGTAGTGTGTCCACTAGGCTCGCGTACAAAGAACTGTCATTACACACGATTAAAATTTAAGATGTGTCATGGACTTCACGTGGGGCGGAGTCTTTGTTCGAGTCGCCGCCCCTCCGTGCTGTTGGCCGCCACACAGCCAATGGAAATAGAGATTTTCGTGGACTCTGTGGTATCGCTAATTATTCATTAAATAGATCCACAGATCTGGAGATCTGTCATCGGTTAATGCATTATTTAATTATGACTAGGGAAGGATTAACCTAAAATCGAACAATTAAACATTCTAACATATACTAATTACTTGTTTATTTATTCATATATTGGATACATAAAGTTCACATTAACTTTGAAAGTTTATTCATTAGTAATTACCAGGGCAGGATTAAATAGGGAGTTACAGGACCCAGGGCCTACTATTAATCCGGCCCTGATTATAGCTCTCAAAACCCAAATAATTTTAAATTTTAAAAATGTAGGTCGATATCTCTTTTTGTTTGTATTTCCATTTATGGGTGAAGATACATAACACAAATCATTTTCCCTAATGCTAAAATTTCAAAATTTTCAAAAATCTAATTTTTATGTTTTTAGAAATATCTCAACACGAATCTAATCTCAAAGTTGGATAGTATTTCAACGTTTATTCTTTTTGGGTGAAGTGTAAAAATCAGAAAAATATTATTACTTAAAATAAAAGTTTATTAAACAATAAATAATTAAGATAAAGATAATAAAAGTAATTAACACTACGATTAAATAATTATAAACACTAATTTAAGACTAAGAATATTATTAAATACTTAAACACTAAGATTATTTATTTAAACAATATTTATTTATATAATTATATTTATTTATGTTCACAAGTCGTAGACTATTTCTTTATATCACCAACTGTTCATTCCCGATATGTGTAATATCAGAATGTCCTTCGCTGAATTCACTGGCGGGTTTACATAGCGCGGCATCCATCTGGAACATTCCACTTGATAATAATACCGAAGTATTTGGACAGGTCTAGATGAGTGTGTTTACGCCGCCGAGGATTACGTCATCGCTCGAGAACATTCTACCAGTGGCGGCGGTAGCATTCGGGCGCGTCGGTTGGGTGCGCGCTGCAGTATAGTCCAATCAGTAGAGGTTTTTACCTTGCAAAAGGTGGGGTAGTTCTGATTCTAATATATGTTGTTTAGATCGGGACTCTGATGAAAAATTCAAGTTTTCGACCTTGGGAAGAATAGGCGCGAGCCGCTATCGTTGATTAAAGGTGCAGAAAATTGTTTTAAGCCATTTTCTCAAAAACAGTAGCCCGTATTAAAATTTTACAAGAATGCAAATTTAAAGCTCGTATTTTTTATACAAAAAAGGGTTCTCACATTTTTTACCTAGGATGACCTATCAACGAGTTAAGTTAAAAAATATATAATCAGAATAACAATTTGTGAAAGAAATTTAAATTACTCAAAAAATAAATTACGAGTATATTAAAATCAGAACTACCCCACCTTTTGACTGGACTAGTATATACGTACAAACATTTTTTACTCAAAAATATATACAGGCTGAGTCTGAGAAGATGCCGCCCCTTTTAACTTTTTTATTATAAGTAATAGCAAAAATAGCTCATAAAAGTTTTATTATTTTAAATATGCTATTTGATGGCAAATATAGATATTTTTTTATAAAGTCAGGTTTACAAGATACAACTATCAACTTTTATTTTTTAAATTACAACCTATAATTATTTTACTAAAATATAAACCCCCATTTTTTTTCTTTTCAAGGATGTATTAGTTTATATTAATGTATTTAAAAAGAATCAAGAAAAATAAGATAATTGAGATATATGAAAAACAATTTTTATTCAAATATTCTAGATGGCTATGGGAAAATAAATAATAAATAAAGTAATAAGTAAGCAATAATATATAAGTAACAAACAAATGTATACTTTGTTACATTTTGTTTATTTTCACATAGCCATACCTATAATATTTGAATAAAAAATATTTCCCCTATATCTTAATTATCTTATTTTCCTCATTTTTTTTTTTTCAAATACATTAATAAAAACTAATACATCGTTGAAAAGAGAAAAAAATGGCGGTTTATATTTTAGTAAAACAATTAAAAAATTAATGTTGATAGTCGTATCTTGTAAACCTGACTATATAAAAAACATCTACATCTGCCATAAAATAGTACATATAAAATAATAAAACTTTTATATGAGCTATTTTTTTTTATTACTGATAATAAAAAAAGTTAAGAAGAGGGGGGGCGTCTTCCCAGACTCACCCTGTATATTTTTTTTGTCGGACATTGATAAATTTGCATCTTAAATCTTCAGTGGTGTTAATTGAGACAATATTTAATAAAAAATCTGTTGTAGCCAGCACAACACCTTCCGTCATTTCTATATGTTTTATATAAGTTTCTTGTGTTCTCAGTAAAATTATTTCACATACATATTGTGTAAATTGTATTTGGCACCAACATTTGTTATTAGTAATATTGAATTATTGACACAACTAAGATTACAAGATTTATGAAAATTAATTTCTTTATAACTTTTTATCTCTAAATACATAGAATATGAAGAAAATAATGCAATCAAATCGTATAGTGAATAAAATATTCTTTAATATTTATAATAACATTAAATGTCAAAAAATGATATTAAACTGTGTTTTTAAGAAAAACAGTTGAGAGCTTTAAATTAAAGTACTTCCGGTTGTTCAATTGTAATTAATATGTCATCAAGTCTTCATTTGTATGTAAGAATGAGGAATACGAAAAAAAATGTAATTTTTGGAATTGTAGTTTTGGAGTTATCCCGGCCGAAACGATCGTCACACACACATGCAGACACATATAGACATCATCGTAAAAATAGTAAATTCATATGCTAGGGACCCCAAAACGTGCTTATTCATTAAAATCTCAACATTCTCTCATATTTTTTTTTTAAGAACAGGTATTGGGATATTTCAATAGGAATCGAACCTGGTGAGGAAATTTGGAACTAAAACAAAGGAGCAATTTTATTTTATTCGTATGTTTTAACATAGGCGCGTACAGTTTATTTAGTGGAAACTAGATAATTGAACTAATATTTACAATTAATTAAACTACTCTCATCTAATATTTATTGTAAAACTGACCTCAAGAAAAAACTAAATTATGAAGATAATTTAACAACTACTAACTAAAGTATTTAAAATGAAATATAATAATGAATCTAATGCTACAACTAATAAAATAGAAAACAAAGTAATATACTCTACCTAAATTAATAATAATAAACACTGAAAGAAAAGTGAAACTACAAGAAAAACAATGAAAAACTATTGGCAGCAATGATACGCTTATGCAAGTTATACAAAAGTGCTCATTTGTCGAAGATTTCACGTTGATGCACAACGCCATCTCTACGTAGTGAAATATCCCAATATCTAACAGTACTTATGAAAACTCGAGTTAAAAATTCCTTTCAATAAGCGAGATATTCATTTTAAAATTTTATTTTGTTGTGTCACGTGATAGTGACGTACTAGTTGTATAGTACCAGCAATTGTGATTCATGGGTTTTCGAGAACGTGTTTCGTAAGTATTGAAAAAGGCTGGAAATAAAATATATTTAGTTGTAAACTTGCATGCTGTTACTAAAAAAAATTAAAAAAATTATAAGAAAACCTTAGTAATTGACTACATAATTTTTCTTGTACTACAAAAATATTTTGATATTTTCAATTTGCAAACTATATTAGTGGCGCTTGACAACATAATTATATTGCCTTTTTCACATGACAATGTGTACTCATGTAAACAGAAATAAGAAATAATAATAATAATAATAATTAATTGTCCAAAATTAATAAGGAATAACAAAGAAAATTAAAAAAGAGTATGTTAAAAGTGGTTTCGTAGCATGATGGTAAAGCTTTTGCATGGTGGTAGGAATAATATGGAGGAAATATTTACAATTGCTAGTGAAGCTTCCCTCTCTACAATGTGTCCCATGACATTTTGAAATTACAAGGTTATTGCTGTCAATTGCGCATTGCATGTTTTTGTACGTGTATGTGTGTTATAGAGAAGTGCGACTTTTTGATATATGTCGTTAGATGTTTCGCGAATCCCCACTACAATGTGTACTAATATAGTACTTGCGTCCGTCCCCACCGGGTTACATTCCCCTTGCTTAGTTCAAGTTTATGCTCTCTCCATATTATTCCTACCTCCATGAGCTTTTGCTTCTTATGTTAAGGGCGATGGGTTCAAATCTACCGAATTTCTTTTTTTTTCTTCATATTTAGTTAATATAATCAAATAAAATTGGTTATATTAAAATAGCATTAGGTATTCACGAACAAGTGTACAAAGTTTTACAGTTTGAATTTTTAATATTACACACATTAATAAGTTGTCATGTAGTTCATTATTTTGTAACAAGATGGCATATCGCTTAGTGGCTTAGCAATACATGCTAATACAGTTGTACACGAACATTCCCGAACGATCTGAAGTAGAGGGATTTCAAGTGATCTCTCAATGGTGGATTGGTGGTACAACTAGTACATCAGCAAAATTTAAATGCTTTATATCTTTTGCAACAATTAATTTATAATTTGTTTTTTCACTTTTGTTTACCGATCAACTTTAATATTTTTAATAATTTTTTAATATTGGTGATTATGAGGAAATTACGATGGAAAATAAGATTGTAGCGCCAAAGTGGCGTTTAAAGGAACTAATGTTAACAGGACAATTTGACATTTACTAATTGCATTTATGCATTAAGTGGGTAATATTTGATATTATATATCTAAACGTAAATATTATGAACATAATAGATAATACTTCTGTTCATACAGTCAAGCAAATATCACGTCACGTGTATAACTCGTATATCCCATCAACTATAGTTCCACAAAATACCACTAGATGTCATATTGCTTATTTCCTCTCACTTATATCTTTCTTCCCTAAAGGTGGCGAAGGTAAAAATAATTATTTGTAGGAATATTTTGATATAAATTGGTATATTATAGAATAGAGTACGGGGAAATTAATAGTGAAGTCGGAAAGGGTGTAACTCTTACCCATTTCTGGATGCAGGTAGAAATACAGACTTGTAGGTTCAGCCATATATTTTCTGAAAGGGGGGCTTCTACTACTACAAATCCGACTCTGGTATTTAGTAAATATTGTATATTGATGACTTGATGTTGTCTTCGTCAGGTAATGAGTGAAAACACGTGTCTGGTGGTAAGGTGTTGGCAGTGTCTTTCGCGTGAAATTGACCGTGTGTTGCGTCTAAATATACGTGAAGAGTCGTCAGGCCAACAAGCGACGCCTAATTGCAATTTGTCGCTCGCGTTACATCGCTTGCTAAGCCAACAAGACAACTATGAAACGACATACATCAAGATAAATATAAATATCAACGCGCACAGAACCGAACTTACAAATTTACAAACCAATACATATTACACTATACTTGTAAAAAAAGATTTATTTTTAGATGTGTGTCAGGTTTCATTATATTTAATTAAAAAAAGATGTTAAATTTATAATTATTTTATTTTTCCTAAAACATCCTGTATATACACATACAATTATTTAATATTATACATCAAAATCAGCAGCCTAAACAAAACATAACACCTGTATTTATTCTCGATTTTGGAATACACCCTTGCTTGTGACGTCACAGGCGTTCCGTCCAGGCAAATCAGTCGCTGATTCCACGCGCCATATTTATGTTTAATATTAATGCATTTGTTCTGTCAGCTAACAGTGCTTAGTTACTGAAGATGTTCGCATAGTTTTTACCTCCCGCTACCTTTAAAGGGAGGTATAGGGATCGTGCTAAAAATCGCAATGGCTGGGTTCAACACAAAAAGACCGCTTTCTACTCCTAATAATATAATATACTATTATAAATCCCGGAGTCTATGCTTTACATATAAAGATACAAGTATGTTCTAGGTTACACAATTCGGATCTCAAATTAATGTAACTGACAGATAAATGTCACTGTCAAGAAATTATCTTTTCAAATTAAACATGGTATATAGTATTTTAAAAAGAAAATTTGAATTTATAAAATATCTAATTAATAAATTAATTTTCATATGTTTGTAATTGAAAAGAAATTAACGTCACTATCACAACATAAAATTATGGTAAGATTCTGGAGAAGAAAATATGGATAATACATAATAAATAGGAACAATAGTTATATATTAATACGCGTATATCATGCAAAGAAACAACGCAGTAGCCTAGCCAGCATTAGTATGCATTTAAGTTAACAAAAATGAAATGACGGGAGGTATTGTGTTCGCCACATCAGATTTTTTTATTAATTATTAATTAAAAACACTGGTGTCTTTATGAAATCTGTGTGTTAATCGTTTGTTTTAGTGTTAATCTAATTGTTGCGATATAAATTATAGTTAAGAAAATAGTTTTAATAGTGAAAAACAGTGAATGAAATTTTGTACACAATACATAGAAATTTTCACGCAAAACTAGAAGTAGAACTGGTATGTAATAACTATTATATTCAGAGCTGGACTTATGCATAAGCAAACTAAGCATGTGCTTAGGGCCCCTGTTAAATAGGGGCCCCCGAGAATTTCCATCAAATTTTTTTCCGCAGATGTATACATTTTTTTTTGTTAGATTATTTTAACAAATAGATAAAACAAAAAGGTATACAATTAAATTATGTTCAAAAATAAAATAAAATAAATTTTTATTTTAACAATTTGTTTCAATAAAATAGTAAACGTATCAAAATAACCATTAATAAATATCGCATTGAATAAACTCATTAATATTCAAAAATATATCTTTGAAAAATAATTGGTTGATTCCAATTTCCCGCACCAATACAACGCCAAACGAGATACCTACAAGATGTATAGTAAAATATTACGCTTCTGAAAAAGTTCAAAAGAATATGTATTTATGACATTAAAACAGCAGTATTTTAAACATATTTGTTCGTAATCAATTCTTGTTTATATAATATATACATATATTTACATAAGTACAACAATATTAAATGAAATTACATACGAGCTCAAACTCATATTAGTTTGGCCGGTTAACATTTTCAACAAACGAATTATAAAACGTACGCAAATGGTGAGAACTTTCTACAAATTTCTTTCGACGACGTATTCCGCCATTTAGTATTGGGTTACATCGTCTTTATTAGACCAGCTTTAATTTTATTAAGCATTGTATCCCTAAGCCCTAGCCCTGCATATTTTCGTTGTATGTATTGTCCCATATTATGTCTTGCAAGGTAAATTTTACTGTACGCACTGGATTGTTACGAAATTGCTTTTTATTGTGCCAAAAGTAAAGGGTCTCGGTAGAAGCTAAATCTGGACTAGAAGATGACTCTTAAAATAGCGCTCGAAGCTCGAACTATTATCACCAGTCATTTGACCTACAGTTTTTTAGTTTCATATCTATATTTAAAGTAGCAGAAAGAATTTTGAAGAAATTTATAACCATTTGCGTAGATTTCACTGCTGAAAATGCAAACCGGCGGAATTATTATGAGTTTGGACTCGTATATTTTAAAATATATTAGACAGACAGTCCGGTTCTGTGTAAATATCTTATGCTCATTTGTAAGACATTAAGTCTTGATTCTATTTCAACATTCGGGAATACATTTCTTTTTTAATTTGTGGTGAAGTATGCATGATTGCTGGTGAGTGACAGTTGAGTTTACGAGGGGGGTAAAGCGGGTAGTGTATCAAATGAGGGGCGCGTTTAAACAAAGTGGCGGCGCGTTCGCGTTAAGCGCTTTTCCGTGTAGCCGATTCCGATGCCATTGTCGTCGCCAGCCACCAATTAAACCCAAATATGCCCGAATAATAACCGCACACACAGACAGAAACATACTCGAAATTATACATATTGAAATCTCACGAGGGTTTGAAAAATTAACGGCCTAACGCAGAGAGGACTGCATTAAACGCACAATTATTTTTTATAAAAACATGTAAACTATCTTTAGTGTCTCTACCAAGTTTTATGATAATCTGCTAAATGGAGTTTTTTTTAAATTAATCTTTTTTTACTTACAAGAATAATATTGGATTTTTTCAAGAATGTGGCAAATAAATCCGCCACAAAAATTAAATATAACTTTACTTAGGTGCTCATAGAATGGCGCCCGCCTTGAACCTGGAACAAAACTTATTTCTCTAACAATAATTAACAATAGAAAGACCCCAATAAACCTTTTGATAATCCATTTTGAAGACTTGCATATAGCCGTAGAAAGAAGTTTTCAGAAGGATTTGTTTATGTATTCAAATAAAAGTTCTTTATCAAAATTTATTCATTTCAGTGTAAGGTGATTTCAGCTGATCTCAAAAAAATTATTGAGAACTGAAACGATCGATCTCTATCGAATGCATTCTTTTGACTATTCCTTAGTAAACAATTATTGACACGCCACTGGAATATGTTTGACGGACTGATTTATTACTCCAGCTCATTTTGTCACGACGTATTGTAACGTTTATTTATTTGGGTGGTGTAAAAATCAGAGAAATATTTTTAATTAAAATAATACGTTTATTAAACGATAAATAATTAGGATAAATATTAAAAAGATAATAAAAATAACTAACACCAAGATTAAATAATTATAAACACTAATTTAACACTAAGAATATTATTAAATACTTAAACACTAAGATTATTTATTTAAACAATATTTATATCACACAATTTGTTTATATAACTATATTTATTTATGTTCACCACTCGTAGACTATTTAACTATTCATTGCTCGATGCGTGGCTTATAATAGAATGTGCGATGTCCTTCTGGAACTTTCCGACGCGCCAGTAATATCGAATACAAAGAATCAGCCCAACGGATGTAATTATACATGTCTAGACGGGTGTGTTTACCATATCGAGGATTACGTCATCGCTCGAGAAAATTCTGCCAGTGGCGGCGCTAGCATTCGGGCGCGTCGGGTGGGCGCGCGCTACAGTATGTATAGATTACGTGAAGCCATTCAGCTGTACAGTACAGAGCGTGAAATGTTAGAGCAGCGGTTCAATCATAGAAGCCTTACGAAACCGTCTGCGTTTTGCGGAACTCCAACTCCATCCTATATTTTTATTAGCAATTATGAATCCAAAACTAGGAATGTAATGTGACTGATACCAATATATCGGCGATATTGTTTTTTATCCGATGTATCGAAATCGACGATATTTATTTGCCGATACAACAATAAGTTTTGAATTTCGCGCTTTTAAAAAACACGTAAACGCGTCAAGCCCGAGTTATTATAATACGTGGGGAATCCCAACATTTCATTTCGTTTGACCAACGCTCCAGCACCTGACACCTGACTTCTGATTCCCACAAAGTCGAGAACTTTTTGAAAGCCGTTAATATTGAAAGAGAAGCGTATACTTTGAGTTTTTGGCGCGATGAAGTTCGTTATAATTTGAAAAAAGCTGCGCAAAAGTATTGCAGTTTCCAGATGAATTCTGTGGAATTCAAGAGACTGTTTTCAGCAACATGTCTCATTCTGAGAAACCTGCAAAATCGCTTGTCTCAACACAAATTGAGGAAGCAATGTTCTTTAAATAAAAATATTTTAAATGTCAATTTTATTTATTACTTTTCGAAAGGTATGAGCAAATTTTGTGTTTCTTCGTCCACAATAATTTTGGATTCACAAGTAAATATGTAGCATTCACCTTTGTCTTTCTTTTATTTTTACTTTCTCCTAAAATTTATTTGTTCATATTGATATCGACGATATTTTTCAACAATATTGGCATCGTATCGACAGAATCTATAGTATCGTTGCCTTGTTACATACCAAGAAAATATTGAGAAGTACCAAATTATAATAGTAGTTTATATATCAAGGGAGTAAAGTTCGTCATTATTCGTCGAGAGCGAAGATTGAATCCTGAGGGCGTAGCCCGAGGGATGCAATCGCTTGAGGCAAATAATGACACTTTACTCCCGTGTTATATACAATATTTTATATACAAACGGTAAAATTTGTTATTTAGCATACAAAAGAGACTAACAGCATGTGAAACTAGTAAAAATAAAGCAAAGTCCTATAAACGAAAAATCTATTTATTTTTTTAATTTTTCACAAAAACAATTTTTTTTTTTTCAAATTACTATAATCGATAATATTCTACATATTTGTATGTTAATATCAATTAAGAATTGAACACTAAGAAAATAAAATTATTCCTAGGTGACACTGTCAAAGGCCTTGAATCACTTTATTTCCCTAGGGAGTACTTGTCATTTTTATTTCCCTCGGGAAATAATGAAGCACATTAATTAATGATTTTGATAAGAATAAAGTTAACTTTATTTACCGGTTGTATATAAAAGTACTTACTAATGTGACTTGATTTTACTCTTTAGCACGTATTTTTTATGTGAGATGTTTTCCAATAATTTTATATTTCTAACTTTATTCATTGTTCGCGAAACCCTTATAGAACTTCCGCGGAACCTCATACACTTTGGGAACCGCAGCGCTCAGGACTTTGATGGAGGTGGTTCGTCACTCTTATTCGTCAAACCCCCAACACAGGGTTGCCAGATTGGAGTATTTTCCCCCAAATTTGGGGAAATTTTAGTACGTTGGGGAAATTTTCGGGGAAAAAAAGTTGGGGGGAATTTTTGGGGGAATTGAAAAATTCAAGTGGTAAATTATATGGAAATATATCATTTCTTTTAAAACATCTATTATAGATATTATGGTTTATTTCAGCGCCTTCTATTGATCAGTAGCATGACTTCGGTTTACATTTGATTGCGAAAATTACAAATCTCAGATTATTCTCTTATCAAAACTCGCTTACATATAAAAATATAGCATCTTATTGGCTCAAAGGATGCGAATTTTTTTTTGTGTCTGTGTTTTGTCGACATAAAACTTGGTAACTAGTTAAAATCCTGAATTTGGATTGGTCATAAATTTATGAGTGAAATAGTCAATAAAAATACATATGTTATACGACAGTTTTTTCATAAACCCCTTTTTCTATAATAATTTTAAATTTGGGGGATTTGAGTCTCAATTTGGGGGAATTTCAGTTTCGGAGTGGGGGATTTAGAAAATCGCATCTGGCAACTCTGCCCCAACACACAATACAGAGTCCACTGTTATTATGCTAGCTCTGAAACACACTAGCATTTATCTGAGAGCTTGTATATTTCTATAAAAACAACAACGATAACCTAACGAATAAAACTTGGTCCGGGTTTTCCAAGCGTGAGTTTTATGCGTTAAGTTATTGTTGTTATTTTTAGAGAAATATACAAGCTCTCAGATAAATGTTATTGTATCTCAGGGATTCCACAATAACAGTAGAATCTGTATTGTGCTCGGGGAAGGGAATCACCTCTATCAAAGTTCAGAACATCGCTCGATCTGTACTGTACAGCGGAATAGTTTTAAGCAATCTGGGTGTCTTCGGACATGGTCAACTAGGCGTAAGCGACTGGATATTCGGGCGATGAACTATTAGGTGTGTAATGTATAGAATTGTCCTTTGCATTAGGTAGGTTTATACTAAAAATGTTTAGAAAAAAATGATGCGTCATTTATTGTTCCTATTGCAAAAAATTCATCAAATTGTATGCCAGCTAAACGTGCAATTTTTTTTAGTAGTTTCTGTCGTTCAGATAGCCTCTTCCACTTAACCGTCGCCCACTTGACCATCTCCCAGTTGTCGCGTACCGACATTTACTGTGAATTCATTCCTGATGCGTGTAATGTATGCTGCAGATCGAGTAACAATTAAACAATAAAAACGTGACGTGTGTATTAGTTCCGGTTGGAAGAGCAGAACGACACTAGCGCCGCGCGCGTTTTGTTCTCCGGACAGCTGTCGACCTATTGTTGCGCCGCGTCAATCAACAGCGCTAACGCTACAATGCATTGCCAAGCGCGAATTATTATATTTCACAAATTTCCACACGCGCCTTGTCTCTGGCATGTCGTTAAAAATTATAAACAAGTTGTCGAGTGAATGATTCATGTGCGAAGCGACAGGTGCTGTAATGAGCACCGTGCATAATTGATGCGTTAATTGACAAGCTCTAAGCTTTTGATAGAGGCTATGTTTGTAATATTTTCTACCTACAATTACGTGTTTAATACCCTATGAAAATTGATTATAACTCATCTACCCCTTGTTGTTTCATCATGCAACGTTTTTGTAAAAAATGACATATATTGAACGTTCAAATACTATATGATTAGTGTTTTATTTGTAAGAGGGTGTATGGAAAACTTTAAGTCCTAATACAGAGAGGGCATCACCAGAAACCACTATTTTCGGTGAAATTATACGAACTGTCCCTAGTATCTTTTAATAATTGAAATAAAGTATTGACTGACTATGCTTTATTCCAATTTTAAAAAAATTGACGTGGCGTGATATCATTTTTTAAATGAAATTAATAATCATTTTTACCGTGTTAAGTGTTTAATATGATCATTATTAACTTAAAAATTATTGCATTTATAACAGGAAGATACAAAATATGCAGTTAAATAAATGTGACACTTGTGACACTTATAGAAAACAACTGTATTAATTATGTCAATCATATTGTACATAAAACAATTTAATTGTCACGATATTTTTTTCAATAAAAATACATTGTTGTAGATTTTCATATGCTGGGAGAAGAAATACCAATGGATTCGGACTCGACAGGATTTCTACAAAAGGTAGGACAGAATTTGTTTATTTATTATTTTTCTTGAAGTATTGAAACATCAAAATCAGCAAGCCTAACAAAAAAAAATTGATGTGGCCAGAACATGACTTTCCCAATTCCAAGTTTAAAGTACCAATGAGCTCTATGTAAAATATCTTTATTTATTGTTCCAATAAATAGAAATGTCTGTAATGTGAAATTTTGGATTATATTATATGTTTTTCCACGAAAATCTGTTAAGACCTTCAAGTTAACTACCACATCCGGTTTAACATATATAGTTAAAATTTAATATGTTGTTTCCAACCATATACGAGTTATAAATAACAAATTTGAGAAATTTGGATCATATTGTAACATATTTTTTTCAAAAAAAAAATCAGTTCATGGCTCCAAGTAAAGGATCACTTCCGTTCTATCAATTTTAGCCAAAATCTAATATGTGGTGTCCATTGATATAAAAGTGTTAAAAACTAAAATTTAAAAGTTTTAGATTATACTTTAATATAGATCTTCACTAAAAATCGTTATGGGCTTCAACCACTTCCGGTTGTCCAATTTTACCCAAAATCTAATACACACATACACATAGAGAGAGAGACAGATATCATTGTAAAAAGACGTGTTGTGGGGACCCTTATTCGTAATTATTAACTAGAAACTCACTATCGAATTTTTGGACCAAAAACATTACATAGCTATGTATGTAGGTTGGCGGGAGGAAATAATATCCCGCTTTCAAAACACATATTCATTCCCGATTTTGGAATCATAGGCACGTTCGTCTGTGACGTCACAGGCGTTCCGTGCCGGCAAACCAGTTGCTGGTTCCACGCGCCATGTTTGGAATTAATTCATTTGTTTGTTAGCTGTCAACAGTGCTTAGTTGCTATAGATTTAAACGTCATCACTGAGTAAACGTTAACCTAGTGATGTTGACGTTTAATTCGAATTATTATTCAATGGTTTATGTCAAGTTCATAATTTTATGTTTTGCAAAAACATAGATGAAGAATATATATCTTTGAGAAAGGCATTATTTAAAAAGAAACATAATTTTCAAATAAATTACACTTATTTTTTTCAGTAAAAATGTTATCCATAAATATTTCATGTTCCACGCCTATGCATACGTGAAGTGAAGTTATCTGCAAGTAATATTACATCATGCGGATTACAAATGACCCTTAATGGACATCTTTCGTGAACCAAACCATAGTAATAATTAGATATCTGTAACTCTACGATATACGTCATATGATATGTTATTAAACTACTATACATAGGTTATTTTCCTTGGATGCAGTATTTGATTAGGCACTTGATATACATATGTAGTTGTAAATAAAAAGAACTATACGATTTTAAATAAATATGATGCTTAGGTGCGCCGCGTAGCGGTTTTTTCTTAAATTGTACAAAACGCAGTAACATATTTCGTACAAAAATCGTTGATATAAACGCATGTGTGTATGTATGAGGATATATTTCAAGAGATGTCTTCAACAAACTAACAAAAATGTAGACGCAATAAATCAGAGGCTGTAAGTACGTGGCGCACATATGTGTGAAGCCGAACCGAAGCACAAAGAAAGAGCCGCAGTCACATTGCGTTTCTTGTAGGCGCCCAGCCGGAACAACGCATTCATCTCAACCGCAACTCCTCAACACACAAACTGAAACTACCGCCTATATTTAACACCATCATTATTTCTATATTAAATGAAGCAGCAAACTGACTATCATTTTAAATTAGAAAACATTTTTAAACACTCTTTTAATGTTCCGAAAATCCATTACACACTACAAAGAAATAAATTACGCGTGGCAATGCTCTCTAAAAACATTTTTAAATGGACGTCAGTACCTACAAATTTTTGATACATCAAACAGTTTGAGGACTATTCCTTTAAATATAAATATGTTTGGTGGTCACGGGAAAATGTTGTACGTGGATACAGATGGCAGCATGTACTTTATTTCAGGCCTGGATAGTTAAATTAGCGGTCGGTAACTATAATGTCGTAGTTCAAAGTATGGTTATAGGGGACAATTCAGCGCTGCTGAAAATTCTCATAATTGGAAGATTTTCTTTCAACTCAATAACGTATTTTAATGAAAAGAATATTTGGTTGAAATTATACAAACATCAAATTATCGTAAACTACAACGAAGAATAATTTTACAGACAGTTATTATCTTAAAAGAACAAGCCCTATTTCAATATAAATATACCTATAAAACTATATAGGCGATGGGAAATTAGGGTACCTTTATATACAGGGTATGGCCATGAGGCAAGATCGCCGCCATAAGCGAGCCAATGTCAAACATATTGATAATTCATTTCCCTATTTATTTGTGAGAAATGTGATATTATATTATACAGGAATATTAAATAAGCACACTATGAATCTAAAAAGGTAATAAAAATTCATTTATTTAAGAGATACACAATTATTATTATGACATAGATTTGGAGGTTATGTATAGCATATGATAGGTTGTTATTATCTCATCAAATTTAATAACTGTGGTTATTATTTACATAATAAATATATATTTTAAACTTACCTTTAAAAAAATTAAATGTTTGTGCTTAATATTGGTCATTTTTATGTGTTTTCAATATTGCCAGTCATGGTACTCAGTATCTCAAGAAAATATACAAATAAATAAAATAAAAGTATTACTTACACTTTAAATAAATATTAGAAGTATATTTAAATGTGTTTTGCATTAAAATAAAGCAAGTAACCAGGAAAATACATAATAATTTGCGCAACAACAACGAATATGACAGTGGCCCTCTAATGGCGGACGAAACGCGAGCACGTCATGGCCATACCCTGAGTATATAGGTACCCTATGGGAAATAGGATCGTAGCGCCAAAGTGGCTTTTAAAAGAACTACTGTTAACGGGATAACTTAGCATATACTACTTGTATTTATGCATTAAGTGCAATATTAAGAGATATTACATATGTAAACGTAAATATTATAAACATAATAGATAACACTTGTGTTTATACAATCAAGAAAATGTCATGTATAATTTATCCCACCAACTATAGTTGCGCAAAATATCACCACCATTCTCCTCGTCAAACTGTAGTTCCGAAGTATGTTCATAGTGGCGTGCAAACACAAT
This sequence comes from Harpalus rufipes, assembly GCA_951394225.1. Classification (NCBI taxonomy): domain Eukaryota; kingdom Metazoa; phylum Arthropoda; class Insecta; order Coleoptera; family Carabidae; genus Harpalus; species Harpalus rufipes. The sequence continues at coordinate 15,374,303 of OX596281.1, read as the reverse complement.
ACCGCGATATTATATACCGACTGTCTACTCTTTCGGTGTACTAATCTGTACCTTAATTTTGTGGACTTTCTGTCAAATCAACGTCAAATTTTCATAACCAAAACATGTCATCTCGTAACAAGTAAGTCACAAATATATTATACATATTCTCATTATTTACAAATATTAAAAACATAGTATTAAAATAATATCGGGGGCTATGGTTTGCGTGGATTCCAATCTCCGAGGGGACATTACCATTGGTGCAGGAACCATCATTCACCCTAACGTAACAATAACTGCAGAAGCAGGCCCAATTATAATTGGCGAATCCTGCTTAATAGAGGAACAAACTAAAATAATCCACCGCCTTCCCGTGGGCCAGCAACCTCCTGCAGATGGAGAACCAACCCCTGTACTTGTCATCGGCTCGCATAATGTCTTCGAGGTTGATTGCACCGTTGAAGCACCAAGAATCGGCGATAATAATGTCTTTGAGAGTAAATGTTACGTTGGAAATAAAGTTATAATAACTGATGGATGCATTGTTGGCGCTGGGTGTAGATTAACATCACAGCAGATATTGCCGGAAAGGACTGTAGTATACGGGGAAGATTGTAGGACAAGGAGTGCACTTGATAGGCCTGCGCCCCAGACGTTACAGTTGGAAACTTTGTCGAAAGTTTTGCCCAATTATCATCATCTTAGACGGCCGAACAAGAAAAACTAGACACATTCATTAATTATAAATATATAAACCCTTAAATTATGAAGTTTTTATTATAATTATTGAAAATATAATGTGCATTAAATATTGTTCGTACGACTGGGTTTCATTATTTTGAAATGAAATTATATAAAATACGTGTTTTAAGTTGCAAAATTTACACTAGATGTGCGCGTATTAGCATCTTGAGTGCCATAGTATAATATTTATTCCGATAGGGACGTCAAGAAGCTAGTTACTTTTAACCTTTAAACAACTTTTCGAAATGTCAAACGAGTGACTCAAACAGATGACATGACCAATAATGTGTTGAAATAACAATTTGAATTTAACGTATGGTGGAAATAATTACGTAGAAGACTCACGTCATCAACCTGAAAAAAACCTTATAAAAAGAAATATAACTTGTAGTAATTATTTGTTATTTATTTTTTAAAAAGGAAGAAAATATATACTGGCATTAAAGAAACGTACATATTAATTAATTTACAATTATTTTTAAGTCAATCCTTATTCCATTTATGGATTATAAAATTATTTGACATAACATGGACGTTCTCAGTAGTGCCAACGTATGGTAGGAAACTAAACTACAATTATTTCAAATAATTTTATATTCCGTAAAAGTAATAACAATTGACTTAGTAATAATTGTAAATATCACTAATATATGCATTACTTAATACTAGTACTTTTTTCTTCGTCTTTTAAAAACAAATAATACCCAATAATTTGTACAAGTTATATTTCATTTTATAAGGTTTTTTTCCAGGTGGAAGACGTAAGTCTTCTGCCTAATCATTTTCACTATATTTGTCAAATTTGTTATAAGTTTGTCTTATTGCACCCAACGACAAGTATAACTAGACAAAACTTCATTTGGTTCGTTTTGATTTCGGCTGGCCAGACAGAGACAACTAGAGATAGAGATATGTTTAGTCTCGATTGAGCATTGCTGACTAGAGGCGCAAGTGTTCTTAATAATATATTCTTTGGAAATAAAACATAAAACTACTAAATTATGATTAATACCAACAAATGAATTATAATCTAACATTTTAAGTCGATTAATTCAGTACCTACCTACGTTAGTAAATAAGATACCGGAATAAAAAAAAATCATCTTATTCTTGTTACATTGTTTACAATAACTTTCGTTTGGTGGTGTATTCTAATTTTAAAATAAATATCTAAAATTAAATTTAATAATTGTGCTCCGTGATTGTTCAGAGGGTCTTGATGAAGTATATGATCCTGCAACGGTGTTGAAATATCTTGTAGCAAATTTCTGCCTCTCAATATTTGGAGCCAAATGGCGAACTGCTGGTGGGTCTCGTCACTTATAAAATGTATTTAAAAATGCCTTCTTATTGCTAGAATAGGCCTGAAAACAATTTTCAACTATTTACAATACTATGTAAAAGAAAAAGAAAATAAACTTAGTGTAATTTTATAAGAACTGATTTGTCAGGTGTAATGTAAGTTTGTTTTCGTATATAGTTATTGTTCGGTAAAGTCAATAATTTTGTATTTATAATTATAATACATAATTAATAAATATTTTACGGTGATTTTTTTATAACGATGAACCTATTTTTCATCGTATTGGCACTTAAATTTTGATTTTAACACTGGATGGCATTTAGTGAGAAATGCTCGAACTAGACTGAATATATCTATCTCTAGTTCGAAAGAAAGAGACAACTAGACTGAATATATCTCTATCTCTAGTTGTCTCTTTCTGGTCAGCCGATATCAAAACATTCAGTAAGGAGGGATAAGGAATAAGTAAGTTTAGACAGTATCTCAAGAAAATATACAAGTAAACAAGATAAAAATATTACATATACTTTATTTAAATATTAAAAGTATATTTAAATGTATTTTTCATCGAAATAAAACAAGTAGCCATGAAAATACATAATAATTTGCATAATAACATATTTGACATTGGCCCGCAAATGGCGGACGAAACGCTAGGTACGTTATAGCATGGCCACAGCATGTATATCATGGAGCTATGAAAACAAATATGAGGTAGCTTATGCGAACTCAAATGAAGCTAACTGCTCCCCACTACTAGACGGGACCATATTTCATTCTGCCGCGTGGTACCCATATTGTACGAAGGCGTAGAAAGGACATGAAAGAAAAATATTTATAATTGCAAGTTTTATCTTCAAGATAAAACTTGCAATTAATTGCAAATTAAGCTTAATTGCAACTTGTATCTTACAATTAGGCTTAATTGCAACTTGTATCTTGCAATTAGACTAACCAAACCTAAAAGCAAGATTTATCTTACAATTAGGTTAGGTTAGGCTAATTGCTAGATAAAAGTTACAATTATGCCTAATTGCAAGATACAAGTTGCAATTAAGCCTAATTGCAAGATAAAACTTGCAATTATAAATATTTTTCTTTCATGTCCTTTCTTCGCCTTCGTAGGTTAGAGCTTATCCTAAGAATTTTCATGATATAATTTACTAGAAATCTTTTAGAAGAGACTTTCTGTATGAGATTTGTATAAAATAGATAAAATTCACGAAAGGTCGTGCTGGGTCATATCAGATTTTTTTAAATTTTAGTGAATAAAAGATAATTATTTTCTAATGTAATTTAATATGTCTAGTATATATTTGAAGTAACATTTTATCATTTAATATTTGCAAATTGTTTTAAATTTATTTTCATAAGAAATATAATTGTAACTCCTTTAAAAAAAAATGTTTCATTTGCACGTTTTTCGCATTTCAAAAATACCGCAAAATCCCCACTCTAGCTCATGACCAATACATGTATGCGTCCGTCCCCACTAGGCTTCATTCCCCTCGCCAGTAGTATCGGTTATACGCTCCCTCCATATTTTCATAGCTCCAAGACGTATATAGAGGTACCCTAAGGAGAATAGCTCCCTGCTGCCATCTACGCTAAGCTATGCGCTAAGGCTAAAGGTCTCATAAATAAGACTCATTCCTTGTTTCAATTCGGCACAAGCACGACCACAGACAACAAAGGTACTATCTAGAGCTAAAAATTGCCGCCATAATGGAAACTCAATCTAGTATATATCTTTCTTTGGCTATAGTGCTTTTATCCATGCCATCCTCATTTTGTAACAAGTAAGTCACAAATAAAATACACATATTCTCATATTTTTACCAATATTACTATTATTAGTATAAAAATAATATTGGGTGCTATGGTTTACGTGGATTACAATTCCGAGAGGACATAACTGTTATGTTACCTTTTATTATATATATATGTTATATTTTCTATATAGTGGCGAACACTACTATAAAACAACCATCGGTGCAGGAACCATTGTCCAACCAAACGTACAAATGATTGCAGAAGCCGGGCCTATAATAATAGGCGCATCCAACGTGATAGGGGAACGAACTAAAATCATCAACCGCCTTCCCGTGGGCCAGCAACCTCCCGTACTTGTCATTGGATCGGGTAATGTTTTTGAAGCCGATTGTACCATTGAGGCCCCAAAAATCGGCGATAATAATGTCTTTAAGAGTAAAAGCTACATTGGAAGTGAAGTTACGATTACTGATGGATGTGTAATAGGAGCTGGGTGTAGATTAATATCTCAGCAGATAGTATCGAAGGGGACAGTTGTACAATGCCCTTGATAGGCATGCCCCCACACATTACAGTCTTAAATTGTGTCGAAAGTTTTACCCAATTATCACTATCTTAGACGGCTTAACATGAAAAACTAGACACTTACTCATTAATTATAAATATATAAACATGATTCACGGATATGGCACCCTTCAATTATTTTACTTATTATTTGAAAAGGCGAAATAAAATATTCACTTTTTCTTTTCGAAGCACTCTACGTAAAAAAATAATACGTATTCATTTAGTCTATTCATGGCACTCTTTTAATATAATCGTCATGTTATTTTCGAACGCATTATTATAATAAAAGTGCTATTAAGAAACATGCTTTTACTTTATATTCTTATGAGGTTAAAGGCCACTTTTAACAAAAGTACTGTATAAAAGTGGGTCCGTAATACGGGCTAATATCTTTGAATTTAGAAAAAAATCTATCGAATGAGCAAAATTTATTTACAGATTATCATTTTAAAAAATATTATTGTTATTGAAATACAACTTTCATACATAAATTTTCCATATACAAAAACATCTATTTTTAGGATAATCTTTGTGAAAAAAAATGCACTAAAATCTGGATAATTAATTTGTTTTTATTATGCACATACATGGCTCGTGTTTCATATTACAATATTTTTTACAAAACATACAGTACTTGTACTTATTTTTGTACAAAAGTTTCGATAATCGAGGTGTACAAAATTCCTAATACATAAAGAAAATAATCAAGGTGTCCCATATTCGTGAAACACTATAATACTTTTTTATTGTATTTAAAACAATTGATAATTAAAATAAAGCTTTAATATAAATAAAAATACATTATTATCTTGTGGCGTAAATAACAAATTAACAAAACAAATATTTATTCAGAGTTGCGTTATATTCAATCCTTATCTAAATTAGTTTACAACTATAGTTTAACAGTAAAGAGATTATAATGTTTGCTCATAATATTTGTCGATCCTTAGTGTGATGTTTTTAATTCGTCCATAAAGAGAGCAACTCCATGACAGTGTTGTAGAGCTGTACTGTCGACGGATAGCTCTCTTTATTTTCGAATTATTTAACAACAGAACCGATTCTCCAATTGCGTACTGGTTTTCGTTCCTGGAATACAATAAATAAATTAGTTGCGACCAGCGATGTAAATACAATAAGCGATAATTCTTATCAGTCACGTATGTACACAGCGCAGGTACAAGTGTTCAACTAAACGGACATATTATAATTTGTATGTAAATACTAAGCGAGAAATCCGTAACAGAGTAATTATCACCAATTTTCAGGCGTGGAACTATGTTTAGTAAATGTGTTAGCAACCTTCCATTATGATAAAACTTATCTACAATCGTAAATAATTCAAAAATTTCACCTGATCAAAATTAAATATTGTTATTATTAGTCACGTTTAATTTTGAAACAATAACAAAAATAATAAATTACAAGTCGGTTTTTCCGCCTGTAAAGCAAATAAATTCAGCTATTTACAGCAAAACATAATTTTTATTTAATAAACCGCATGACGCATCAATGCATCACAAATTCTATACATTTTTTCGTAAAATTTCAACAATACAAATACCTTGATTACAACAATAAAAAAATTAATGATGTCATATATTATATTAATATCTAGTGTTACTCACGTCTACCTCACGTGTAGCTGATGTGGCTTCGATGATACCTGGAGCTCATCTTCAGCTAAATATGCACTAGGTCCCCGTATCACTGTGACACGTAAACCTACCTACCGCGTTTATATAGCGTCCAGGTATTTGCTATGACGTCAGGTTTCTTATCATTAACACCTACAATTCAGAGCAGTTCTGCTGCTACAATACACATACGTGTACGGTGTATTTGTGTTAGAATTTTTTCTATTCCTTAAGCTTCAAACATCTTAAATACATTCGGAGTATCAAATTTATTAATACTGTATCAATAACAATGTTTACATAATCTTTTAATGAAATAATACATATATAATTACAGTTTTTTTGGTAATGAGTGTAAGTATTTTTAAAAGTAAATAGTGTCGCAACGTTTTATTATACATATTCCAACAAAATTTGTATAATAACGGGTGATTAGCTCTTGTAAACAAAGTTGTCTGGAAAAATCCATTGTTAATAAGAGTACCGTAAATTACACTGACAAGATAAACATGAAAAATTTTAATCTGTTTATTAATTGGAACAAAATATGAACCGTTGTAGGTTGTAAATATTCAAAACGCGTCATTTAAATACTTATTTTTGAATCATACTTACATATTATTCTAAATTTATTAGTTAAACATTGTTAAAATATGTAAATAAATATATAAAATGAAGATCAAAATCAGCAACATTCGATTGTTTTAAAATCATTTTGGCGCAAATCTATGTCTAGTATTGGAAACACTGCTCATTTTCTACAATTTTATTTTACGTTTAAACAGTTCAATATTAAATCGTAACAATTACAACAGTTTAAATAATATTTTATACTTATATTGTGCATATTTTATTTAATTTTAATATAAAATACATTTTTAAATTACGTTGAAGTGCAAGATCATGGAGTTATTCGAAAGCAGACTTTTCGTGAATTGCATAGACCAGAAGGTCGTATACTTCACACATTTGTGCAGAGATGGCAGAATCAGTATTTCCATGAACAAATATTTTACGCGCCCCGTTATTATAAAAATCCATATAAAATAATACTTAATTTCAAGTATTATTTCTTAATTTTTTTTGCGATACTTCAATTTAAAGTTACAAATGTTTGAAAACTTACGTGTCATGCGTAGTGTGTAGTTCAGGACTTCAGATGAATCGGTTGTAAACTCTATTAACCTTTATTTCTATTTTAACACGTGTTATATTTACAAATATAAAAATGGGTAAAAGAGGACGTGCAAGAAATCGCCGACCAAAGTTTGTTGAAAGTAAAAATGGGGTAAAGTACTTACAAATGAAATTATACAAGGTTTTTACGCATTTACTTTTACGTAGGGAGACAGCGAAAATAAAAATAAAGACGAAAGAAAGCCATATCAAAACATTGTCAGAGAAAATGAATCTTTTGTAGCGTATTATAAAAGGCAAGAAATATGTAAAGACAACGACTGGGACGAATTTCTCCAATCAATGAAAACAGATCTCCCATCAACATTCCGTATTACAGCTTCAAAAACTGAAGCCAGAACATTGTTAGACATTGTTGAACACAAATATATTGACGAATGTCGTAAACAAGCTCCAGATGACAAAGTAGATGCGTTCTTTCCTTTGCCTTGGTACCCGGGAAGACTTGCCTGGCAACTTGGACTCACAAGAAAAGACATTAGAAGGAATGAAGCATATTATAGTTTGCACAATTTTTTAATAAGCGAAACAGAGAATGGGACAATCAGTCGGCAAGAAACTGTAAGTATGATTCCGCCATTAGTTTTGGATGTTCAATCGCACCACAAAATTTTGGATATGTGCGCTGCTCCTGGGAGTAAAACGGCTCAAATCATTGAATTATTACATGCAGAAGAAACTGAAACTCCTTCAGGTTTTGTAGTTGCAAACGATATCGATAACAATCGCTGTTATATGTTGGTACATCAAGCCAAACGATTAAACTCTCCATGTATGGCAATCATTAACCACAATTCTCAATTTTTACCGAATATGACTGTAAATAATGGTGAAAAACTCGAGTTTGATCGAATATTATGCGACGTTCCATGTTCCGGTGACGGAACTTTACGTAAAAATCCTGATATTTGGATGAAGTGGACTCCGGCAAATGGTTTAAATCAACACGGTATACAATTTCGGATAGCTAGACGCGGCGCTGAATTATTAACAATTGGAGGACGATTAGTTTATTCTACTTGTTCGTTAAATCCAGTTGAAAATGAAGCAGTTGTAGCCAGATTGTTACGACATTGCAATGGTGCTCTGAAACTTGTAAACGCTTCAGATCGTGTAAAAGGATTAAAATATGCGCCAGGTTTTACTTCATGGCTTGTATCTTCCAGAAATTTAGATTTTTATAATAATTTCGATGAGGTAGATGAAAAATGGTTGACTACAATTAGACCAGAAATGTTCCCGCCTTCTAAAGAAGAGTGCGAAAAATTTGAGCTACACAAATGGTAACATATTAATTATTAATATACATTTTTTATAGTCTAATATTTTTAGCATGCGAATTTTTCCGCATTATCAAGATACTGGTGCATTTTTCGTCGCTGTATTTGAAAAAACTGGACCGATTATAAATAAAACAGAAAAAGAAGAGAAACCAAACGAAAGTACAGTGGAAGAAGAAAATGAAGAAGAACCACAGCCGAATAAACGCATGAAAATGACAACAAAACAAAAACAGAAACTTAAAGGTTTTAAAGAAGACCCATTTGTATTTTTTCAGGACGATGAAGAGGTATGGGACAGTATTAAAGTATTCTACGACATTTCCGACGATTTTGACCCGCGTTGTTTATTAACCCGTTGTCACGTCGGCAAAAAGAAAAACATATATTTATGTTCATCCGCGGTACGTGATTTAGTAACTCAAAACCAACAATCAATAAAGTTTATCAACACGGGAGTGAAAACATTCGTTCGATGCGACAACCGTCATATGCAGTGCGCTTTTAGATTAGCCCACGAAGGGTTAGAAAGTGTTTCATGGGCGTTACGTGGTCGTTTATTACAAGCTACAAGAGATGATTTATTATTGTTGTTAGCGAATACAGATCCGCAAAAAGCTCCAGCGTTAGACGATCTTGGAGAAGCTTTGAGGACTCAAGCTACAGCACTTTCACCGGGAAGTTGTGTTATAAGATATTCGCATCCAAATCTCGCTTTGACTATTAGCGCTTGGAGAGGAACAAACACTTTACGAGTTTATGTTACTGATTTTAATGCCGCACATTATTTAAGACTACTCGGGGGCGATTACTCACGTTTTGACCAAAATAAATTCCAGAAGCCAGCCGAAGAAGAAGATGAAACTAAAACAGAAAAGCAGGAACAAGAACAACCAGTAGAGGATAGATAGTGTTAATGTTAAGTATAGGTATTGTGTTGAGAAATGTTTATTTAAAAATAAGAGCTTTTACAATGAAATATACGGTTATAAAACATGCATCTACTTAATATTACAGATTAAAAGAATCCCTAATATAAACAAAGATAACAGTAAACCGTGTTTGTTATGTGGTTGTCATGGGGACGGTTGCAACACAGTGTAAAATGTGAGGTTACGTCTGCATTAAAATCTTCACTTGCTTGTGTTGATTTCTGGGGTTGTTAGAACAGAGGCATAAATGTGCCCTCCAAGCAGTTTCACCGTCTTCTAGTGTTACGCGGCAATGAGGGCACCGCGCATGGCCTTCAGCGGGTTCGGGACACGAAGGTTGGTGCTCTGCCCCACAACTCGTACATCTGACACCCATACAACGATCACATTCGCGACTTTGGTGAATTGCTAACGCAGATACTTCCAAAACCAAACCACAACCGGAACATCGCGCCAAAATTGGACATCGGCGCCAATAGTGTGCGTTCAAGGCGTCATCTCCACCATTAATTGCACATAAACAAAAAATACACTTGCGAGATTCTATATTTTCTCCCATACCTGGGGAGGAGACTCCACTGGCTGAAGCAGAGCCCGAACTATTAGCTTCACTTCCACCAGTACTGCCATTTTGTATTTTATCGGACGGAGCAGAATCACCATTACTTGTTTGAATTGGCGGTGGTTGTGGTTCAGGACTCACACTATTCACTGATATCTGCTGGATAAGACGATTACGCTCTAATAGAGCTTTCTTCCGCTGTACATCTATTTTATCAAACTCATGAAACAATTGTCTGTATAATAAATTCCGGCGAGTTATATCATCATCTGGTGGTAATTGTTTGCGCACTAAACGCGGATTAACTTTATAAACATGAACGAGAACACGTTCAGCCGCTTTGCGAACGGGTTCAGCTGGATGGTGTAAACCAGATACGCCACATTCAGCCAGTGTTCGACAGGCCAAACCGCTTGATTTATCTGCGGATATTCCTCGCGAAATGATTAATTGTTCCACCATTTCTAAACGACTTAGCGCCAAACGGGGATGTGTACTACCGCTCACAGGTCGCGAAAGCTGTACGGGGATTTGGTGGAGTTCTGCAACAGCGCGAGTTTCCGCCATGCTTAAAATAGTATGGACAGCCATGTGGTGAATTCTCGCTGCTTGATCGCCGGCCTTTGTAAGTAATTCCGGCAGTAATCTATCCACACTTCTTGCCACTTCTGCTTGGGATACCCTCCCCGGTACAAATTCTGCAAAAAGCAGTCGAATAACTTCATTTGATAAAGAATAAACGCTGAAAACTTTATCCCTCAAAGCTCTGTGCAATAAAAACACAGCAGCCCTGCAAGTTTTATTCGCTGTATGTAAACTAGAAGCTGAGTGTGTGCGCAATTCATCTCGTAATCGCGCCAAACCTTCTTCTTTATCTGAATATTGTTTAGAATAAAAACGTTCAACTAATTCCGTCCCAAATACTAATATTGGTAAAGCGGCTTGTTTTTTCTCTCGTTCTGTGAGTTTTGATGATGTTTTAACATCAGGTTCGAGCTGACATTCTCGTAAAAATTCATTAGTTTGCGAATGTCTTAAAGCGGGAAGGGCTCTTTCTTCGTATGCTTCGTACGACGATTTGACAATAGCTCCAGCAGATTTATTTCGTCGACGAAATGAGCCGGTACGTTGTTGAGGCGGGCTGGCTGATGCATCATGTGGAGAACGGGGCCGAGCGCCATGTAAAGGCGATGCTTGTTGAGGCTGTGGAGAACTAGCAGGCACTTTTAATTGTGTTCCGTCTTCATTTACATCACATTCATCATTTTTGGGCGAAATACCATTTGTTTCCAACAATTGTTCAACAGATAATTGCGTGTAAACTTGTTTGCGGTAATCTTCCATTTGAGTTTTTTTCTGTCTAGCCCTATCATAATCTTCTACTTCAATAGCATGGCGTTTTTCTAATTCATATTTACTCAGACGTTCCCCAGCTGTTCTCAATTGTTCCATAGCGTGTTTAAGTTTACGTGCATATTCAAATCTTTCATCTATAATAATACATTTAAAAAAAATTAAGTAATAATAATAATAGAATACATACTTTTAACTGCTGCATGTTTTTTGTGTTCCATATCTCGAATAAGTTCAGCGACTTCTGGATCAACGTACATCTCAAAAGCCAGATCATCGTAAGGCGATGTATGTTCAGGATCTGTATCTTCTTCATCCAATGGTGTAGCTAATGCATTTACAGCAATCAGACTAACCTGATTGTGAATATTGTAAGTGTTTATGTGATTTTTGCTAAGACTTATTTTGAGATAAGCTGCTGTACATCCAGGTACGCTTACAGATTTTAATTCTCTGGATTTGAACCCCGTACTTTGATTGTCGGACAGGGTAATGTATCCCAAATAATCCCATGTTAAGCTTGATACAGGAGTGTTCAATTCGTCGTCGCTTACCCATATCTCGAGTTTTTCCGCTAAACAAAACATTTATTGTTTGTTGTTTAGTAATAAATTGCATACTTACATATGAGAAACTGGTGCGCGAGAACTTGTATTTTGTCGAGCTTTGAATGGGTTTCGAGGCGAAACACGAGGTCTTGCGGATAGGCCGGTGATCGTTCTGATTGCCATCCTCTTACGGTGGGCCCGTGGATGGACAGTTCTGTGAGACCGTGACGCGCGTCTTCGCTCGAGGCCCACAGCGCGCTTAGTCGCACTTTGCGGGGCATCTTGACACCCACATCTCGTACACTTGCAGCGATGGAATGTCCACCGTGCCATCATCGGCCCACAAGTATTGATCCACGACTATACGCTTGCGCTCAACTCATACAAATCATTAAACACAACTTTTATTCATAAAAAACTAATTTATTATTTCTATATTTTTTACAAGTCCGTTTCCTAATATATAAAAATCTTCGATGATTGAATCAATATTCACAATTAATTGTTCATTGGTCAATAATTTTGTTCCTGCAATTTGTTGAACCTTAAAATTATTTTTTTCCGTAATATTTGGTTTCCATAAAACAGCTATGACATCACCCCCATGAATATCATGGAAAAATACAGCAAAATCATCGTAGTTTGTCTAAAAAAAGTAAATAATTATTTATAAACAATTATTAATTAAATAATAAAACTTACGCGTAATTCTTGCAAGTATATTTCAACTGGATTAAAATCTACAACCGGTATGACAGAGTCAGTAGCATCATATTCTGCTGTTGTCTGGCCCGTATTAAATTTATTAAAAAGTGCTTCACATGTCCGCGTATTAAATGCAGTATTCAAGTTAATGATAGCATTATAACCAGACAAGTTGGGCTTAAAAAGCGCAACTGGACATAGCTGATCTGAAGAATGCGCATGTTTTTCCACTAACTGTAAAACCTGGGTAGCTAACAGCCCTAATCGGTGAAGAAGTTGGGCCCCAGGCCCTTCAGCAGTAACCCTAGATTTCAGATCCCAAGGTGTTATCAAACACATGGGCGGAAAAACATCTCTTTCAATTCGAAACTCAGTTTCCAATTCTTCGCGTTGTTCCGCAGTCATTTCATCAGTTATATCAAGTATTAACGGTTGACTCTTCCACGGATAATTCGCCAGGAGGGACAAAAAACGCAAGAAGGCTCTTTGGGGCAAAGCTACTCGCTCAGCCACGCATCCAGCTGCCACTAACAACTCTGTAATCGTTGGGGGAAGTTCAAGAAGTTGAGCGCGCAACCAACGTTGAGCCAAAGCTGCTGCCGGACCAAAAGCTGGACATTGAGCGTGCATTCCAGCCAAAGCTCCTCTCAATCGCGGTAGAAGAACACACTGCATTTCTCTTTTACCTCCCGACAACATAGCCTCCCGCGGATGATACAAATCCACTCGTACAGTCAATCCTCCAGATACAACATGCAAAAAAGCGTATGAAGCTTTCGCGGGAAGTCCAGCTCGTTTGAGACCTTTTGCCGCGTCTAATAATAGGGCCCCACGTAAAGCCCGTACAGCCCCTAAATCTCCAGGCCAAGCACTGTGCTGTTGTAGTTGCATTACAGCCTTAACACTCGCAATAAATTCGGGACAAGTTTTTAGTTGTGGTCCCTGGTCCCGCAATCTAATTTGTCCATCTCGACACCAAGTATTGTTGCTATTAACGTCATACTTTTTTGGTTGTGGAGGGTATGGATCTGAATGGCTAAAAGCTTCTGATATTCCTTGTACCGATGCAACACTTAAAGGGAGTTTTAAATCGCGTAATTTTTTTGCTAGTTCATCGAATTCAGTTATCACTTTTAAATTAGCTTCTTCTATATTTTTATCTAATATGTTATCAAGTTGGTCGTACATAATTTTAATTTTTTCTAATTTAAATTTATCTTTTAATATATATTCAATAATATTTTTACTGATTCGTCGCTTATCTCTTATAAATTCAGCCGGCCAGTAAACTGCTTCACAAATAGTTCCATCTTTGAATCTAATACAAAAAATTGTATTAATTAAATTGTTTGTTGTTATAAATAATATATTTACCTTCTAAGTTCTGCTTTGTCGCCCCAAAAACTTCTAAATATTGATGCTTGCGGATCATAAGCTGTAGGGCCTTTATCAATAACTCTATACATATTTGATGGATCAAACTTTATTCCAAAAGTCACTAACAAATCAGAAGTTGATGGCAACGAACCCACAGACCAAACAACAGCTTCTTTTGGTTTTGGTACAATACATTCCGCACGATCTGTAAGTCCACTACGTAAAGTTTCACACAAATTACCCACCAATAACGGATATTTATACGTCAAATAATCCAATTTCTTATCAGATTCTACTTCATCGTACACATTTTGTAGTTCAGAACAGTTAAAAACATTTATTATTGCGTCGTATTGTTGCGTAAATGGCATAGGTGTCATGAAAAGTAATTGAAAAGCGGTCAAATCTGCTTGATCTAACAATAACAGAGCTTTTTGAGCTTCTTGACGAATTCTTTCAGTCGGTATTAAACAATTATTCCATTCCGCAGTTGATAAATGTGTGAATAAAACGCGCACAGCTTGATAAGAAGATTGATGTCGATGTAATCGTCCATTTTTAGCGAAAGAAGTAACTAGATCCATCAATAATTGATCGTTTATTTGTAATAATCTTTGTCGCAACCATACTGATAATAATTTCAAGGCTGCACGCAACCCCATCAACCCTTCCAGGGTTGTTTCTGCAGCTGTTTGTCGTTCTCCTAAACTTACATCATGCCACAAAATGGAATTGTACCAGGGAGTAGCAGCCATGGACTCTATCTCCTCTTCACAATTAGTCAGATTTTTGTAATAAGTCCATCGCAAATTACTTTTGTCTGCATCGAATCTATTTAATTTAAATGTATTTTCTGCTGGACTTACAATAACTTCAAAGATAGTTTTCTTAATATCTGTTGTAATATGCAGCAAGGGATGCAATTCATTACCGTTTAAAAAGCTGTATGATATTAAACAATTATCCGCCATGTTGTGAGATTTGAAATGAGTAGCTACATAGCTCAAATAAATAGCTCGCTTTACTAAATATCTTGCATTTAAATAATCTTTCGCATGAAAACATATTTTAGGTACAACAATATTTATAGTTACATTTATTTCTGGACCTATTGTTGCATCTAGAGGATATAAGCCTACTAAATGTGTCTTACAAGGTTTTACAAGTTTCACAGGTGCATCTTGATCTGTTTGTAAAGATAAAGGTATGTTATTACGAATCTGTTTCATAATACCTTTTAACTTTTTAGATTTTACTGTATCTAAACATACTCCAAAATCTGATAAATTGTAGTCATCATATTCTGGCATATTATTTAAAAATGTTTTAAAGTTTTCTAGCCATAAGTTGATTTCTCTTTTGCGTTTGTCTTTTATGGATACCTCTTTAATTAATTCTTCAGTTTGTAAACGAAATAAATTGGAATTAAATAGAATTTCTGTTTCTCTTAACTGATTTAATTCTTCAACTGTAGGAGGTTTATTTAAATCTTTATATGATGTTTCTTCTGGTTCATCATGTTTTTGCTTTTTAACTTGGTTTTCAATATTATCTACTGTCCGCTTCAATTTTTTAATCTTCATCTGGAATATATCAATAATAACACAATATAAATTAAAATATTAACTAAATATACCTTGGATATTATTTAGCACGTGTTTCTTGTCATTTAGGCTATGTATGATTTCATATTGGCCTCACTCAGTTTCACTACGATTGTAGGGAATTTATTTGCAAAATTAGTAACTTACAAATATTTGTTGTTGTGCTTTTAACACTACGGAAATAATGAATCATTGTTGTAATTAATTGTTTAATTCATGAAATAAGTTATAATTCAAAGTGTAATATTTAATATTAAATTATATTGAAATGGCCGCGCCTCATAGGGAAGCAATTCAAAAGCAAATTCAGCAAGATTGGGCAAACCGCGAATATATTGAAGTAATAACAATCAGTATTAAGAAAATAACAGATTTCTTAAATTCTTTTGGTAATCTATGACTGCTTTATATCATATGTGAAGGTGTTTATGTTCAATTTTTAGATTTATCATGTCGGTCCAAACTTGCAGTTTTAAATGAAAAGCTCACAACTTTAGAACGAAAAATAGATTATTTAGAAGCTTGCGTAAGCATTTTATAAGGTAAATGATTGGAAATACATTGAAATATAAATTTGTATTGTAGGTAACCAAAGGGGAAACTTTAACATAATATATTAATGTAAGAGAATTATTTATACTATCGTCATTTAATATATAATCTACGTAATGTGAACTTTTTAAATATAGCATCTTTTATATTCATTGTATTATTGATCAAATAAAATACCACTTTGTATAATTTCAAGAATATTTGGTATATAGTGTTTTTTGGTTTGTCATTTGATTCATATCTGCTTGTATATTGGCAATGAATGATGGTTTACCATTACAGTTGTTAATAGTAGGTTAGAATTTAAGAATTTTGTAAATAGTTATTGTCAATGTAACTAATAATAGTTATAATATGGCTTTAGCTCCTAGAGAATGTGCTGCATTATTAAAGTAAGTTAATAGTTATTTATATTATGCGAGGATAACAATAAACTTTTTTAGTCTTTTATCTGAATCAAATGTGGAATCCTTAACTTTAGACGCTCTTGTAACACAACTGCATCAAATATTTAACAAACAAGATTTATTTAAAGTAGGAGGTGCGTTAGTATTATTACTTCAACAACCAGATTTGTTAACGCAAGCTCCTCAACGTATAACAGCTTTAACATTATTACTAGAATTGTATAAGGGTGAACCATTAGTAAACAATCCATTCTCAAGTGTATTTCTACATTTATTGGTAAGTTATTGATATAAATAAGTGATCCAAAGTATGATTGGAGTGTGTATGTAGCATCCTCATGAGCAAAACTCTGGGTCAGGGTTGTTGGGCGGTCTGGCAGTAGCAGAAAAAAAAGTATTGATGCAGTTGATGAATCCGAGTGGTAACAAAGATGGATTGTTGAAAAAAACAGCTAAACAACTTTTATTAAGCGAAGCTGGAGGATGTGGCCCAGCCGAATTGACAACATTACAACTAGTTTTGGCTCAACGTACAGCCGAAAGACCAGCAGCTGCACGAGCCGGACTTCCGGTGATTCTAGCCGACCCAGAACCTTCAACAGCTGACCAGGGAGATACATTCGCTGCTTTAGTACATCCTGCCAGCACAACACTTCATCCCGAACCTGTAACTTTAGCACCGCCATTACATCCAGCTTCAGCTGAACTTGTTTGGTTACATCGCACGGAACCAGCGCGACACACACCCGCCTACGATTTTTCTTTATGCGTTGCCCACGGAGCTGGACAAGAAGCTCGTCGACTGATGGCCCGCGCTTACGCTGGTTCGCTAACTCTTCAACAACAACAACATTTACTTCACGAGTTAGATGCAGATGCTAAACTTGTTTATCACATCGGTTTGACACCCAGTAAACTCCCCGATTTAGTAGAGAACAATCCACTTATTGCCATTGAAGTTCTTCTGAAACTTATGCAGTCCAAACAAATAACTGAATATTTCAGCGTGCTTGTTAATATGGAAATGTCGCTGCATTCGATGGAGGTTGTAAATCGACTTACAACAACTGTGGATCTGCCGACGGAATTTGTGCATTTGTACATTTCAAACTGTATTTCAACATGTGAAACCATCAAAGATCGCTACATGCAGAATCGCCTGGTGCGATTGGTGTGTGTATTCTTGCAATCGTTGATTCGTAATAAAATTATCAATGTGCAAGAGCTGTTTATCGAAGTGCAGGCTTTTTGTATTGAGTTCTCGCGCATCCGAGAAGCAGCCGCACTATTTCGCTTGCTCAAGCAATTGGAATCTGGTGAATTGGGACACGCTAACTCTACTACATCTCCCCCTCCGCCTAAACATACACCAACAACAACTTCATAACCATTTGTTTATTATTCAAACAATCATATCATTATTTTCGTATACATGTAAATAAATAATATATCATAGTATGTTGCGTTTATTGATTTAATTATTAATAACAATAATAAGTTTAAACAATATTCCAACTATATTAATAGTTATTTACGTTGATAATGTGTTTATCATTATCAAAACCATATTTTCCAATCCTACTGGTACTACGCAAATAGCTGACAGTTCTTTGTTTGTATTGCCGTAACCTTAGCAACCAGTACTTCAAAGCAGTGCCACTATATGCGCTATGTGCAAATTGCATTTGTGTGTCTATTTACATGCAGCAAAATAAGCGAGAAAATAGTCGCTTGTTTTGCTTACTAGCAAAACGAGCAAATGCTAAGTTAGCAAGCCGTTCAATACATTTTACTTCCGCTTTGCTCGATTTGCTAGCTTCTTTGAACGCACCTATACTCTACATTTATTGCAGGTGCTGCCACGTGGTGGTCATATTAAAAACTACATACGTGCAAGAACTTAGACAAAAATCTAATGTGGCTAACACAATACCTCCCGTTTAATTTAATTTTTATTCATTTAAATACTTAAAATTAAATTTAAATACCGGGTTCAATCCCGGCCGATGGCAAATATTTCGAATTTTAAATAGCACAAAAACGAGACATGTGTTGCATTGGCTAGGTATGTATAGTTTGGTTCACGAAAGATGACAATTCAGGGTCATTTATTAACCGTATGGTATAATATTACTACCAGATAACTTCACTGCATTTCGTATACTAGACGTGCAACATGAAATATTTATAGATACATTTTAACTGAAAAAAATAAGTGTAATTTATTTGACAATTATTATGTTTCTTTTTAAATAATGCCTTTCTCAAAGATTTATGCTCTTCACCTATGTATTTGCAAAATCCAAAAACATAAGATTTGACAAAAACCATGGAATAATAATTTGATTTAAATGTCAACGTCACTGTGTAACTATTAGGACAGAGGACAGTGCAGTAGATAATTAGATATCTGTAATTCTACGACATACGTCATTATTATTTGTAATGTGTTAGACAGAAAGTAATGTCACCATTTACGTATATCTGTCACACAACATAAACTATATAGACATACGTCAAATAATCTTTCTTTTTCTAACATGAAATGTTGCTAAGCTACTACTGTATAAAGTGCTGTGTATTCTTTCTCCGAACAAGTGACCATGAATAGTCATCTTTTGTGAACCAAAGTATACCGTCAAAATGTTTATATACTTTGGTTCACGAAAGATGACAATTCAAGGTTACTTGTTCGAGGAAAGAATACACAACATTTAATACAGTAGTACCTTAGCAGCATTTCATGTTAGAAAGAGACAGATTACTTGACGTATGTCTATGTAGTTTATATTGTTTGACAGATATACGTTTATGTTGACATTACTTTCTAACACGTTACAAATATTAATGACGTATGTCGTAGATTAACAGATATCTAATTATCTACCACACTGCCCTCTATGCAAATATTTACCCAGTGACGTTGACATATTATTATTCCATGGTTTTTGTCAAGTCTAGGTTATTGGTGTTTTTACTGAAACATAGGTGAAGAGCAAAAATCTTTGAGAAAGGTATTATTTAAAAAGAAACATAATTTTCTAATAAATTACACTTATTTTTTTCAGTTAAAATGTATCCATAAATATTTCATGTTGCACGTCTATGTATACGAAATGTAGTGAAGTTATTTGTAAGTAATATTACATCATACGGTTAATAAATGACCTTGAATTGTCATCTTTCGTGAATCAAACTATACATGTTTATTTCTTATTTCGTTCTGTTTCCTAACGTTCAAATCTTGACCATGAAGTTAGCGCAGATGAACTTCGCGCGCTCACAATTTAAAAAGTACACTGGCTTGCAAAAAAATCGCGTACACCTCTTTTTTGCTGTATTGAGTCGGTCTCGATTGTTAACTTGTCAGTGTTACAAATCAGTGTCATTAGTGTCAATTAAGATGCCAAAATTATCAGAAAACGAGAAAGTTGTAATATTTTCTAAGTTAGAAGAGGGGTGGTCAATCAGATCAATAGCAGAACATTAAGATTAAATAAAGTACTGGACGCTGATGGGGCGATGATAAATTACTAATTTTACTTCGTCCATAATTTGTTTCAGTCATAATTTTTACTTATTTATAATCCATTTAAAATAAATACTTGGTTGTTCTTTAATTTTTCTAGAATATATTTGTAATTTAGTAGTAACTTAGCACAATGAAGAACTTGCTCCACGATACCTAAAATAATGACATGACAGTGACAACGGTGACAACTTCATTGACAGTTGGTATTAACCTATTTTAAAAAAATCGTATTTACATAGCTAAAAAAAGTAAAAACTCGGTGACTTGATTTTTAAGGTGTACGCGATTTTTGTACATCCCGCAGCACAAATTTGTAGGTACGATTTCCCAAATTCTATACAACTAAAGAGTTGAATAGATTTTGGTAACAATTGGACAACCGGAAGTGGTAGTTTCTTAAAAACACTCTTCTAAATATTATTTTTGAAAATTGATGTTAATACAGCAATAAAAAAATTTAAATACAAAATAAATGTTAAATTCGTTAATTATGACCCGGGTTCGATCACGACTAACGCCAAAAATTACTTCGAATTTTAATGGCACAAAAACGAACATCATGTATTTTTATAGATAATAAGTTATGTGTCTGATCAAATTTCGAGAATAATTATATATTCTTAATATTGAGTTAAAAATTACATTTTCTGAATATTTTTCTATAATACCTTAGAAATAACCTTTTTTTAAATTTTCCATTTGTCATACTAATTTTGTTTCACGTAATACCTCTATTTCGTTAATACCAGTAACACTTGGCAGCATAAATATAATTTTAGACAATATTTACTTTGAATTTTAAATGAATTCAATATAATTTAAATAAAATTAAATTCTCAATATTAAAATGTACTGCGCATGTTCAATATTATTGATTTTATGATCACAGAAAAAAATCCATGCCTGTCGAAACGATTTTTTAGCCAAGTACAACCAAGAAGTGGTATTTAAAAAACAATGGCCCTTAAAAAAATGTACTGCACTGGAATAAATAAACATTTCTTCCTTGTCCTTGTGCTTGTACGCATCTGTTGTTAAAAATATAAACTAATATGCTACGATGGAACTTGCGTAATCACCACGTGTTGGAAACGTATTTTTTGTATGTGTTCTTCAGATTTTTATCTGTAAAACCTGAAATATTTTGATTTACAATCTGAAACTGAGTATTTTTGTGTATTATTTTATGGAGAATCGATTGGTGTAATTTCTAGGTGTGTACCTATTCTCATTTTTGGGTTATTGGTGTGATAAAGACTGGAGAAGGTCTAATGTACGCTTTGAGAATGTTGAGTTGTATTTATTTCTAATATTTCTGTTTGTGTTTTTTACTATCGTATGTGTATTATTTTTGTTACAGATATACATAATGCTGGATTATCGAATAGGCTGACTAGGGTATGGTAACCTTGGGTGCACGAAGACCTAAATTAGGCTCTGGATAAATAGCAGTTCGTCATTGGATCACACAATTTTGCAAGAAGCACCTGTGGTGAGTCTATTTTGAATTTCATACTTATATTGAAAATATTTTATACGTAAATGTTGAAGCATGCATTAAATATGTCTATAAATTTTTCTGATATAATACTTGTTGGCATACTTTGGAATTCTTGAATTTCCTTAAGTAATACCCGAATTTGTCCGGTAACACTTGGAATTCCAGCGGTGTTGTAATACTTGTGTACATTAGATATTTCTCTAAATTTCGTTATGTGCTCTTATTTCATATTTTTATTTACTAGTACTGTACGGTTAAAGATAGCATCCAGTGCATTGAAAATATAAAATAGACGTAAAATTATCTATCAGATTTATCTTCTATAAACAAAAAGCTGTTGTGGCCAGCACAATATCTCTCGCCACTACCGTTTTTGGTTACATAAGGGCGCGAGCAGTCATGTGAGATTGTTTAGTAATAAAAAAATAAAAATATATTTCATCACGGCATATTACCCATTGCTGGGTGTGCCAATCTGCTTCGTACACAGATATCGGTAATGATGGAATATTTGTTTAGTAATTATGTACATATATGTCAAATATCAGAATTTTTCATTCAAATTTCAAGATTTTCTAAATTCACGTAGTTAATTTGTCACCAGGACTGTGAAATTTACTTGTCTAGGAAAATAAACTACATGGAATTAGAAAATCACGAAATTTAGAACGAAAAAATATGATATTTGACATCTATGTACATAATTACTAGCTATCATTCTGACAGGGGCCCCATAATTGCTTGTCAAGGCTAATAAAGTCACATGACTGCTCGCGCCCTATTAATTGTATTTACATGTTTTGTATACCTACATTCTACACCAAAAATTCTACTTACATCTATTCTTTATACCTATGTAGATTTTTTAAATTTAAATTCATTGTATGAAGAAATTTTGTCCTACTAATATACCTATAATGTTAAATATTTAACTATTAATACAATAGGAAATAATATATGTATATACTTCCCAGAAAAAGTCTTTAGTAATGTCTCCAGATTTCTGACATTGACAATTATCAGCCAGTTATAAACATTTTAATTTTTCAATTGGTTTCCATGACATTATTTGGGCTGTGATATTTATTACAACAGATTATTATATACCATATATTTCTTTATTTAAATCTATAAAAGACATAATAAAATATTTAAATATATCAGATAGAGAATTTATTTTTCTTTAATATAAGCATGAACAAAAATTTTCAAAAAATAATATTTAGAAGATTTTTTTTAAATCTGCTACTTCCGGCTGTCCAATTATTACCAAAACCTTTTCAGCTCTTCCCAGTAATGTCCAATTGAGAAATACGTACTTAAACAGATATTAAGTATTATAGTTTTTGAGAAATCGTCCTTCCAATATCGCCACACACATACATACACACACACACATACATCATCGTAAAAATATTAAAATCGGATTGTAGGGACCATAAAACGTGCTTAATCATTAAAATCTGGATATGCGATTTTTTGCATGAATCCAATACCTCTCTTAACGGGAGGTAAAAATAAATTAATTTTTATTTTGGATTCATTTATATTAAAAATTCAAATGCTGTATATAAATAATATAAGACCGTAGAGTTGAACAATCCACCTTGTTCTGACTTTAAGTTTTTCATCGTACATTAAACCGGATCTTCCTGATTATAATAGATGTAATTAATTGACCTTAATTTCTTTATAATGATTTAGTATATTAGAAATTGTGCATTGGCATTATTTAAAGTTGTGTTACTTCCGGATGTTCAATTGTTACCAAAAACTTTTCAATTCTTCCCAGTAATGTCCGATTGAGAAATACGTAGTTAAACAGATATGAAGTTTTATAGTTTTTGAGAAATCGTCCTTCCAACATCCACACACACACATACATACACACACACACATACATCCAAACACACAGACATCATCGTAAAAATATTAAAATTGGATTGTAGGGACCTTAAACGTGCTTTTTCTTTAAAATCTAGATATGCGATTTTTTGGTAAAACTGTTTTTCGTAAAAAAGTATCTTAGTCACAAATTATTACATTTTAAAGTTTGTGTTTCCTCAAAAACGTCCTATAAAAATCTGTTGTGGCCAGCACAATACCTCTCGCCACTTTCTTTTTTGGTTACATAAGTATAGGGTGCGAACAGTCATGTTATATTGTTGGCCTTGACAAGCAGATATGGGGGCCCGTTTCAGAATGATAATTAGTAATTATGTACATATATGTCAAATGTCAGAATTTTTCATTAAAAATTTCAACATTTTCTAAATTCACGTAGTTAATTTGTCACCAGGAGTGTGGAATTTACTTGTCGAGGAAAATAAACCACATGGAATTGGAAAATCACTAAATTTAGAATCAGAAGTTATGATATTTGACATCTATATACATAATTACTAGCTGTCATTCTGACATGGGTCCCCATATCTGCTTGTCAAGGCCAACAAAGTCACATGACTGCTCGCGCCCTATTGTATTTAACATTTTTTGTATACCTACATTCTACACCAAAATTTCTACTTATATCTATTCCTTATATTTAGATTGTTTAATTTTAAATTCATTTTATAAAGAAATTTTGTTCTCTTCTAATTTTTCGAAATGTTCCCAATTCTTTGTCAGGATTGACAGTATTTCTGAAGGGTATGTGTAATATACCTATAATTTTAAATATTTAACTATTAATACAATAAGAAATAATATAATGTATGTACTTCTCAGAAAAAATCTTCAGTAATGTCTCCGGATTTCTGACACTGACATTGCATTTATCTATCAGTTACAAACATTTTGAATTTTCAACTATTTTCCATGTCATTCTTTCGGCTGTAAAATTTATTATAACAGATTATCTTATATATTATATTTCTTTTATCTCTAACTCTATAGAATATATAATAAAATATTTAAGTGTATCAGATAGAGAATATAATTTTCTTTGATATTACCAAGAAAAATTTTCAAAAAATAATATTTAGAAGATTTTTTTTAACAATCTGTTACTTCTGGTTGTCCAATTGTTACCAAAACCTTTTCAGATCTTCCCATGAATGTCCGATTGGGAAATATGTAGTTAAACAAATATAAAGTCATATAGTTTTTGAGTAATCGTCCTTCCAACATCCCACATACATACACACACATACATCCACACACACACACATACCCACACAGACATCATCGTAAAAATGTTAAAATCGGATTGTAGGGACCTTAAAACGTGCTTATTCAATAAAATCTGGATATGCGATTTTTAGCATGAATCCAATACCTCTCTTAAAGAGGTAAAAATGAATAATTATTATGTATTATGGTTACGGTTTAACCGCGGTTACACTGTTACCGACACCAGTCTGGAAAAACTAAACGCATTTCTCTTAACGTTCGATCAGTTACAGATAACCTCAGCGTACCAAATTTAAGATATAGTCAGAAAAATTGACTCCATCGGGTCTAGTAATAAAACGCGACTTAAAAAAAATACGTAAACCGGTTAATTTAGCAGGCTTAAAACCTGGATTGAATAACCGGTTTCGCAACTATTAAACCATCCTTGATAACGATATTCAAACAAAAATTATTAACCGATATTTTATTCAATTTCCTGCCCGCCATAAAATTACAGATATTGTAAAATAGCTTATTATACCATATTAATAAACAACAAATTCATAATTTGTATCGCACATTACAAAAACATAAAAATAAATTAATTTTTCTTTCGTCTGAAATAAATATTTTTTTACATATTTCAAATGAATTTGTTGTTGAACCACGTGACCCCCACCTAATCTATTTCGACCAATCCTAGCCTTCTTCCTCAAAGCAGTGCAGCCTGGGAAAAACTCTACGTAATGGCAAAAAACTATGATGTAGACGCGTGCTGCGAGATACAAAAACTGATAATAAAGGAAAAACTGATGAAACAATGCCAAAAATATGATAATAATTGTTGTTATGTTTTTAATATTATCGTGATATAGTTTTTGAAGTCCTGCCGAAACTGAATTCAACATATTTCAAGCATAATTTTTTTATGAAACACGTGGTTTTGGTTGTACTGTTTAGTGCATGTTTGCAAAATTTTGTTTTGAACGGTGAGTCTAAAATGAAATTTTTCTTTTTGTATTTTAATGACCTGTGTATGAATAGCAATTTTTTTTGTTATATTTATATATCTACCATTATTCAAAAGATGTAATTTATGTTAATAGAAATAATTTCAATGAATTTTATCTGCTCTGGTTTTATATTTATCATTTTAAGTTTTGTATGAATACGAAATTGTGTTTATTTTTTATGAATTTGGTCAAATTTCAATCGATTTAATTTTGATCTAGTTGTTATAAAATATTGATCCAGATCCTGAAATAGGTCTCGGTATATTCCTGGATATTAGGTTCGAATTTAATATTCTCGGTGGTGGCAGTTACGGGTGAACAGGGATTAACGTATGTATATAAATTTTATGTAATTTCCTGATCATTTTACGGGAAAAACTATACGGTACAAATATGTTCAGAATTAAAATTGTTTTTAGATTTTTTTATTGTTTTTGGTGTATTAATTTTAAAAATATATATTTTTTTTTTGTTAATTAGTAGCAATAGCCAAGGCATTTGTTTTCTTGTTTCTAAATAAATACATATATTACCATGGCATTACTGGGTGTGCCAATCTGCTTTGTACATAGATATCAGTAGTGATGATGATATACGTATTCATACCGTGTGGGCGTTTCACAGGCGTCACCTCATAGGCACTCATTGTTGATGTGGATAGTGCAACCCAGGGGTAAAAACTGTTTAGTGTGCAAAGTTGATCATAATTGTTACACACAAAACTGTTTTTACATTTTTTATTATGTTTTTGATATCGCAATAGCCAAGACATTTGTTTATTTTTTGTTTTTAAATATACAGAATGTTATATTTTAGTAGGCCCAGAAAATATCTAAGTACATCAAATTTGCTTTACAATCATGTAAAATAATCCATATGTTATATTATTAAAAAATAAAATGGCGGGCACTTTTTTATACACTTAGTCGAAATCAATTGTAACTATTATTATTAATCGAAATAATATATTTTTTTAATAATAATTGTTTTAGTTCATTGTTTTATTTTTTTTCAACGATTGTATAGGCGCTTTCTTTTTAGGGGAGAAATGAACTGAACTATTCTTAAAAAGAACAGTATGTTCTTTAAAATAAATAGAAAATAAAAACATATATAGCATTATATTGGGTAGGGTCAGAGTGTACGAAAATTCAAATATCACTTTATTCACATATCAATTTATAAAACATCGTATTGGATAAAAATCAAAAAAATTAACATCGCCTTATTCAAATAACGACTTATGCGTTTTTCGAATATTCAAATCTCGGAAAAAATTATACTGTCTTATACAATTCTCGACTTGTGCATATCTCTACCACTATGAAGTCGGTTGAGCATTGATTTATTCATTTCTGGTTTGTTCACTACCGCTTCATTCCGGTACTGTTTAGTAATATTTGATTTTATAATTATATTTGAATTACAAACAAATGAAAATGTTAATATATTTGGGGTTACAATATTTAAAAATGATCAAATACATATTATATATATGCCAAATAAATTTATCTATTCACAAATTATGTGTGCATATTTTTGATATAAATTTAGCACATATTTCTTCGTTAATAATATTAATCTAATATTAAAACTATTTAATTGAAGGTATATAAAAACAATAAACATTTTATAATATAATTATAGAAAGGCCATGGAAGGGCTAAATGTGAAACATTTATGAAGATAAAATGAAAGGTATGGGAAAAATAAAATCACCTTTAAAATAAAAATATTAATTATTTGATAATTATAGCTGGTTTATGAAACATGTACCTACCATAAGCAGTAATACAGACACATTATACGATTGTCCAATCTTTACATCTCCCTGTATAATAATAAATGATTTACTTTTTTATGAAAATAAATAAACAAATTACTTATACTAGTATATTAAAAGAACAACAATGTACCGAATATTGTATGTTACCTTATCATGTACTAAATTATGTGTACGTGGATTATAAATCAAAATAGTTCATATTGTAATAAAACTGAGTTGTTTAAAATTTATTTGTGTTTTAATATTATGCATATATACGATATTAATGTAAAATAAAATGGAATTGACGAAATGTATTATACTGGCAAGAACAGACTGAAAATCCTATCCATTTTTTCCACAGCTGCTCTTCTTTCCTAAAATGCAATATGGGACAAACAATCTCTGGTTAAAATTTTAACTGCCAGTTAAAAAAACAGTTGAAACGAAATGAACCGTCAAATGACAAATTGATCATTGCTGTCAATAATCCGATTCAATATTGTTTATTTAACTTACAGTTAAAATTCTAACCGGGGATTGTGAAAGCACCAAGTTGACACAAATGTTAATGAAATAATCATATAGTAACTCTTTTGTTTATAAACATGTATTTAGTGAAACTCAGGTCCGGTTTTATAAATATTCACTATAGTTTCATATTAATGATTTTTATTTAACACTAACGATATTTCTGACTACATAAAATAATATATAGGTTAGTTAAATAAATTATTGTAAATTTTACCTTATTATAAGTCAATAAATAAAAATCAAAGTATATTATTGTACAAACCAAATTAAAGTAAAATAAGTTCTGCTGTGATGAGCTAAAAGAAAACTCAAACCTTGTTTATAAAAAAGAGGTAAATGAATAAAAAAATATTAATTTTTATTTATAATATCTATTTACATGATTTTGTTGGTTTTGGGTTTTTAACATATTTATTTTGAGGTTAATAGAGGATATACGAAATGAAGAGAATAACGAGTAACACATGATCATATGGTTTTGACAGAAAGTAATGTCACAGTCAAAATAAACCTACATAGGTTTGGATCATATCGATCTTATTTAATAATTAAATTTAAATTACTAAATTAACAACGAGAACAGTTAAGTATGGAGAATTTTATTATATTAAAATACTATAATACATCATGGATATGGGGAAGTCCTATTTTGCGGACCACAAAAAAAGCGGACTGGTCATAATTATTGGTTCTATAGTATTAAATCACAACATACTAGTTACTTTTGAATAAGTGTGGTATACAAAACAGGAAGATGATCGAGATCACCTCCGCAGAGATTACTTTACTCCTGGTGTGTTTTGCGGACTAGCCATTTCTAATAAAACAAGAGCGATCAAACTTGGAATTTGCATGGCTTTTGTGATCCCTTGTAATATACAATTTAATTCAAACTCAAAATCATCTTCAGAAGGTTACTTTTTTACTCTTGGTGAATTTTGCGGAAGCCTATTTCCTTTGCATGTCTTTTGAGTTCTGAGTATGTTTGTTGAGCCTCGCGGCTCATGATGTTGATGTCATCTGCATATGCGACTAGTTGTATTGCTTTAACCGTTAGCAGGTTTAATCTGCCAATGTTCATTTGTCTTATTACATATTCGAGCATTAGATTGAAGAGTGTTGGGGCCAGCCCATCTCCTTGCGTCAGTCCACGCAAAATTTTAAATTCCTCTGTAAGTGTGTTTTGTACGCTCACCACCGCTACCGTGTCCTCCATGGTTACCTTAATCATTCGTATTAGTTTAGGGGGAATCTTCAGTATGTGTAGTATTTCATATTGTACCGTTTTTATTTATATGGGTGAAGTGTAAAACATAGACAATTATTATTAACTAAAAGAATATGTTTATTAAACGGTAAATAAATATTAGAAATATAATTAGAAGATTATAAAAGTAACTAACACTATGATAAACGAATATTAACACTAAATTAAAGACTAAGATTATTATAAGACAATTAAACACTAGGATTATTTATTTAAACAATTAACACTACTCTTTATGTCACTAATTTATGTTTATTTATGTTCACTTGTCGACTGTTCTTTATATCACTAACTATTCACTACACTTATTTATATCAGACTTCTGCACTCGTTGCTGGTATATTACAGAGTGTGTTCGCTGGCTTTCGCGGTGGGTTATATACCTGGCGGAATTATTTCTAGGCTCTTCTGGACAAGTTCTAGAGGTAAACAGCGCGAACAATAGATAACCTCACTGCGACCTTATCCTAACGAGTTCGAACGTGTGACTCTGTGACGCGTAGTAGCGCGGCGGCGGCGGCCGCGGGGGTTACGTTACAATATATTTTATTCTATCTATTGAATCATAGGCTTATTTAAAATCTACAAATATATTGTATATGTCTCGATTATGTTCCCATGCTTTTCCTAATATTTGTTTTACAGTAAATAGCTGGTCAATCGTGGATCGTCCATGTCTAAATCCGGCTTGATATTCGCCGATAAGTTTTTCTGAGTAGGGCTGGATGCGTTTGTTTATTATGCATGTTAATATTTTATATGCAGTACATAAGAGGGATATTCCACGATAATTTTCACATGCCAGTTTATCCCCTTTTTTATGTATTGGACAGATTAAGCTTTTCTTCCAGTCGTTGGGGATTTTTTCTTCCTTCCATATCTTTATTATCAGTGTATGAATATATTTTTTTAGGTGTTCGCCACCTAGTTTGTATACTTCGGAAGGGATCTCGTCTATTCCAGGGGCTTTTTGTTTTTCAGCGCTTTTATTGCCTCTTTTATTTCATCATATTCTTATAACTTAAAAAAAGGAAAAATTCTTATAAAGTAAAAAAGAAAGTAAAAAATTCTAATAAACTAAAAAATAAAATTAAAAAAATAAACAACAATTCTAGTAAACTAAAAAAGAAAATTAAAAACTAAAAAATATAATAAACTACAAGAACGGAAATAAAAAAAATTAAAAACCTCCATATAAAACAAAACTTCAGCTCTGCAGGTTCGGCATGTCATTGTTTGACGTGCCATAAATTCGTTGCTGCAGGCCCGACATAAACATTTATATCCGCACGGTGCACACGCGTGTGTGCAACCTGGCATACGATACAAACTCCCTGTAAACATTAATTATTTGTATATATTTGCAGTGATCACTATTTAAGAGCTTGAGAACTATAAGAATTACAAGACTAATTGTTAATGCATCTTCGAAATACGCAGTAATAATTTGTTGAAAACTTTATCGAGTTACAATTTCTTTATTGAAGATCATATTCAAAATATTATTATAATTTGCAGGTCAATTTAATGATTTTAAAAATCACAAATATTTCAGCTTTTTTTTATAATCCTTTTGAGATACTAGTAATTATGTACATAGATGTCAAATATCAGAATTTTTCATTCAAAATTTCAAGATTTTCTAAGGTCACATGGTTAATTTGTCACCAGGAGTGTGGAATTTATTTATCGAAGAAAATAAACCACATGGAATTGGAAAATTACGAAATTAGAATGAAAAATTACGATATTTTACATCTATGCACATAATTACTACCTATCATTTTGACATGGGCCCTCATACCTGCTTGTCAAGGCCAAGAAAGTCACATGACTTTGTATTTAACATTTCTTGTACACATACGCTCCAAATTTCTATTTATGCCTATTCTTTATATTTAGATTTTTTAATTTTAAATTCATTTTATGAAGAAATTTTCCAATTCATTGTCGGGATTGCCAGTATTTCTGATGGTATATATAATATACCTATAATTTTAAATATTTAACTATTAATACAATAAGAAGAAATAATATAGGTACTTACAACAGATTATTTTATATATTATAATCTTTTATCTCTAAATCAATACAAGATATAATAAAATATTTATCACACAGAGAATTTAATCTTCTTTAATATTTGCAAGAATAATAATTTTCAAAAAAATATATTTCATTTTTTTAAGAATATGCTACTTCCAGTTGTCCAATTGCTACCAAAACCTTTTCAACTCTTCACATTATTGTCAGATTGACAAATACGTAGTTAAACAGATATTAAGTCTTAACAGTTTTTAAGAAATTTTCCTTCCAACATCCTCACACACACGCACATCATCGTAAAAATGTTAAAATCGGATTGTAGGGACCTTAAAACGTGCTTATTCAATAAAATTTGGATATGCGATTTTTAGCATGAATGCAATACCTCTCTTAGCGAGAGGTAAAGATTATATATAAATTTACTTTTTTTTTTGATTATTTACATATTTTCAGACCTGTAATGCACAGTTTTCGGTCATAATATAAATGTGCGTTATTTCAAGAACTGAGCGTAGCTTAATTACCAAATATCTGTTTTTAACTTATTATTTGATTTGACCCTTTACTTAACGTTTTTTTTTTTTTAAATAATCGCATACTAAATCCATTTTTACTACATCTTTAAATTAAAATAAAAGCTTAATGCCTATAATTTTTTTGCGAAACCAAAATTACTTTGGAAACACAATTTTGCTTATATTTTGCTAGCATACGAATGATTTTGCAAGTATGCAAGTCTGTCTGAATGAGACCTGCTGCTGAAAAGAGCCACTGGAATTCCATAGAACTCATCTGAAAACTGTAGTACTTTAGCGCCGCTTTTTTAAAATTTTGGTAAAGGACTGCATCGCGCCAGAAAACCAACGGATCCGCTTCTCTTCTAATATTAGGGGCTTTCATATATCTCTCGACTTATTTGTGATAATCAGGGGACAGGTACTGAATGGTTGGTTGGTCGAACGCGCATATTCGAAATGTATTGGTGATCGGCAAACAAATATCGTCAATTCCGATTTATCGACTAGAAAACAATATCGCCAATATATCGTTTACATTTCTAATTTTGGGGTCACAATGGCCAATAAAAATGTAGGATAGTTAGGGTTCCGCTAAATGCAGACGGTTTCTTAAGAGTTCCATAATCGTAAAAAATTGTGAACCGCTGTTTTAGAGAATAATATTTCAAATAAAGTTACAGAAAAAATAATTGTACGCATCTTTTACTTGAAGTATTTTTCTCCAAAATGATCCATGAACAATTGACAGAGATAAAACACTGCGAGTCAACTGCTCGCTAATCACCCCATCAGTTTTTCATGCTACCAGCCAATGTGTTGAAAAGAATTTTTGTCATTTTCCGTGCTGTGATAAACTCTATTAAAGACTATGTCTGCCGACCGATGTAATGATTTTAAAAATAATTCAGAAATATTTCAGTTTTTTTCAAAATTTGTTCTAAGTTGTCATCAACGATACTGAAGAGAATTTACAATTAGAATCCCTTAATCTTCAAGCTAATGTGTTGAAAATTTGATTCAAATTTATGCATTATTGAATCATTTCACTCAGATTACAATATTAATTTTTGGTACCTATTATACTTCATTTCACGGAAGAAAATGGTATATGTCGCTGGAGAACCGACCGTTTTTACTGTCATTAATAAAAAAAATATCTGTAAAAATGTACAAGACCTGAATATTAAAAATTATAACAAAACATGGTTAAACATCACTTAATTCTGTAGATTAACAAGTGATTTTTTTTCATTTTTGTTTGCATTCTAACTAATCAAATGGCAGAATTTATATCCCTATCTAAACTAACGCTATTTTTTACGTGAAATGAAGTATACGTACACATACAAAGATACGAGCTTAAAGATGAAACATCGAAGATATCGAACGCGAATTACTGATCTTCCATCTCGAAAACTTTTTACAAAGTGGAACATCGTATTTAAAATCTTTAAACTATTATTTTAAATTTGTAGGTACTACTACATATACATACATATTATGCGAAAAAAATGTAAGTATAATTTGAGTTTCTTTAAATTTATAATCCAATAATAGGGTTTCCAATAAGAATTAATATTTGGCCCGCCATATATGTATTTTAAAATTTCGTATGCTATCCGTTTCGCAAAAAGGATGGTGACCCCTGCTCAGAGTGGTTTTTTTTTTGTCTGTACCCCTGCTCTAAATATGTATGTATAAACTAATCCATAAAATTTTACGGGACAGATATTTGAAAAAAAATGTCTTCACGCTTATGTCACGGTTTCGCATGTTCACCCGATGTATATTGTTATATTGATAACTGTCATTTTCCCTCTTTATATTACTTGCGTCAGTAATAACTACATTATAGCACTTATATATAAAACAAGGTTAGCGAACCTAGCATTTGCACATTTACTATACCTTGTTCCATATTACGCATTCAGCATTGCAGAGAATAAGGCATAGTTTTGACTTCTCTGATTGGATGAGAGACAAGTTTACCAATGTAATTTCAGCTACTTAAAACTGGCGCTGATGCGAACGCCATCTGTTGAATGCGTTAAATGGAACAGAGCATAACTTGTCAAAATAGCAAAACTAAAATAACATGTACTCCATTCTGTCAGGGAAATTCAAATAAATAATTTTTTGCATGAATTTATTAAATCACATTAATATTTACATTAACATTGATATTAATAGACATTGGGGTGTATTCTGTATCCTACTGTACCCCATTCGCCGAGACGAGAGAATGTAGAACTAATTCTTAAACAGAAACAAGTCATTTTATTGGTTCGGCTCCAAAATTATCCTTTTTTGATCAATAGAATTTGTCTCTGTTCAAGAATTGGTTCCACATTCTCTCGTCTCAGCGAATAGACTATATGCTAATATTAATTTTAACAGCCTATTAAAATTTATAAGCAAAAGAACGTAATTTATTACCTATCATTTTAATTTTATATTCTGTGTCTTCTAGTGTTATTGGTAAAAAAAAACAGGATGTTAAAATTAACATGATATGATACAGAATACACCCCATA
This sequence comes from Harpalus rufipes, assembly GCA_951394225.1. Taxonomy (NCBI): domain Eukaryota; kingdom Metazoa; phylum Arthropoda; class Insecta; order Coleoptera; family Carabidae; genus Harpalus; species Harpalus rufipes. The sequence continues at coordinate 15,339,956 of OX596281.1, read as the reverse complement.
ATCTTACTCACTTCATCAAATTCAACTTTGCCAATTTTAATTACACTTATGTTGCAACATTCTTCGGTTTATCGAGATTCACGCAAAAAATACTTTGAGATGGATTATCAACAAAAGCAAAAGTGGATTTCTTCTTTATTCTAAAAACTCTCCCTTGGATACTCTTTGCAACATTCATTTTATTTAATACGGATTCCATCAATATAGCCTTCCGTGACAGTGGACGATTTCCATCCCATCCACCGTAGCGTCTGATGGTCTTAATATTATCAGCCGCATTTTCCAATAAAATTGCCAAAGAACGTTTTATATTGTGACCAGTGTAGGACTCTACATCCGGTAATTAAAAAAAGAAGCAATCTTCGTCGGTATTCTCAATAATGTGAATTACAATCTCCCGTAGTGAATATTACGGATAGAGCATAAAAACATGTACTTCCTGCAGATATTAACAACTTTACAGAGAATCCTTCTTCCATAATAATAATCAAACTGCGAGAAACATTTATCTCCGCATCTGGTATAGAAACATACAGATATGATCTATATAAAATCCTCAGTGATCAATGTTTAGCTTCGTCAACTCGTTACATCGGCCAGCCACTTCCATTATTAGTGTAACCAATAAAGATTCTAAATAAGTACTAAATCACATAATAATAGAGAACTATTACTTTCATCAACTATTCTTCATTGAGTGCCTCCTTCATAAAATGCTCTATATGTTCCTTTTTAAGGACTTTTGCCTTTTTTCAGTTTGTGGGTTCTGGATTCATTCTAAAGATAAACAATAGCTTACCATATTTTGAAATATCTATGTTTTTGCTGCTACTCCCCCTTTTTACATTTACATTATATAACAAATAATATAGAAATAACACTTCATTTATAGTCGTATTGTTGTTTTAAATACATAGTTGTGTTGAGTTAATATATGCATAAGTTTTAGCTGTTCAATCCAGTATTCATCTTCTGTATAGACTTTCGGATTATCACTAAAGGTATAAAACTAACATTTGGTATGATAAAAAAGAAGAGAAGATAAAGAATTGCCATACTAGCTTTTCAACACACGTTCTTCTGTACTTTTGAAATAGATGAAGATATCCAATAAGATTCCACTGTACATATCCATATCCCAATGTTTCGTGCAATATCCAACATATTTTTTTCGTGTTTAATGGCATTTAAACAATTATATCCAACAAAGATGACCGACCTGAAACATTTAATCATTTTCGTAATATTTATCTTTTAATCAAACCAGATTATTTTGTTTTTAAGGTTATAAACGTAATTTATCTTAATAATTGCTTTTAGTGTGTACATATAGTACTGTAAAATCATATTAAATGTTATAAATTTAACATTTGTTTTCAACAATACCACCCATTCTACTGTATTAGTTAATTTTACTTTTCCTATGTTATGAATTTATTCCTGTTTATAAATTCTAAAATGAAACATTTATAACTACTTATTTACCTTAACATTGATGTAATATAAATGAATTGTTATATTGATCCTAAAATATTCTGTACCAAAGCATTTTCATTCAAAATACATGTTCCAGCTTAAAATATGTATAACATTTTATATAATGAAGAAAATATTATTTTTAACATTAATGTATTTAAATTTATTAGTTTTATTTGTGTTATGATTTTTCACGATTGTTTGAAATGTTATAAATAATTTAAATACCACTTAAAACAAAAGTTACTAACAACATTGGAATTGAGCAATGGTGAACGGACATTGTTCTTTAAAGTGCACCAACTTCAGCGTGGTAGAGATTTGCACTGGTTGAGACTTGCATTACACAGGATAAAAAATTTCGAGATTTGAATAAGAAGAGGTAATATTTTTCGAGCTTTGCAGTGTTGAAAATTGCATAAGTTGTGACATGAATAAGTCAATGTAAAATAATTCGAATTTTGACTATTCGTAAGATGTATAAAACGTGATTTGACCAAGTCAATATAAATGTATTCGAATGTTGTCTGTGCTCCCCATTATATTTACAACATAAATATTTGCTGAATTGGCTTGTGGCTATAATCGGTTGTATTACCTTATGTGATTTGTTTTTGCCACATTAAATTATTTTACATTTTTATATTTCCAGTAAAATCATTTTACAAAGATATGTAAATTTTATTTGATGCTGACATCTGTCATTACTAATATTTGAATATTCTGTTTCCATGGTGCAGCCTTTGGCAGCATAGGTTGCAAGATATTTCTTTATAATTCTTTGTTTATAAATTCATTGAATATGAAGAAAAAAATATAATTAAATCGAATAGAGAATAGAATATTCTGTAATATTTATAACATAAAATGTCAAAAAATGATATTTAACAGCGTATTTAAAAAATAAACTGTTAAAATCTTCAAATTAGGGTACTTCCAATTAACCAGCCGTAACCAGAATCTAATCAACTCTTCACGTACAAAAGGGGAACATGAAGGAATTATAATTTTTAGAATTGGAGATATTCATTAAAATCTCACCATCGATTTTTTTCACCACAGACATTACCTTCGTTACCTAAAGGTGACGGAAGGTAATAAAATATAATTTTATTTAATATTTAATTATTCATTTATTAGCGTCATTATCTAATAACCACGCCACTGTCGGTTCGCCAGTCTTATGTTTCTAGTCAACAAACACAACTAGCCTCTTTGTTATGTTATTGAAGTATCGTGTATATTTTAATTGTTTTAATAGTGAAATATTGTTGTATATTGTTGCAAATTAGCAACAATGGTAAGTTTAAACAATAGATTAACTGTTTTAAAAGTTATTTATGCTGATAACATGTTTTATTATTGAAATACTTGTATTTTAAAATAAATTATTTTTGTGTTCCAGAGTTCCACTGAATGAAAATATGTTTCTTGGAGTTTGCCGTCCCGGGGTCGCTGAGACGTCTTGGGGCCTAGCTGATTCTTCTTGCTGTTAGTGAGCTGTGTTCATCAATGTAAGTCGTTATATTATATGCCTCTCTTCACTGTCACTTTTTTCCTATTTTTTACAACAATACAAAAATAAATTCATTTTTCTCCTGAAAATATGATTTATGAAGGATGACGATATTACTGGATTTCAGTCAAACTTTTATTCAAACCCAACTAGTTTCAACTTCACATGAGTCTTCTTCAGGGGATGAGTTTTCTTAAGTGTTTTAACATAGCGAGAATTGTGTGAGAATTAACAAAAAGTATAAAAAATATAGGAACATGGAAATTATGTTATTTTTAAAAAACAAAAATTGTCAAAACGAACAATATTAACTGTTAAAAGATTTTAACAAAGTCAAATATTAAAAAATGTACACTTTTACAGTGATGTAAAAAAATATAAAAAGATATCGTATTCATGTGCTCACACCCTTAACGGCTAGCTTTCACTAAGTAAGGAAGCTTACTTACTAAGTAAGTTTTGACAATTTTTGTTTTTTAAAAATAATATAATTTCCATGTTCCTATATTTTTTATACTTTTTGTTAATTCTCACACAATTCTCGCTATGTTAAAACACTTATCCCCTTTACACTCATCCCCTGAAGAAGACTCATGTGGAGTTGAAACTAGTTGGGTTTGAATAAAAGTTTGACTGAAATCCAGTAATATCGTCATCCTTCATCATCCATCCCAGTCAAGTAATTTACCAGATCAATATGATTTATGATGAATTTAATTCAAATAATCATATTCTGTATTTCTTTTCCGAGGCATATTGTGAATGTCTATGTTAACATACCGGGCGTCGTAACTTGTTACAATATTGTAAATAAATCGGCGAAACTTAGTTTTTTTTAGAATTAGTTTAAATATCCGTTCGTTCAGAAATAGGTTTCTTTTCCCAAAAAAAATGTATTTGTTTAAAAATATTTTTAAACAAGTACGGTTTACAATACAGGGTTCCAGCGAAGTTTCCAAGTAGTGTAAAGGCTGGTTTAAGCCTTTGATGAACAGCGGGATTTGTCTAAAGCTTTGTTTACGGCTTTAAGGACTTTAAAGTCAATCTACAACCACAAGAAGGCAACGATAGTTAGAATTATTTTAGTTAAGGTGGCGATTAATTTTTCTGCTAATATTACATTAAAATTAAAGACATTTGCATTTTAAAGTTAGGGTAAAATATAATTAAAGTTTTGCCGATACTTTTTCGGGTTCGGGTCGGTTTCCGCGTTATTTAAGGACAGGATAGTATAGTTATTATTTGGAGTGTCTACCCCATTATTTAATTTAATACTACACATGATTAGTTATGAAACAAATGGCTAGACATATAAAATGCTCGGGTTCAAAACTAAATCTAAAATTTGTATTTTTTTTTAAATAAAGGTATTTTTTTATGTTTAAATTCAAAAATGTCCAATAGACTTATTATTTAAAAACATACACATATTGTAATATTTAAATTTATTTAATTTTAATTCAATCATTTCATTAATTTGTAGTAAATAATTTAAAAAATGGACATTTCATTTAAAAACGAAACTACAATTATCTATAGCTCCGGCTGTATATCTTAAGAACATTAGGTTTCTCGCGATTTCAGGTGAAGAAAACATTAAGTGACGAAAACAGGTGAAAAACAGCCCCCCCCCTGCATGGTTTTGCTTTTTTTTTAGTTTTCCTTCTTAACTATCCAAGCAGCTCTTTCTAGAATACCTCTTATAGGTTAGAGTCCCAAGGTCGAATGGGACCCATTGTGGCAAACTCAGTCGTTCCTTTCGCTGCTCCTTTCTGGGATAGGTCAGTGGGGCCTGTGGGAAGGTCGCTCTACTCAAACTAGGGTCCGCCGGACTGAGTAACTCCCTGTTTTGATTCCCAATTTGTGTAGTAAATAAATATATATCATCAAAGCATGTTGAGTGATGACATATTCGTGCCGTGCGGGTGCTTACCAGGCATCACCCACGGGCACTCATCGCTGGGATGAAGACTGCAGCACAGAAGGCGCTCTTGTGCCATTGGAACAAATACACTAAATTATAGCTAAATTTAATTAAATTTGCAATAAAGTTAAATTAAAGTAGTATAATTGGTTTACTTGAATTTTAAAGTTTCATTTTGCAGTTTAAGAAAAGTATAGTTTGTTTACTTGCATGTTAAAGTATTTGTTTACAGTTTTACATCATTTGAAATAGTTAATTTGCGTTTTAAAGTTTTTATCTACAGTTTTCATTAATTACAATTAGTTCACTTGCATTTTAAAGTATTAGTTTAAAGTTTTAACTTATTAAATTATAGTTACACACGCTTGCTTTTGTATTAATTTTGCAAACATACATACACACACATACACCCACAAAATCATATCTATATATGTTATGTAAAAATAAATAAAAGATATGTGCACAAAATGTGTTTTTTTGTATTCATGTTACCTTTTTATCCGTTCGTCGCCGCGATTTCGTCCGTATATATTGTTGATTTATTATGTACTTATTTATGTATGTATATTATATATTTGTGCGTGTTTATATACATTGTGTTTAGGGCGTGAGCAGTTACAACGGAGCCTCCTCATCATTTATTTATTCATGTGTTTTATGTGTATTTCTTAACTAAAATATAGGTAGGATGTCTAAAAACACTAATAATGAATTCTCTAATTGCGATAAAATATAACAAACTGCTTCGAAAAGGTCGAAAATTACACTTATTTTTTCAGTTAAAATGTATCTATAAATATTTCTTGTTGCACGCTTATGCATACGAAATGCAGTGAAGTTATCTACAATTAAAATTATACCAGACGGCTTGGATTATATTTTAATGTAGTTTTTCATTAAAAGCTCATGTAAAATATCACTTCCGGTTTATCAAGTTTGGTCAAAATCTAATACGTTGTCCCCCTTAGTATAAAAGTCTTAAACACTAAAATTGAATTTTTTTGTATTATATTTTATGTAGTTCTTCATTAAAAACTGTTACGAGCTTCAAGTAAAGTACCACTTCCGGTACATTAATTTTAGTCCCCTTGGTATAAAAGTCTTAAATACTAAAATTGATAAGTTTTGGTTTATATTTTAATATAGTTCTTCATTAAAAACTGTTATGGTCTTCAAGTAAAGTATCACTACCGGTTTATCATTTTTACTCAAAATCTAATATGTTTGTTCCCCTTGGTATAAAAGTCTTAAATACAAAAATTGAAAAGTTTTGGATTATATTTTAATGTAGTTCTTCATTAAAAACTGTTACGGGCTTCAAGTAAAGTATCACTTCCGGTTTATCAATTTTAGTCAAAATCTAATATGTTGTTTCCCTTGGTATAAAAGTCTTCAATACCAAAATTGAAATGTTTTGGATTATATTTAAATATAGTTTTCAATTAAAAACTGTTACGGGATTCAAGTAAAGTATCACTTCCGGATTATCAAGTTTGGTCAAAAGCTAATATGTTGTCCCCCTTGGTATAAAAGTCTTAAACACAAAAATTGATAAGTTTTGGATTATATTTTAATATAGTTCTTTATTAAAAACTATTACGGTTCAAGTAAAGTATCACTTCCGCATTACTAATTTTAGTCAAAATCTAATATGTTGTGCCCCTTGGTATAAAGGTCTTCAATACCAAAATTGAAACGTTTTGGATTATATTTTAATATAGTTCTTTATGAATAACTGGTACGGGCTTCAAGTAAAGTATAATTTCCGGTTTATTAATTTTAGTCAAAATCTAATATGTTGTGCCCCTTGGTATAAAAGTCTTCAATACCAAAATTGAAACGTTTTGGATTATATTTTAATATAGTTCTTTATGAATAACTGGTACGGACTTCAAGTAAAGTATCACTTCCGGTTTATTAATTTTAGTCAAAATCTAATATGTTGTGCCTCTTGGTATAAAAGTCTTCAATACCAAAATTGAAACGTTTTGGATTATATTTTAATATAGTTCTTTATGAATAACTGGTACGAGCTTCAAGTAAAGTATCACTTCCGGTTTATTAATTTTAGTCAAAATGTAATATGTTGTGCCCCTTGGTATAAAAGTCTTCAATACCAAAATTGAAACGTTTTGGATTATATTTTAATATAGTTCTTTATGAATAACTGGTACGGACTTCAAGTAAAGTATCACTTCCGGTTTATTAATTTTAGTCAAAATCTAATATGTTGTGCCCCTTGGTATAATGGTCTTCAATACCAAAATTGAAACGTTTTGGATTATATTTTAATATAGTTCTTTATGAATAACTGGTACGAGCTTCAAGTAAAGTATCACTTCCGGTTTATTAATTTTAGTCAAAATCTAATATGTTGTGCCCCTTGGTATAATGGTCTTCAATACCAAAATTGAAACGTTTTGGATTATATTTTAATATAGTTCTTTATGAATAACTGGTACGGACTTCAAGTAAAGTATCACTTCCGGTTTATTAATTTTAGTCAAAATCTAATATGTTGTGCCTCTTGGTATAAAAGTCTTCAATACCAAAATTGAAACGTTTTGGATTATATTTTAATATAGTTCTTTATGAATAACTGGTACGAGCTTCAAGTAAAGTATCACTTCCGGTTTATTAATTTTAGTCAAAATGTAATATGTTGTGCCCCTTGGTATAAAAGTCTTCAATACCAAAATTGAAACGTTTTGGATTATATTTTAATATAGTTCTTTATGAATAACTGGTACGGACTTCAAGTAAAGTATCACTTCCGGTTTATTAATTTTAGTCAAAATCTAATATGTTGTGCCCCTTGGTATAATGGTCTTCAATACCAAAATTGAAACGTTTTGGATTATATTTTAATATAGTTCTTTATGAATAACTGGTACGAGCTTCAAGTAAAGTATCACTTCCGGTTTATTAATTTTAGTCAAAATCTAATATGTTGTGCCCCTTGGTATAATGGTCTTCAATACCAAAATTGAAACGTTTTGGATTATATTTTAATATAGTTCTTTATGAATAACTGGTACGGGCTTCAAGTAAAGTATCACTTCCGGTTGTCCAATAGTACCCAAAATCTAATCAACTTTTTATATGAATGCAGAAATCTTAAATACGAAAAATTAATTTTTTTGGAAGTTCGATATAAGAGTTATCGTGGGAGAAAAATCGTCACACATACACACACAGACATCATTCCCTAATTCGTGCTTATTCACTGAAAACTCACTAGAATTTTTGAACCGAAGACATTACTTCCCTTACCTAGGGTATGGCGGGAAGTAAATAGAGATTACTTGTACCATTTCCGAGATATTGTTTTTACATCTATGTTTACGTATAAAAATACCAGATTTGAACCAAAGTTCGTTTATTTTTTAAACAACTATTTAACCATTTTTCCACATATACAAATGCGGTTAACCTTGCTGTGTTTATATTTGAAATAAAATTGAAATATCTTCTACCGTTCCCGAGATATTAATTTTTTTATAGTTTTTCTACAAAAATACACTATATCCCTCCCTGACTACAAGTTGTCACCGAGATATGTTGCGGACTGTACACCATGTTTCCCAACAAAAATTACAGTAAAAAGAAGAGTTCATTAGAATGAAATAGTTATATATTTCGCTCTCTGTCTTACAAAAAATAAATATTTGCGAGTAAGTGTTTCATCCTGTACTTGTTATTCTATGTCGTGTTGTCTTTGTCACACAAAAATGCACCCGCCGTTTAGTAATTGACTTGGGTGGAACACTTTTAAGTAGAAATTGAGAATTTTAATTTTATTGATTTTTTGTTATGAATCAATGCCTCCAGTAAAACGTACATGTAGGAAAGGTGTATAGTTTTAAATAAAATAAAACAACCACTCAAAAGTGTGCTAAGGTACACTTGATTTTTTTACAATACCCCCCGCGAACTAATTAAAATGTAAAGGTGACAGTAGATATATTTACCAACAATACCTCTCGTTAATTATAAATGGCGATAAAACACATACATACAGATATACATACACTAACTAAAGCAACAGCACCTCCCCCAACATACAGTTTAAAGGTGACAGTATTTTTTTTTCATCAACAATACCTCCCGCTGATTACAAATAGTAATAATACACACTCATACATAAATATGCATACAGACACTAAAGCAACAGTACCTCCCGCTAATTAATTGTGTATACATATTAAGAAATCTGATGTGGCCAGCACAATACCTCCCGTCAAATCTGTGTGTTTTGTAAACATTCCATACCTAAATTTTCTTGCAAAAGATTTTCAAAGTAACTCATTTCTCTTTCTATTTCAGATTGCATGCATGACCATGAGGGCTTCGGAAACATGGAAGTAGGGGCAGAAGAGGGCAGAGCACCTTAAGGAGAAACAGGAGACATGTATAAGGTAAGAATTTTACTAGATTTCATACTATTTACAATCTTGTGGCTTTATGGCAAAAGCCATTTAACTTTTATTCTTTTTATCATTATTAAATGTATTTATTTTGTTGGTAATGCAACAATACTTTATAATCCAAGAGTCGAAACTTGGAATGAAAATAAACTAGTTCAAATCTAGTTACTAGTCAATGAAGACTACCTGAAACAGTTTTATATGTATTGTGCGTGAAATATTTGCACTAGAGTAACTAACCATTGGAAAAGTACTGCACTTTCCACTTGTATAACCGCATCCGACGGACAGGGTGGTGCAAAATGTTTGGCCTTCTCTGTACTATTTTTTATCAAATTTCGAAATATCTAATTAAAGCAAATTTCAAATACTTTTCAGACCATTTAAAAACTGTTGGACAAAATATCTAATTATTAACTTGTTCTCATATTCAACTATGAGGACTTAGTCAATGAAATATGACTATTATAAATGTTGTCAAAGTATGTAGATTTTTCGAAGGAGCGTAAAACAATAAATATTCTACCTTCATGCTTATCCGGCTGGTTTAAATCTAAGCGAAATAAGATTTCGTTTGCCATGGCAAGAACTATATAATTATTAGCAACAGCCATATGAGTGATTTTTTCCGAAGGATTAAAATTCATTCGAACTTTGCTAAATATTGGTGGATCTTGCTCAAGTTTTACCTCTATGTACCCATGTGTACTCTAAAATAAATGTATAGTTTCAATGAAAAATAATACATGCATTGCGTAAAATACGTACAATTTCTGGAAGTACAGATTTATTTCTTTGAGAAGCGTTTTCGTAATCTGGGAAAACTACAGCCATTTTTGTAGGTTCAAAGTTGTATATTTCACTAGTAAATCTGATGGAATAAATAAAATATTAAGGAATTTAATAACTTTTTAAAAATATAATAATACTTCTTATTTATTTAGTTAGAAACATTTTAACACCTGCGCGCATATGTTGTCAAATAAATGCCAAATGTACGTCAACTTCACATTACTGATATTCAGATAAATGAATATTATTAAATTTGATTTTATGTACGAGCATTTTTATATATTTATTTACATATTATATTGTATTTTACAAATAGTTTTACAAAAATATTAACTTGAATTTTGCTCCATTTGCTAGTGTTGCCAATAGTTGCATCTCAAAATTGCTTACAGTTCTCTTGTATCTCAATATGAATTTTGCACTCAACTATTGGCAACATTGGAAATATAGTTTTATCTTTTATATATAGCTTAAATAAATGACTTTATAAATAATAAAACTCATTAATCTATTATAAATACTGTTATATTTTGTATATTTTTGTGGTTACATGCCAAAACAAATAGATATGTCACTTTTTCAAATAATTCAGGAGAATATCAAATTCATCTTGTAAAAAATTATATTTTGAAATTTCTGGGTTATAAAATTTAGATATATTGTAAGATTTTTATCAATAAAAGGCATCAAAAATATGTATTTAAATTTAAAAGTAATAAGATGCTATTATTTTGTATTGCACTATTTTGTCTCGCGTAGTACTCGGCGGCCAATCACACGCCACACGCTTCTTCCTCCTTGTGCGTTGTGCACTGGACGCGTGGAATATGGCCAATGCATAGCACGTCGTAACTGTGATTTTATTTTTTGCAAAGTAAAGTGTTTTATATTGTTATATTTAATGCGTATATTGTAAAATTAAAATGGAGCAGTTGAATTATAGTTTCCAACTAGTATTTGAAAGGTAAATTGTTTATTTTTCTCGTAAAGTTGATATGAAATTAGGGCAACAGGTACTTAAATTACGTAAACCAGTCGAAACAAAATCTTGTATCTGAAATTTAAATGTGTATTTCTTAACTAAATTCTTTAAAAAATATTGTAATATTTAGGAAAACAATATATATTTGCAATTAGTATTCGATCCTATATTTTTATATCTGGTAAATAATTATTTCATTGGAATATGTTAATATGTATAACCATGTAGGTTTAAAATATTTTCAATACATACTTTTCTTTTATCAATATATACAGGCTGTTTCCTTTGAAAAAACCAGTGTTTTTTTGGGCGAATTAGTGACTAGAGAAAAATATTATATACAAAAAATGGTCAAGAATGTGCTAATTTACTAGTAATAACAAATCGACAATTTAAACCAGTGGTACTCAAACGGTAGAACAAAATTATATGTTTTTAAATGGTAGTCGGTTTAATATTTAGTCCATTAGATAAAGATTTTTTTTCCTTATATATAAATATTGTAAAGGGTTGTGTAACAATTATTTCGAGAGAAGTGGTATTTCAATACAAAATATTTTTCACGAAAAACTGTTCAGAGCTTCAAGTAAAGTATCACTTCCGGTTTATCAATTTTAGAAAAAAAATAATATGTCGTTCTCATATTACAAAAGTCTTAAATACAAAATTTGAAAAGTTTTGGATTATAATATATGTATCACGAAAATCTGTTAAGAGCTACAAGTAAAGTATCACTTCCGGTTTATCAATTTTAGCCAAAATCTAATATGTTGTTCCCATTCATTTAATTGTGTCATTATTTAATAATCACGCCACTGCCGATTCGCCAGTCTTATGTTTCTTGTCAACAAACACAACTAGCCATCTTTTTTATGTTATTGAAGTATCGTGCATATTTTAATTGTTTTAATAGTGAAATATTGTTTAATATTGTTGCAAATTAGCAACAATGGTAAGTTTAAACAATAGTTTAACTGTTTTAAAAGTTATTTATGCTGATAACATGTTTTATTATTGAAATACTTGTATTTTAAAATAAATTATTTTTGTGTTCCAGAGTTCCAGTGAATGAAAAAATGTTTCTTGGAGGACCGATCGTATTGGAGTTTGCTGTTTCAAGGAGCCCTTCTGGGATAGCTGAGCCATGCAGCCGTGTTGGGCGTAGATGATTCTTCTTGCTGGTGTAATGTAAGTGGTTATATTATGTGCCTCTCTTCACTATCGCTTACTTGCTATTTTTTCAGTATAATACAAAAGTAAATTCATTTTTCTCCTGAAAATATTATTTATGTTGTTCAATTTAATCAAAAAATCATATTTTCGTGTATATTTCTTATTAGAAGCACATTGTGAATGTCTATCTATGTTAACATACCGGGCATCGTAACTCGTTGCATTATCTTAAATAAATCGGCGAAACTTAGTTTTTTTAGAGTTAGTTTAAATAAATATCTGTTCGTTTAGAAATAGGTTTCTTTTCCCAAAAAAATTGTATTTGTTTATAAATATTTTTAAACAAGTACGGTTTACAATACAGGGTTCTAAAGAATTTTCCAAGAAGTGTAAAGGCTGGTTTAAGCTTTTGATCGACAGCAGGGCTTATCTAAAGCTTTGTTTAAGGCTTTAAGGACTTTAAGGCCAATCTACATTTTTTTTGCTAATATGACATTAAAATTAGGGTAAAATATAATTAAAGTTTTGTTGATACTTTTTCGGGTTCGGGTCGGTTTCCGCGTTATTTAAGGACAGGGTAGCGTAGCTTCTATTTGGAGTGTCTACTCCATTATTTAATTTAATACTACACATGATTAGTTGTAAAATAAATATCTAATAATGTAAAATATTCGGGTTCAAAACTATATCAAAAATTTATCATATTTTTTTAATTAAAGATAATTTTTTTAAGTTTTGATTCAAAAGTTTTCAATAGAGTTACATTGTGCAATTATTTAAATACAAACACATATTGTAATATTTAAATTTATTTCATTTTGATTCAATTATTTTATTAATTTTGTAGTTAAAAAATAAAAAATAGACACTTCATTTAAAAACGAAACTACATTTATCAATGATCTATAGCACCAGCTGTAGATATGAAATACATTTTTTCGCGATTTCAGCTGAAATCATCGTGTGCACCCCAGAAGGCACTCTTGTGTCATGGAAACAAATACACTAAATTATAGTTATATTTAAATAATTTTCCAGTTAAGGTTTAGGTTACAGTTTTAAATTAATATAATTTGTTTACTTGCATTTTAAAGTATTAGTTTCTAGTTTTAGGCAAAGAATTATAATTAGTTTATTTTCGTTTTAAAGTTTTAATTTACGGTTTTAAATAGTTACAATTAATTCACTTGCATTTTAAAGTATTAGTTAAATTATAGTTACACTTGCTTTTGCATTCATTTTGCAAACACACACACACACACCCACGAAATCATATATCTGTTAAAGTTAATAGATATATGTTAGTATAAATATTGTTATATATTATGTATATTGTAAAAATAAAGAAAAATGTGTTTTTTTTTTCACCTTACCTTTGAATAATTTTATTCGTTCGTCGCCGTGATTTCGTCCGTATATATTATTGATTTTTTTATATATTTATTATATTATATAAGTTCAGGGCCTGGTCTGTATTTTGTGTATTTCTTAGCCCAACTGTTAGGTAGGATGTCTAAAAACAATAAAAATAAATTATCTAATTGCGGTAAAATATAACTTAAACTGCGTCGAAAATATAAACTTGGAAAAAATAATGTACATTTCTCTTTCAGAATTTCTACATTTTCATAAATGTAGACAATTATTAAAGACGTTTCGATAAGAAAAAAAATAGTTACAGAATTTCTAGACATCAAAATTAGATTTTATATTTTCTTTCTAATAAAAAAATTAATATTTCGAAAACTAAAACAGATAAGGACTTGCAATTATCATATTTGAATTCAGGAGAGTTGTTTTCATAAGAAAAAGTTAGTTTCAGAATTTCAGTACAGCTGAAACATATTTAAATACATCATATTCTGCCCGAGGCTGAATTCGAGTTTCCAACTAAGTACAGTAAAATTTGTTAAAGATGTCCGATCAAAGTCATCTGTATCGTGAACGAATTAACAAATTGGCATATATTTATCTTTGCCATTTGCAAAGACTACAAGCATGTGCGATAAGGATGGATATAACACGCTTCTCTTTCAAAAATTCATATTGTTTCGACCAAGTTAGGACATTCCATTTTAAAACGATGCTCGTTGTTGACAATATTTTTGCTGTAACGTAAGTTTATAAATTTATTCGGATATATATTACATTGATTCATAGCCGTACGAATAACGTTATTTTCTATCAGTGTCACTGATACTGTCAGTATTTTATTTTTCACATATTTAGTTTTACGTTTGCTAATAAACTTACTAGTTGACTTACTTTTGAATTTTGAATGTTTTTACTGTAACATATATTTTTATAATAGTAAAACAACAATAGTATCTTCTGTACCCACATAAAAACTAAGTAAACAACACTATTGAATTTGACAGAATGGGTGGAACTAAAATCTTAATTCATACAAATCGTAGATGACCTTGATTGGACTTTTTTAAAAAAATTACTGTATGTGATATCGAATGTTTCACCAAAACCTTTAGCCTGGTTATTTCAAAGACTATATCATTCATTAAGTTTTAAATCAATAAGAATGCGTGATTTTCCTTAGTTACCGATCATGAATATTGTAATAACTAAAAATTAAGTTTATATACAATAAAGATTATTATATATTTTTCACGAAAATCTGTTCAGAGCTTCAAGTAAAGTATTACTTCCGGTTTATCAAGTTTAGTCAAAATCTAATATGTTGTTCCCCTTGCTATAGTAGTCTTAAAAACTAAAATTAAAAGTTTTGGATTATATTTTAATATAGTTATTGATTAAAAACTGCTATAGGCTTCAAGTAAAGTATCACTTCCGGTTTATCATATTTAGTCAAAATCTAATATGTTGTTCCCCTTGATATATTAGTCTTAAATACTAAAACTGACAAGTTTTGGATTATATTTTAACATAGTTCCTGATTAAAAACTGTTATGGGTTTCAAGTAAAGTATCACTTTCGGTTTATCATTTTTAGTCAAAATCTAATATGTTGTTTCCCTTGATATATTAGTCTTAAATACTAAAACTGACAAGTTTTGGATTATATTTTAACACAGTTCCTGATTAAAAACTGTTATGTGCTTCAAGTAAAGTATCACTTCCGGTTTATCATTTTTTGTCAAAATCTAATATGTTTTGGATTATGTTTTAATATAGTTCTTGATTAAAAACTGCTATGGGCTTCAAATAAAGTATCACGCTTCAAGTAAAGTGTCACTTCCGATTTATCATTTTTAGTCAAAATCTAATATGTTGTTCACCTTGATATAAAAGTCTTAAATACTAAAATTGAAAAGTTTTGGATTATATTTTAATACATTTCTTGACTAAAAACTGTTATGGGCTTCTAGTAAAGTATTACTTCCGGTTCATCATTTTTTGTCAAAATCTAATATGTTGTTCCCTTTGATATAAAAGTCTTAAATACTAAAAAATAAAATAGTCAAACATCAATTTTGTTATATATTTTTAATTGTTAACAACTTTTTTGTTATTTGTAAAGGTTTTTAAAGATATACCAAAGATATATATGTAACACACGAACAAAAAGAAAGCCGCAAAAGAATAACTAAAGTAACTCATTTTTATTTCAGACTGCATGCATGGTCATGAGGGCTACGGGAACATAGAATTGGGAGCAAAAGAGGGCAGTACACCTTTAGGAGAAATAGGAGTCAACGGAGTTACTGCATTGGGTCCCACAACTCAAAAATTCAAGCGTGCTGTCAGCATGTATAAGGTAAGAATCTTACTAGATTTTCATACTATTTGCATTGATTATATATGTTACTGTAAATGCCCGAAAATCGGTAAATCCTAGGATTGATGTGCAAAACCTAGGATTAACCAATTTTATGTGGTAAATTAAATGGCATGGCATATTTCTCTACATATAACAATAACCTAACGAACAAAACTGTGCTCCAGTTTTCAAGGGTGACTTTTGTGCGTTAGGTTAGGTTATTGTTGTAGTCTTTAGAGAAATATACTAGCCAGATTGTAAAACATTGCTGTCTTTGAAGGTTTGACAATCTGGCCGCGTTTCACCAACCTTTAATGAAAAGTCGGGTTTTACAACATGGCTATGACATTTAAAAATGCAATACCAATTTGCAATTGCACTACTACATTTTAACACCCGAAATTATATAAATTATCTAATTGTTTGTAGATTTACCTTATAAAATTGGTAAATCCTGGGTTTTGTACATCAATTTTAGGATTTACCGATTTTCGGGCATTTACAGTAACATATATACTAACGTTTACGTTAGTATATATAATCAATGCTATTTGGTATGTCCTATTTAGAATTTCTGCAAATTTTGTCTAGTGATTATAATTATTTTACTTTGTGAGGCGCTTGAATCGGCATATCTCTTTTGGTGTAGAGTTTTTTTATATATTCCTTAACAATACTGTCTGCGCTCTGTGCCTTCATGCAAGAGTAACTAATGTCAATATTTCATAATTTTTAGAATGAGTTATTTAATTTTGAAGATTACATTGAATGATAGTGAAGATAGTGGATAGGAATTATGTAGTGTGTTTCATTTAACTTTTATTGTTTTTATCATTATTAAATGTATTTATTTTGTTGGTTAATATTGTTGGTAATGCAACAATACTTTATAATCCAAGAGTCGAAACTTGTAATAATAAGAATGAACTAGTTCAAATCTAGTTACTAGTCAATAAAGACTACCTGAAACAGTTTTATCTGTATTGTGCGTAAAATATTTGCACGAGAATGACTAAGCATTCGAAGAGTAGGGCACTTTCCACTTATATAACCACCCGACGAGACAGGGTGGTGCAAAATGAATGGCCTTCTCTGTACTATTTTTTGCTTTCGAAATATCAAATTGAAGCAAATTTCAAATACTTTTGAAACCATTTAAAAACTGTTGGTTAAATATCGCATGATACTTTTATTATATAAATCAAGTGTCTTGTGCAATGAAGACACGTTTGCCGTACAAAATGTTATCCAACAGTTTTAGAAATGGTTTAAAGAAAACCACAAACTAATAATTTAATTTGCAGACCTTTGGCTGGTCTGAGATGTCAAGAAACTTGAAGTATTTGGATGCAGCTTTCGATTTCAACACTGCAAATCTTCTAAACAAGCTTTTCTGAAGGATATCTGAGCTCCAGATAAATCTTCTATTGCGTAGATGACCGTCGATGGAGGAACTGGTAGGAACTATAATTTTTTATATTTTTTTTGTTTCTCATACTCAACCATGAGAACTTATAGTCAAAGGATTATGACTATATGCCTAATTATTAACTTATTCTCATATTCAACCATGAGAACTTAGTCAATGAAATATGACTATTATAAATATCTAAATATTATCTTGTAGGTACTCAAATTCGATTTTGAGTACTACATTGAAAGAAATATAACTTTCATGACTGTCTGTAGGTTTTTTCCTAAAATTGTATTTCACTTCTGTTCCGTTATAATTATTAATTTTTAACGTTGTGTTTTTCACATAAAATATTTATCCATGTTTGTTAACGTTTTATTACTAAAACTTTTTAATTTCTGACTTGATTTAAACCTGAAGATGATCATTGTATGATCGAAACGTTGGTTTAAAATCAAAATTAAACATCTTTAGACTGTATTCCGACTATTTTTTCTTCCCTTGTCTGTATAATATTCAAACAATTTAAAATTGAAATGTCGACTGTTTGTCAATAAAATCAATATCTGGAAACATTTGATTAGCATATATCTTTCAGGAATCGGACATCAAGAAGACTAAAATAATATTAGATTATAAATTGTACTACTCAAAAGTGAATAGAGATTTAAAATTATTTTTTCGTTTTCAATTTTGATACAAATAAACATAAGTAATAGTTTGCTATCATAAATAAAACTTTTTTTGTGATATACCTATTCACTTTGGAGTAGTTTAGTTTTAAGTTATTTTAAATGTATTTTCAGATCTTAATTAAACTTTGGCTCATCGCGCCGTTGAGCAAACACGCGTTTTCTTTTAAATATTAAAAATAAATTGATATAGTTGAAGTGTATTCCCTACCGATAATTCATCATAAAATCGTGCGTTTTGATTGCCCAGACGGCATCTAGGGAGAGTGAATGTGAAAAAAAAATTGTATGTATTGGTGTATCGGGGCATGCTTGCTGTCGAATGGTGAGAGAATCAGGAAGTAGGGGGTGTGAGATTCGAAACTTGTTTGTGGGTTCGGGTTTCCTTATTTTTTCTATTATTAAACATCACGGTTAGTGGGATGGTAAGGTAGGGTTCGTGCGCGATTTCCATAATTGAGTAGACTGATATGTATAGTAATTCGCAACGCCATGTGAAACCAGTTGTTTATTCTGGTGGATCGCTTCACACTTGTGTGAATGTTTCTAGGGACAGTTTAATTCTTTTGTATCAGTGCTGACCGCCGTTCGTATCGGCCTCTGCTCTAGTTTGGACGGTTTAAAACCGCTAGACTCAAATGAGAAAAGTTTTAAACAAACCTGAATGCTTACACAGGAAGCTCTCTTATGGCGTTATGTGCTCTCCTCATCCGGAGGCAACGTAATCATCGTTTAATTTTAATGGCAACGAATTATTAAAGACAAAGTAAAGTTTTTGTTTGATTTAACATTGTTTGAGCACACGGGTTGACCGCGTTCGGTGTCAGGTGTTTCGGGAATGGCCGGGCGATGCCATCGGGAGTAGCTCTTTATTGCATCCAAGCCGTGGAATATCACTTAATTGCTTCCCTTGTCCTTAATTAGCTCGCGTTGTAGGCCGTAAACCCTCGGGGTCGCGACTGGGGTCGGCTAAGCCCCCACGTAAACTACTGTGAGAATCACCCCGGCATTCTCACTTTTTGTCTTAGATCGTATATCTCTCTCTTTCACTTCAACTTAGCTTAACATAGTCTAGATATAAGATAGCTTGCGTAGACATAAGATAGCTTAGGTATAAGATAGGCAAGGGTTGTTTTTGCTTTTTGAGAGAGAGAAAATTAACGTAACTTACCATTTTTAGATTTGCTTTTGTTTGAAAAAGATATTAACGTAAGATAGGATTTTTTGCGCACTTCATAAACTTAATTTGGGGGGAACTACAATAGTTTAAGGTAGATTATAAGGTATTATTGTATACGGAATTGTATTTATTTAATAAATGGTATATATAGGGAGCGTGGGTGGCATAGAGGGTGGTGTCTCCCTATATATACCATTTATTAAATAAACCGTTTCATTTATAGTTTTAAGATAGTTAAGTTAAAAGAATTCCCCACCGCCGCTGTTGCCGAGGTTGCAGTGCCGATTGGGATGCGTCTCCATGGCTTCCTCTTCATAATAACTTATTTAAAATGTATGTACAATAAAACAATCTTTTAATTCTGTTTATTTTAATTTAAACCCGTCACATTAGTTTTAAAGTTAGGTAGTTTTAGTAAAAATTGTAATTATTATTAAGTATTTTGACGCGGTCAGGGCAAAGATAGATTTTAAGTATTTATTGTAAACGAAACTTTATATTAATAAATATTATATATTTTGGTGAGTGGGTGGTTGAGATGGTAACACCAAAAAAATATATAATATAATTAATTTAAAGGTTTGCAAACGGTCTTAAACTGAATAAGAAATCTTGTACCTTTAACAATGGGAACAAGACATCTTATTTGGGAATCCCAAGTTTTAATTTGTTAAATTAGTCCATAAGTATTGTAAATGGAATTCTAATATATTATAATATTTGGGCGATTTTAGTCTAAAAATATATAATATTAATTTAGAGTTTCGTATCAGTTATAAAACTTAAAATGTTTGTTACTAAATAAAATTATTATGATCATTTTATTTGTTGTTAATCATTTTGCATCTTTATTCTGTAAATAAAAGTTAAATCTTCCGGTTAAACTTTTATTTGCAGAATAAAGATGCAAAATAATTAACAACAAACAAAATAATCTTAATAATGACATTTTATACGGTAACAAATGTTTTAGTTTTATAACTAAACCCTGTGTGACACTTTTATAAATTGTTAATAGATTTGTTAACAAATTTAATAGGAAATAATTATGAACAGAATTGTTAAACTAAAAATCTTTTATGATTCATTTGTTATATTTCTGTTCATAATTGGTACTAATTTTTTTAACAAATCTAATAACAATTTATGATTGTCAAACAGTCCTTTGTAATAACAATGCCAATAAACTTAAATTTTTATAAGATAGTCTTGTAATTTCTTACAATACAAATATATTTTTATATTAAAAAATGTAATTTCTTATAATATAAATATATTTTTATATTAGAAAATTGATTTTTTTTCTAAGTCCATACCCTACACGTATGTAGTTTTTAAAACGGCCACCAGTTGGCAGCACCTATCGAAAAGCTTGAAGTAAAACCGATCAAAAAATATTTTTTTGTGTACATAATTACGTACATACATAATTTTTAATAGCTTTTAGTGTTAGAGTAATTAAAAATGGGATGTGATGTCCATTTTGAATTAGGGCTCACAGGTTTTTGCTACCTGCAAAATGGTTTTTTTCTAAGTCCCTGTACGTAGTTTTTAAAACGTCCACGTTGCAATTCATACGTCAAAATAACTGACAATAGCCAAAATATAAAAAAATCATAAGATTTTTTGTGCAATTGTCTTTATTCGTTTTCATTACGTGGTGAATTATAACATCCATGTATCCGCTTCCCATATTTAGAACCTGAAATATACGTCCAACCAAATATTCCAAATTCACAATAGGCCTTAATTAAAACGTTTAAAAGAAGTAAGTGGTGCCAACTAACGGTCGTTTTAGGAACTATTTAAAATTATGCATGTATGTATGTTTGTTCATATTGTACATACGTACATAGGCCTTAATTAAAATGTTTACCCGAAGTAGGTGCTGCCCCCTAACGTTCATTTTCGGAACTATTTTGAATCCTGTATGTACGTATGTATAATGCTTTTCAATAGGTGCTGCCATCTAGCGGCCATTTTAAGAACTATATAAGTAGAGGGACTTAAAAGTTTATCCCCTAAGTACAAGGAATAAAAAAAAATAGACAAATTATATTTCAATTTATATTTTATTGTATAACATAATGTATATTAGAATAATTTACATGAAATACAACTATATAAGATACAAATAAACAATAAATACAAGTGAAATTTATACAAACTATTATTTAAACATCCCTATTTCTAATTTTTCAGGATAAGGGTAAGCATATTTATATATAAAATACAAAGAATAATAATTAAAAATACAATTTAAGCTATGAACATTATTATAGAGACAACAATGTATTACAAATAAACAATAAAAATTACTTAAACTAATACAAGTTTTTATTTAACAACCTTTTATTTATTCCAGAGAAAAATACCACAATAAAGAGACAGGGAAGTATGACCAGTGCATTCCGCTTAATTGAGACAACAGGGAAGTATGACTATTATGTATATTAATAAATGTTGTAAAATGTCATTTTAAAACTAAACAAATATTACAGAAAAACTAAGCTGAAACGATTTGCAAACTACTATTAAAACATAGCTAATTTTATTTGAAATAATATCCACGACTTTTATTCTGTACAACAAAAACAATTTTAATTAGCGCATTTTTAAACCCTTGGCCCTACGCCCTTGAAACTTAAATATGTTGTTCTACGGCCCCGGCATCCTGCCAAGGGAACGCGAAATTTCAAGGAAATCGCTAAAAACCCAGCCGTTTTCGAGATACAAGTCCTTAAAGTTTTCCGAAGGGTTTAACGCTTAAATTTGTTAATTAAAAGGGCTAAACGGCCGGAAAATAGCGTATCGGAAGAATTTGAAGCCCCGCTTTCCATTGGCTTGCACAGAATTGACGAAAACCCTCTAGTTTACAATATATTTGCCCTTCAAGTTTATGGTAAAGGGCCTACGCTAATTCCTGGACTAAAAGGGCTAGAAAGACCGGACAAGTGTTTTTAAACTTATTTGGATCTGCGAAATTTAAATTCGTGGTTGGTTTTCTCCCAAGGGCTCAAATAAGCCCTTAGCCCTTTTTAAAAGGGCGGACTCCTATCGGAAGGTTATTTTCGTACCTAGAGAACTTAATACTAAAGGATAGTATAGGAAAATTCGGAAAAATCCTTAAATATTAGGATATTTCCCTGTCTCTTTTGTTATTACATAGGAAAGGTAAATAAAAAACTCTTTTGTTTATTTATTCTTATAAAAATCATTTATTATCTACGTCCAGTGTTGTAGCTTCTGTATCCTGTCGCTGGGTGTAGTACGGCCCTTCGCGGAACCTAAAAACAAACATAAGCATTGTTTATTTTGTGCGCCAAAATATAAAAAATGTAATCAATTAACACTTAATTAGTGTTAGTTGTTACGTTATAATATTAATATTATGTTTTTATAATGAAGACTTCCGTTCCTTTGTGACTTTGGTGAAGTGAACATGGGGTGCTTGTGAATAATCGTGTATTGCGATAGTGTAGTGTTGATAGGAATCGAAAAACTTAGTAGTTTTTATTATTATTATTTTATTCTCTTATTCAATTTGTAGTTCGCGATATAAATAAAAGTATTAAAATTTACGCTAAAATCATATTTATTTGTTCATTATCAGTGGATATTTTTAACTTTGTTTTATTAAGTGCTGCAATTGTTAATTTAATTGGAGCGATTGTTGTGTAATGACTTGAAAGTGTATTCTAATCAGTGTAAATCGCTGAAGACAATACAGTTCAGTGATGAAGTACTAGCGGATGATATGTTGAGAAAATTCGCCTATCATTGCCAATATAAGTAAGTACTAAAATTAAAAATATTGTTTGTTACCGTTAAAAATCGCATTTGCTGAAATCTGTTTCAACCGACTGAAATATCTGTAACTATGTGTAGTCATGTACGCAGAAAAATACGTAGATTCGGAAAATCGATATCCAAACTTCGAATCTTCACCCATTTTGGGGTATAATATCATTATCTTCCAAACTGTCAACTTTATGAGAAAATGTTATATGACAAAAGTTGTAGAGAATTTTAAGTTATGTAGATCGTATATTATACATTTTTCGATATTATCCTAAATTAAAGGTATGAGAATTGAAAACCCTATAAAATCTATTATAAACCGTCGTAACTCTGAACTGGTACGTCGTATGTTAAAAAGTTAAATGTATAATCCCCCTAGAATTCGATTTACTACAAAAAAGGTCCTATACACTTTTTCTCTATCTCTAACCGTTTCCGGGATATGAATTTCAAAATCTATGATTCTCCAGAGGTAATTAAAATGTGATTCCGGTGAAAAATCATGTAACCTTAAGCGTCTGTAACTCGAGTTTCGACGATGTAAAAAAAATCATGTTTTACATGAAACGAAAGAGAATTTCATGCTGAATCCAAATTTTCTTCCCCAGTTATTTTAACTTTAACCGTGTAGGAGCGGTGCATTTTCATTTTCACAATTATATTTCAACACCTCAAAGTGTATTACGTCATGTTCACATCATCAACATCGCAAACACACCTTGCATACATATTATTTGAAGGGTACAAGAAACGAAAGAACTAAATCCAAACTTTATTGAATTTTTTTTCAGCGATTCATACATTCTAAATATATATGTATATTATACAAAATAATCTCCTACATCCAAATTTGAGAAGTACAAATGGCTATTTTTCTTAGTTTACGAGATATCAATTTTTAAACTTGCAATTTTCAAAGGAGATGTACATGAAACTAGCATTACTGAAAACTTTTTCAGCGATTCATATATTGTAAATAAATTTCTTATTATAATTTTGAAATGTATAAATCGCTAATCTTTTAATTTTCGTAATTCTCATTTATAAAGTTTCTATTTTCAATAAACATATACACGTTTTAAAATAATCACTACTGAAACAATTTTTAGCGATTTATACTTTTTGAAATTAAGTATGCATATAGAAAATTACTCCCTAGATTCACAATACAAGTACTAAAATTAAAAATCATGTTTTGTAACCATTAAATATCGCGGTAGTTAAAATCTATTTCAGCCGGCTGAAAAATCTGAAATACTCGTATGTATATATAGAGAATTTAATTTTACAGGGATCGTGTTTATCAAATCGAAGATTTAACAGCTAGCCCATGGACAAGATTACAAGAAATATCTACCACAGAGTAACTAACCATTGATGAGTGCTTCAGGTTACAATGTTGGGACTCCAAGTCTCGAAGTCTGCAGGAACCAGGATGTCGGCTTTTCACGCGGCTGCATCTGAAAAGGACATACATAATTTGTAAATTGGTATAATAAAAATATTTGTCGTATAATTGTAATTATCCTTATTTATTCTAACTTGAGGTGACACCTGTTACAAATATTTCATCATTACAGATATCTGCGTATACAGCAGATTGGCACAACCAGTAATGGGTAATATGCCGTGATTATATATATATATATATATATATATATATATATATATATATATATATATATATAAATAAATAAATAAATAAATAAATAAATGGAAATTGTATTGCTTTGAATTAAGGTTGTAATATGTATATTTACATTGTCCCTCTTGTACATTTTAGAGCAAAAAAACAAGAATAAAAAGTTGTTTAAAAATAATTTTTACTTTTAAAGTATTCATTTGTTCCGCGTTTCGTTGAACACCTGAATATATATTTTCATAATTTAATTTCTCGGTTTCTTTAATATATGGATAATATTTTAATAATTATGAATAATTGATACATCTTTTAATGATTTGCAAATAAGATCATATTATATTCTATGACCATTGGCAACTAATTCATATTTATTACTTTCAATTATTATATTGTTACAGAGTACTGCAACAGAGAGAAGAGTTGGTGGACATGGCCGAATTGCATCAGGAGTGCTGAACAAGTTGCATCTCATATGAATCCTGATTTTAGCGTTAGAAATGGTCGCATTATTGCATAGCATCGCACCATAAAACAACCTCAACATGTTATGGTGCACATCGCGTTTTTATTTATTTGATTATGTAAATAAATAAAAATTCACCTCACAACATGTATATAAAGTATATAACTATAACCATTATAACGTGAAAATCATATGTCATTATACAACATATATACATATTCATTTTCATATTTGTTTATTCTTAAGATCTTTCCAGAGTGTATTATATTTACGTTCACATATACGCACGTAATACATATATCATTTGAATAGTATAAGAAACGGAAAGGCCTAAGTCCACATTATAAACACTTTTTAGACTCGTTGTCAGACATTCAAATTTATTTACATTACCTAGTACCTATACATATAAAGCAATCTGAAGCCATATTTGAAAAGTACAGATCGCTATTTCTTTTAGTTTACGAAATAGTAATTTTTAAAGTTGCTGTATTCAGTAGACATATATAATATAACAATCTGTTGTGGCCAGAACAATACCTTCCGTCAGTCCTGTGTATTATGTTTAAATTCCATACATAAATTTTCTTGCAAAAGATTCTAAATTTCCAATAAAATTATTTCATAAACAAACTATGCAAATTGCACTTGACACTGACATCTTCTTCTTCTTTAGCTTTTCCCATTCGTTAGGGGTCGCTATTTTTTATTTTCTTCTTCCACTCATTTCTGTTTTGCGTGTCGTCCTTATTCAGTTCCTTTTCTCTCAAATCTTCCGCAATACAGTCCTTCCATCTTATCTTTGATCTTTCTCTGTTTCTTCAACCTTCTATTACTAAGCAATTCATTCTTCTTCCAATATATTCTTCATTTCTCCTCATGAGACGTTCAAACCAATGTAATCGTCTCTCTTGTATCTTTCTAGAAACTTGTAACACTAGAATTATTTTCTTATCGTATCTTTCCGTGTCTTCCCCAAAATCTACTTCAACATCCTCATCTCTGCCACATTCATTTACTTTTTATTGATACTGACATCTGTCAATTTGAATTATATGAATATATTAGCAATTTTCATGGTGAGCATAGCTGGCTGATTTATAAAATTTAATATCTTTATAATTCTTTAACTCTATATTTATTGAATATGAAATATAAAATGCAATTAAATAGTATCGGGAATAATATATTCTTTAAGTTTTAATAACGTTAAATGTCAATAAATAATATTTAACTGTTAAATCTTCAAATGAGGCTACTTCCGGTTCACCAA
This sequence comes from Harpalus rufipes, assembly GCA_951394225.1. NCBI lineage: Eukaryota > Metazoa > Arthropoda > Insecta > Coleoptera > Carabidae > Harpalus > Harpalus rufipes. The sequence goes on along the minus strand of OX596281.1, from coordinate 15,313,466 downwards.
TTATAACCAAAATCTAATCAGTTGTTCTTCTGGATGTAAACTTGAGGAATACGAAAAAAATATAATTTTTGGAATCGTGGTATTGAAGTTATGCGATCCGAAACTTTCGTCACACATACATACATACAGACATCATTGTAAAAATGGTAAAATCGTATTATAGGGACCCTAATATATGCTTATTCACTAAAAACTCATCATTGAATTTTTTGACCAAAGACAATACCTTCCTTACTTAACGGTGACGGAAGGTAAAAACAAGTATGCTAGGTATTAAATGCATAATTCTAAAATAAACCTTAAGTGCAAATTAAAAGAAAAGTTGCTATCATTCTCAGTTTTTGAAATATTTAATTTAAAGTTGCTCTAGTTCTAGTTAATAGACTTACACCATAACAAACATGATTGATTTTTTTTCAGCGAATCAAATATTCTGAAATTATAATGATTCATACATAAAATAAGCCCCTAACTCCAAATTTATAAGGTACAACTACACATCTTGAAATAAGCATTAATGAACTTTTTATAATCCATAAATTCTGAATTTACTATACACATGTTTTGAAACAAGCATTGCTGAAATTATTTTCAGTGGTTGCAAAATTTGAAAATAAAATAATTTATTTAAATTAGATCTGAAATAGAAATTGTACTACGATAAAATTTGGTTGTCTCGTAAATATATCTTTATTTACAACACTTGTGTACTCAAAAAATATTCGCGCTATATTTATACATAAAATTCAAAACACCCTGAACAAATTACCTAATGCATAATAAGAAGCGATTATTATTTATAATATTATTATTTAATTATTGACTTGTACTTCTAGGGGCAAATTATCTAACACCCTGACTATTACATGGATTAATTCTTTCAGTTTGATTGTTGCAGTGCTAGTGTAAAGACGTGTATATGGTGTGCTGTGAATACGAGGACGATTTCCTGGTGCTTGGAGAGGACGTTAGGATACCTGCAGGACATGGAGTTATATCCATAGATTTTATTTATTCAAAGTGAGTTTTTTTTACTACTTTATAGTTTTAGTATTCTTTATTCGATATATTAACCATTAATTCCGAGGGCTTATTCTAATAGATATAAGCTACATTTAAATGATTGCTCGTATTACATCGAAAATAGTTTGAATTAATTGATAATTATATTATATTTCAACTATAAAAGATCTTCTAACATTTTATTCGCTAAATATCTATGCAGCATCACATATAGTTTTATAGCATAGATAATATTTAAAACAAATGTTTTCTTATATTAAACGCTTGTTACGAATTCTCGTATTCACCCTGTATCTTATTTAATATATATCATTGTATGTCCTATATACATATTTTACTACATATATTTGTTTCATATATACATAATTATGAATGTGTACGATATTACGACAAATAGTAACATCATATTACCTTCCGCTACCGTGATAATTAAACAAAAATGAAATGTCGAGTGGTATTGGTGAAATTACGTAACTTATACTTTATTATTAAAAATACTTTAATATCGTACATATTCTACAATATAATCTATAATTAATTGATTGAAACATTTATATATTCTTTTCATAATATTAAATATCTCGCACTTTCTTTCACATTAATATTTTTTGTTAATAATTATTATTAATTATTGAAACAATTCTTAATAATCTACAAATAAAATAGTATTATTTTTTATGACCATTGTTACTAATTCATATTTGTTGCATTCCAATATACTTTTTATTGTTGCAGACAGATTAGCTGTACCAGTAACTACACTTAAGACAGATGATCCAGTAAAAGTATCAGAACGAGTTGCAGTTCAAGAATCCTGATTCTTAGTGTTGAAGATTGTCACATTGTTGCAGAGCATCGCACTCCAAAATAACCCCAAAATGGATTTTGTACATCTCTCACCTCAAGTTGTTATTTATAAAATTTATGTAAGATAAATAAATAAAATTTCAACTCACACCTATAAAATATATGATTAAACCATTTTAACGTGAAAAATCATCTATTAATAAAAACTTTATGAACATATGTCTAAGACACACATGTACATACAAGCAGGCATATTTAAATGACAGAGAATAAAATCATGTTATTATGCAATTCACGTATTTACATTTTGATAATTATATTTCAAACATTAGGTTCACATACATTACATTATGTACATATTTGAAAGGTATAAGCTAAGTGCCAACATTAATGAATTTTTTTATGCTATACATACATTCTGAAAATAATTATACATTATAATCGTAAAAAAAATCTCCTATATCCAAATTTGAAAAGTACAAATGTTAAATTTTCAAATTTCTCTTAGTTTAAGAGATATTAATTTTTAAACTTGCTATTTACAAGTCCTGAAACTAGCATTACTGAAAACTTTTTCAGTGATTCATACATTCTGAAATTAATTCTTCATACAAAATAAATTCCGTATCATTTTGAAAAGTGTATTGTGATATTCATTTTTAAAGTTATTTTCAATAAACATATACACATTTTGAAATAATCATTACTGAAACAATTTTCAACGATTTAAACTTTTTGAAATTAAGTATACGTATACAAAATTACGACTATATTCAAATTTGAAAAGTACAAGTACATATTTCTCTTAGTTTTCGTGATATTCATTTTCAAATTATACACGTCGTAAAACATTACTGATTTTTTTTCAGTAATTCAAACGTTTGGAAATCATGTCTTTGTATGTCCTATTTTGCTACATATATTTATAATTAACAGATTGTACGATATTATGACAAATGGTTATTGTTACATCATCATTTCTTACATTTTCTTTCATATATTTTTTTAATAATTATGAATAATTATATAATTCTTAATAATCTGTAAATAAAAATATATTATTTTCCAAGACCATTAACCACTAATTTATATTGTTGCTGACGAGTATATTTTTATTGTTGTTAGCTGTTAGACCGAAGATACTGCAGAAGTATCCAAGCGAGTTGGAGTTCATAAATCCTGATTTCAGTGCTGGAGATGGTTACATCATTGCAGAGCAACGCACCCCAAAACAACCTCCACATGGATTTTGTACACCTCAAGTCGTTATTTATAAGAATTATATAAATAAATAAAATTTCACCTCATACCTGTAAAGTACTTATGATATAACCATTTTAACGTGAAAAATCATCTACTCTACTAATAAAAAATTTATGAAAGGTCTAAGACACATACATACATACATATAAACATATTTAAATAACAGAATAAAATCATGTCATTATAGAATTCATATATTTTCATTTTCATAGGTAATTAATTATATTTTCTGACAGATTATATTAGGTTCACAAGCACACATTACATATATACATAATATTTGAAAATTACAAAAAAGAGTTAAATCCAAAAATTACTGCTTTTTTTAAAGCGATTCATAGATTCTGAAAATAAGTATACATATAAAAATAACATCCTACATCCAAATTTGAAAAACACAAAGGGCTATCTCTCATAGTTTACGAGATATTAATTTTTAAACTTGATATTTTCAATAGAGATACACACGTACACATCTTGAAACTAGCATTACCGAAAACTTTTTCAGCGATTCATACATTGTAAAATTAAATCAGCATATAGTAAATAAATTCCTTAATACCATTTTGAAAAGTACAAGTCACTATATCTTTTAATTTTCGTAATATTTATTTTCAAATTCGCTATTTATATAAACATATAACACGTCTTGAAATAAGTATTACTGAATTTTTTTTTCAGCGATTTAAATCATTTGAAATTATACATACCTATAGAGAATTGCCGCCTATATCCAAATAGTATAAGTCGCTATTTCTCTTAGTTTTCATGTTATTCATTTTCAAAGTTATTTTCAATAAACATGTCTTAAAATAAACATTAATAAAAAAAAATAAGTGATTTAAGTAAGTACAAATATAGAAAATTACTCCCTATATTCAAATTAGGAAAGTACAAGTATCTATTTCGGTTTGTTTTTTGATACGTCGTAAAATAAACAATACTGAAATTTTTTTCAGTGACTCAAACTTTTTGAAGTTCAGGATACATATAGAAAATCACTCTCTATACCCAAATTTAAAAAGGACAAGTCGCTGTTTTTCTTATTTTTCGTGATACACATTTTCAATGTTGCTATTTTGAATAAACACGTACATGTTTTGAAAGAAACATTAATGAATTTTTTTTCAGAGATTTAAACCCTTCAAAATTTTGTACAGTATGTTCAGAATAAAACCTAACTGTGAGTAGGTTATGAACAGAGAAACGTATGTCTGATCATTATTCAATTCAAATGGCAAGTTGTCAAAAATGATCTTGAAATGTAATTTTAAGGAGAAAAGATAATAAAGAAGGATACATTATATTGTCATACGCCGTTTTCTCATTTATTTCCATTTCTAAAATAAGATTCAAGAAAAAAAGCTTTGATTTCTTTAGATAACATTTTTGACAAAATCTCGTGCCAAATTGACATTTAATTAAATACTTTTAAATTGACATACGTTTCTTTGTTCATAGCCAACTCCGAGTTAGGTTTTGTTTTTAACACATTGTATAAATATATTACCCTGTACATCCAAATTTGCAAAATACAAGACGCTTTTTCCATTAATTCTTCATATACTCATTTTTTAAGTTGCTATTTTCAATAGACATATACCTGTTTTGAAATAAGCATTACTGAAAATGTTTTCAGCGATTCCAAAGTACTGAAATTAAATTTACATATAGAAAATAATCCTACAAACCCAAAGAAGATTAAGATAATTTGCTATAACTCTTAGTTCTTGAAGTATTTAATTTTACTATACATAATATAAGAATCTTACGTAATGATGGCATTTAAAACTTTAAAAATTCAGTATTTCGAAACTATACATATAACTAATTGGATTTAACTCTATTTTATTTTTTGTACAATCATTTGCATCCTCTACGACTTCACACTTGTAATCTAATAAGTACTTTGACAAACTTTAATTGTTCTAAATAAAACACAGTTATAGAAAAACCGTTTTATTTCGATTATGATATTTATTAGTAACACATTTAACTCTCTGCATACACCAGATAAAAAACTTCATAATCTATTCGCACTTTGCAAAATAAATATTTGTGTATCTAGAGCGGAAAACGATACTTTACGTTCACATGAGACACACATACGTTTTTCTACATCCGTTGAAAAGATGATAAAACACTTTGGTTTCAAATCTTACTCTGAATAATTTCATTTTACATTTATCACTGTTAGATATTTATTTTCTGCTTTTAGAAAAACTGCAAGTTGATAGAACAACTTTCTGCTCTAAATTGACAGCTTGTAAAGCCTACTTTCAAAATGGACGTAAAAAAATATATTGTTTCACTTAGAAAGAAAATCATAGATATATACACTCCTATACTTAGGAAATTATTCATATCCATATTTTCTTCTTTGAAAAATTCGTATTGTCTTAGATACGTATAAAATGACATATTTTTACTCTTTAATAAAAACATACGGAAAAACGCATAAGTGTTCATACTTCTTCATACTACACAATCATTATATTGAATACAAACACATAATAAATAAATAAATAAATAAATATATGATATAGGTTATATTAATATTAATCATTCTACAGAATTTGCGCTGTAAAAAATCACTCATATAGTCACATACTTAAAAGAAAACTATCTTCTTTCATCTTACGATAAAACGATATACTTTTACGCTATTATACGTATGTATGTAAGATAGTAAAATCATTTACAAAAATACATATGTGTTTGTATTTGTAATTGCTTTGTTGATAATGTATTGTTGCACACACATTAAAACTATATGATGCACTTTACATTTTGTATATTTTTCTGATGGTATATACTTCTCATATTATTGACTACATTTATCTAGTTATGTACGTATATAAATATCTCAAAACTGTATCATTAACTGTACATCTTAATATGTTATGTAAAAGCCGCAATAAAACTTATTCCTAATAAAAATTGGACTACAAATATATCATCCTTTATACATATACATGTATGAGATAAACAATTATGTATAGTATCATTTTCAAAGTCAAATTTGACGTAATCACAGCACACATCATCATCTCTGTATTTGTAACACTGCGAATATCTTATAATGTATCACAACTATAGATCAGAAATCATTTATTCATTGTTAAAATAATGTATTTCATGTATCGTAATACCATTATTATGTAATACATATCTGACAAATAAATCCTTGTTATAAATAACATACTATTTCATTCCAATACACCGATCAAAAACTCGCATTCCAAAGATCTAGGTTCATATCACCGCTTGCTAGCAAGCATTTAGTAGGCCGCCAATCTGCAACCAGAACGGCGACCTACAAAATTCTGCAAACCAAAAGATCCAAGTTCGATTCCCGCCTACTAGCTACCTGCACCCTGCATCCAGCAACCAGCCGAGCATATTCATCCCTTCCTAGCTAGCAACCAGCAAGCCACCAGCCCGGCCTAGCCTACGGTCTAGGACGGATTCTGGCGGCGAGCTGGCCAGATAGCTAGAAATCCAGCAAAAGCAAGTATATAGCCCGATTACGTAAGAATATGAAGCAGAGTGTCCGGTTCGACACCACCTCTCACGCTGAATGACTGTAAATTCATCAAACAGCTGTATATAACGCTGAAATCTGTGGTGGGAAGGCTAAGATTCATGAATCGACCACCAGGCGATTGAATTTTGAATTTAGTGGGAGAATGCCTTGCTATAGCCTTTCGATTCCACGAATTTGAAATTTTGATGATCAGATGTCGAGCTATAGCCAGTAAATTAGAATTTTATGGGCACATGTCTTGCTATAGCCTTTCGATTCTACGAATTTTAAAATTTGATGATCAAATGTCTTGCCAGAGCCAGTAAATTTTATTTTTATCGTGTATATGCCTTGGGTTCGGCTGAAAATCCATCTGAGAGCTCAAAAAATGCTCGTAGCGGCCGTAAAATGCTACTTTTCAGCCGCTACGGCTCTAAATCGTCGATTTTACACGATTTTTGGATTTTGTCGACCAGAAGCCTTGCTCGGCTCGGATTTTTACTAGCTGGTAGCGTTGCCATAGGCTACCTGCATTTCTGAAACGCATGCTGGTGCACTAGGTTGGAATTCTTGTGGCGCTCATGCGGTCGAGATGACGTCATCGTATGGCGGTGGTCGCGGCTCGAATTTTGGTGGTTTGCCGGTTGCTTACAGGGTGTATATTTTTCAGGTGCTGCTGATCGCTTTTTGATGCTCTAGTTCGTATTTTGGTGAATTGCAGGGTGCCTGCGAATATGCTAATTTTGGGAATGGAAGATTTGGGTTTTTTTTGGAATGAAAAATTGTATATTTTTACTGTGTTTATTGGTCATTTATATATATAATACATGTTTATGTGTATTTTATATAGTATAAAGGTATGGTACATATATTATAATGTATTTTATAAACTAATGGAGGTTGGGCTGCAGTTGTAATGGATCACTTGTTGGTCTTCTGTGTTCGATTTTAGTCGGTTGATGTGCTGATGTATCGATGATCTAGATCTAGTAGTTCGGTAAATGATCTGTTACTTGATCCTGAAAATTTTGGGTATGGAATATTTGGGATTTTGAATTCAAAGATTGTATTTCTTTTACCGTGTTTATTGATCATTTATAATACACTTCTTTGGGTATTGTACATTACATTTTACATATATGATAACTTAGATATAAATAAAATGAAATATGTATTATCAAATACATTCTAAACTGTATTTAAGTTGACATATTTTATATGTAATTGCGCATATAATGTATAACTTTTTTTTTTCTAAGACTTATCGAGATGGAAATTTATGGATTTATTTACAGATGTATTTAAAAATAGGTCAGTATTTTGTGAAAAATAGTTATATTAATTAATATCTTTTGAGATGATCAGTACTAGTAATAATAGTGATGCAAAAACAAGAACTGTTACATTGATCGAAGTGGTAGGAAAACATATAATATTTCGATAGAAAATAAAGTAGAGCAAGTATATTATGGGCCAAAAATAAATATATGTCAATAAATATATATCAGATATGTGCAATAACATATTAAGTTATATTTTTTACGTAGTTATAGTTGCAAATACTTATAAACCAACATGTAAAACTACGTACATATTTATATTATAATATTAATACATGAAGGACTAAGTGGAAAAAAGATTAGATTTAAATTTTACAAATTTTCTTCTTTGAAAAGTACGACTGTCATGTGAGCGTAAATTTTTCTAAACAAATGTGTACTCAATGTGATAATACAAATAGCGATAGTGTGTTTGATTACAGGTAATATTACGATAGTAAATAAAGTAGATCATGTATATTTTTTGTAACTTGATATAAGAACAACTAATACCAATTTTTAGATATGTATACGTATAAGAACAATCAATTTGTAACTGTAAAAGAACCCAAAGGAATTGACATTCATTGAACCAATGTCATGTTAGAAAAAACAAAATACTTATTGCTATAATAACCAATGTAGACATATCAGTTAAATCTTGCTATAGGCATTTTAAATAATAGAATTAGTTAAATTTGTATTAAATATTAATAGTACATTTGGAGAGGTGAAATAAAGGAGATTCAATCCTTGGTTAAAGCAATACCGACGTTTCGGTCTCAATTAGCTGTGATAAGAATGTACGTGTTATTTATATTTTTATAATTCATCTACAACCTCCTTTTTTATTTTATTTATTATTTATTCTTTTAATTATGTACAATTTACTTTTTTTCAAAAAATCTAAAAACATTTTAAACATGTAAGTGACCATTTTCTTAAAATTTATAGAACATGATATTTGCACCTCCGTGATGTTTCCAAAACCCTGCGGATGGTCTAATTGAGACCGAAACGTCGATATTGTTTTTAAATAAAAATATTTTAATCAAGGACTGAATCTCCGTTATTTCACCTCTCCAAATCATCATTTACAGTCGATTAAAATTTATTGCAACATTAATAGTACAGAATGTCATGTTTCATAGGAAGGTACAGTGCAAGTTTATTATTTTTTTTAAATCACTTATTCCCAAAATTACTAAATGTTGACAATGGTTTTTCTTGCAGTAAGCCACAGATATTATGGTACAGGAATGACCATAGAAGGGTCACACTAGAATAATTATTGATTTCCACAATAAAATTGGTTTGGAGCATTTAAAAAGTGGAAGGAAACAATGGTGAAATTATTGTTGACAAAATAAATGAGTCTAATTTTTAACAATTCTAGCGTGACTCTTGCAAATAAATACATGAATAAATAAATAGATATCATTTATACGCAATCATATATTAAAGTTTTTCAACGCAGTTACACATTAGAATACAATATAGTATTGCAAAAACAAATCAGGATTTTTCATTCTATTTTTTAATTTTTGGGGGTTTTGAATCAGAGCCCGGTTGTACGGTTTTCCTGGAAATGTTCCCGCGTCGCTACCTGCATCGGAGTGTTCAGTGTGCTGACTCCTATCGACCTGGAGGCAGCATGCATCTCACACGGCGACCACCACCGATCCATGCAGTCAGCAGTAGGAGACATCACATCATGTTATAAAAACTTTTAAGTATCGAACTGGCGTACTATTTCACATGTAAACAGTTTAGAAAACTTTGTCGGTTTTAAGCAGTTACGTCGGGAATATTTGTAGCATGCTCGCTGAAATCTCGCTTAAAATTTTCATACTGTGTTGAGTTCTTTTCCCAAAACGCAATTTTTAGAAACTTTATTGCAAATACACTTATTTCAATTCAATTACTTTGTATAAAGGAGTAGAACTCAATGGGGACTTATACAATTCAAATATTTTGGTCGCCATCTAGGGTGTAAAAAAGTATTTAATAAGTAGTTATGTAGTGAGCAAGATTTAGCTCTAAGTTTCACGTTTATCACGTGATCCATATTTGGTCTCACGTGATCACAACAACCATTGTTTGAAAAGAAACATGAACATGTCTAAGACTGAACACGGAAGTTGAAATAATATGATAAATATAAATTGAATATGAATTACTAATGTATTTACAGGAACCTGTGATAAAAAAGGAAGTTTAATTATGTACAAAATAACAATAAAATGACGGAAACCTATGTTTGTAAAGTGGACAAACACAATCAAACTTATTTTGGAAAAACAAGTACAGCAACTTTAATAAAGCTGTTTACTAATAAAGAGACACAAGTTTATATTAATAAAAACACATATAAAAATTGATAATAAGCAGAACAACTCCACACAAACAGAAATAAAGTTTAATAAGGAAAGTAGTACCCAAACAGTCAACAATTATTATGTAAGAAAGTTATTTGGTGCTGTAGAGACGTCGAGAAATGAAACTAAATTTGTCAATAATTGGAAACTAAATTATAATTTATTAAGCAATGATGCTGTAAAATTTATATTTTTCACCGGCTTATCAGTAGAACATTTTAATGTTCTATATGATTTGTTAAATCCCACAGTTATGCCAAACTTGAAATACACATATTTCCAAAAAACGCCAAAGAAAACTAAATTTAATAATTTAACATTCAGAGACAATTTATGTATGACTTTAATAAGATTAAGACGTAGATATACACTAAAAGAAATTTCATTATTTTTTCCGTCTCTCTCAACAGTGGAATTTGTAGTGTTTACATGGATTCAGTTCATGTTTTTTTCAAATTGAAACGATGAAATCGACTTTGTTTTCCCTCCGTGAGAATCAGAAAGGTTCGATTCCGCAATGTTTCATTAATAACAATCACTACACATAATAACTTAACCAAACTTTGCTGACTAAATAACAAATTATGGGATCAACGGGGAGGTGCTGAAGAGGGAAAGCATTTGATCGACTCGGCCATGGTATATCACCTCGCTCTTTCTAAAAATTTCTTGTCCCTTTCTAAATTGTGTGGAGGGAGGTCCGCTGCCGATCCGCCGCCGATGAAGTCAAAATCATAAGTCGCCATTATGAATGCGTTATTGTTTTTGTTCCGCAACTCTAGATAGTTAGCTAAACTCCTTACTGTAAGCGCCAAATTGAAAATTTCAAAAATTCGCACCCTAGGTTATTTAGAGTTATAATAACGAGAGAGATATAATGAGATGATGATGGCGTCTTAAGTGAGTCACGTTTATAGGAAAGAAATTGAATAAAGATTGAAAAATATTAAACTAATAACTTCACCAAAATAGCCTAAACCGATCGCCTTCCTATCTACCTTAAGACTTAAACTATAGGATTGTTATATTGTACGAGGTGTATTAATTCGAAGTGTCAAACCTGTAAACACCAATAACATAACGGAATTTTCATTCAATTGTTATTATGTATTTCGTATGAAAGACATAGTACAAATAAATTCAATAGATACATGAAAAATAATAAAACTACATTGTAGCGCGTGTCCATCGGACGCGCCCGTATGCGACCACCGCCGCTGGTATAACGTTATCGAACGATGAGGTAATCGTGATGCACAGGTATAGACCTACTTTACATACGATCGGCTGATCCCTTTGTATTCGATGTTATTATCGCGTCGAATGTTCTAGAGGGACGCCGGACGGTATAAATACCGTCAGAAAGGACAGCCGGAGACATTCTGTTATATTCATACAAGCATAGTGAGATGAACAGTTGGTGATATAAATAAATAGTCTACGAGTTGTGAACATAAATAAGTGTAGTTATATAAATAAACAGTGAAATAAATATTGGTTAAATAATCTTGGTATTATGGACATATTTTAAAGGATTGTTTATGATTGATTTAATTTATAAATTTAATTCATGAATTTAGATTTATAAATTAATCCAATTAAATAAATGATATTCTTGAATGATTTAGTTTTCTTGTCATACAAATTACTGTGCACAACTGTCACACCATTTTGTTCATTTAGGTACAGTATTTTTTTTAAAGATGTCCGATCAGTTATCTAGGAATTGTATGAATTAAGATTTTAGCTCCGCCCATTCTGTCAAATTCAGTAGTGTCGTTTACTCAGTTTTTATGAGGGTACTTAATAGCATTCTCTACCCGTTTAATTTAACCACAAAAATGCCTTTCTTTGTATACCTATAACTCCAATATTATATAAAAATTTAAATTAAAGCCACTTTTTTTAAATTGTTAACGAATATGACAATAAATTTGGTAAAACTTCAAAGAAATTCAAAGTTTCAACATCATTTTTTATAATATGCACAACAAAAATTTAACAACTAACGCTGCAGAAATCTAAATTGAACTTTCATGAACAAGTTTTTATTTATAAATCATTAATTTCATATCACATATTGTAAATATCGTACTACGATTTTGTCATTAGAAATGATTTTAAATACGCTAGTAACTATTGCTCTCTAGCGGCGTAGAATAGATTTAGAAAATCGAAGGTGAGCACGTATAGTTTGCAGTATGATGTATTATTAAACAAACTTTTAACTATAAAGATTGTTGAACACGTGGTTTTACATACATATTACTGATTTTTTTTTTTTTGAGTAAAATTTTCCATCTTCATTTTAGTTTGATGGTAATTATTTAGCGGGTAGCGGGTTCGGGTATAACATTAGCGGGTACGGGTCGGGTTGCGGTTCAATTTAAAATTAACTGAGTCGGGTACGGGTCGGGTGCGGGTCATAATGTTGCGGGTACTGGACGGGTGCGGGTCTGAAAAAGTATACCCGCGCAGGACTCTATAACGGGATACAAAACAAATACCATGCTCCACAAATTTTAAGAACTGGTTACTTACATGTTTAAATACTTTTTTTTTTTGATTTGTTGAAAAATATAATGAATTATACATAGTGTCTCTAAAATATTAAGGTAAGAAAATAATTTAAATAAAAGACACACTAGAGATGTTAGAAATACACAAACATAAAAAACTCGATTAACTCACAGGCAGACATACAAAATCTAAGTATCATATACAATGGCATATTAGTGAAATATTACAGAAATTTAATAAAATAAATACGTGTTGCACCTTGGCTTTCCCACTACAAGAACCAACCCTTCGTCAGTTTTATAATGACCTCTCAAATGAATGTATGTGTTTTATATTTATAGTTTGACAACCTTCTTTTTAACTATGTATAATTCATTATATTTTTCAACAAATCTAAAAATTATTTTTTTTAAACATGTAAGTAACCAGTTCTTAAAATTTATAGAGCGCGATATTTATACACTGTTATGTTTTCCAGAATCCTGATGATGGTCTAATTGAGACCGAAACGTCGGTATTGTTTATGTTTCAATAAATAATCTTCTAACAAAGGACTGAATCTCCATTATTTTCACTTCTCTAAATAACTGGTATTATCAAATGCAAGGCCAGCTAAATATTGCCCAACGTAATATGTGCATATTTGGTGTTTGGACTGGCAACGAAAAAACACCAATAAAATAGAATTTATAAAATAAGATCCATCATTTTGGTCCCATGTGGTTACAAAGTTAGAAAGATTTTATTTTAATTGTATGTTACCAGAACTTGTTGACCCACGTTATACAAGAAATGTGACTATTAGAGGACCTCTAATAGTTCAGTATATTACTGAAGCCAAAGCGCAACAACAATAGAAATGTGTTAAAAAAAATAATTTATTTCATTTACTTATTGCATAAATATATTTCTTTTTAAAATAAATGTGTTTTTCATGTACACCTATATATATTTCATTTTCAATATGCCTACATGCATCTCATATATAAAAACTTTTTAAATATTCTTGACGTGTATATTCCATCAAGGTATACAGGGTGTATCAAGATAATGGGACAGTGCATTTTATTCATGTATATGAAAAGTTACATAAAAAGTGATTATGATATTTTGTAAGGCATAGAGGGGGACACATTTTGATATAACCATTATTATTTTAAAGCCAGTGGTACTCAACTAATGTCTCAATGTTACATTTTTTTTAAATAGCATTATATATTTTTTATTAACGCATTGAATAAAGAATTTTCTTCTGTATTCAACGATATAACAATATCATACCCTTACATTGCGAAAAATTTGATAAAAAATAATTAAAAGTTAGTATCTCATTTCTATTTTTTTTTTTTAAGTAGGTTATGCAAACATTTAATCATTAAAACAAAAGAAAATTATCTGTCATTTTCGTATTTCACTGTTATCCATTATTATAATTAAGATAATTTTCGTTACCTTTGTAATAATTAATTTAATAATAGCAGCAGATTCAACAAATACTGATTTTATTTATTGATGCCAGACCCATCAAAATGTATTCCTAGTATGCAATTTATTTGCAGAAATTTATCCTAATTACGCAAAACTAAATAGTAATTATGCGAAATAAAGAAAAATAACGAAATTTGGAACATTTCGATTAAAATAATATAATACGTAACAATGACATACAAAAATAACAGATAATTTTCTTTTGTTTTAATAGTGGAATGTTTTCTTAGCCTACTTAAAAAAATTAAAATACTAACTTTGAATTATTTTTTTTCAATTTTTTCGCAAACTAAAGGTGTGATATTATTATATTGTTGAATTCAGAAGAAAATTCTCTTTTTAATGAGCTAATAAAAAATATATGATGCCATTTAAAAATATATAACATTGATCCATAAGTTGAGTATCACTGGCTCTAAAATAATAATAGTTATGCCAAAATGTGTCCTCCTCTATTTTTTACAAAATATCTTAATAAGGTTTTTGTGTAATATTTCATATTCACGACCATGCTTCAACCCCCACGCCAAGAAATACAGCTCAGACTCCCTACACATTATTTTATACCTTTACAGCAAATTATTATAGTCTGCCCTCGCCATTACTTACAAACGACTGAAAACTATCTATGACCACTCTATGACAGCCTAATGTATCCGCCCATTCCGAGCACATGGCCCCCTTTATACCGACCCCGCAGCGCACCACTAGCATAAAGTGTACAGAATCCTCTTAAACTACTACTGTTATTTTTTTATTATTATAAAAATATATGTTGGAGTAAAAACATTCAAAATTCAAAAATAACTCAACTAGTAAGTTTATTAGCAAATGTAAAACCAAATATGTAAATAATAAGATACTGACACGTCAGTGTCAGTGACACTGACAGACATTAACATTATTCGTACGGGTATGAATCCAGGAATTAATTAAAAAAAAACTTATGTTACAGCGAAAGTATTGTCAACAACGAGCATCATTTTAAAATGGAATGTCCTAACTTAGTAGAAACAATATGAATTTTTGAAAGACAAGCGTATTATATATGTCCGTATGGCACACGCTTGTAGTCTTTGCAAATGAGAGAGATAAATGTATACCAATTTGTTAATTCGTTCGTGATAGATGACCTTGATCGGACTTCTTTAAAAAAAATCTTTTATAGTAAAATTTTTGAAAGATATCCGATCAAGGTCATCTACGAATTGTATGAATTCAGATTTTTGCTCCGCCCATTCTGACAAATTCAGTAGTGTCGTTTGCTTAGTTTTCTTGAGGGTACATAACATACTACTGTTATTATAAAAATATATGTTACAATAACAGCATTCAAAATTCAAAAATAAATCAACTGGTAAGTTTATTAGCAAATGTAAAATTAAATATGTGAAAATTAAGATACTGACATGTTAATGTCAGTGACACTGAAAGAAAATAACGTTATTCGTACGGCTATGAATCAAGGTAATGTACTCCTGCAAGATAAAAAATAAGGAAATAAAGAATTATTTTTTAAAAATAATTTGACATTTATTTTCAATTTTTGTATTTGTAATGCGTATCTATGACAACAACAAATATTCTATACAACATTTGTAAGTAAAATTCGTTGCTAGTATACCGAAGCGTACTGCAAAATTTTGCAGCACTAATGCTACAAAGAGTTACTTTCAACATGAAAAACAAACCAGAAAATTGTATTTTCAGAGCAGGAGTAGAAAAAAATAATTGTGTATGCCTTGTAACGGCAGAAATTAGCTATGAAAATGTCGAAAATCACCCCAAAAATAGCTATAGCCATGGAATTGAAACAAAAAATTAACAAATGTTAATGATTTATCTGTCAAGCTAGGTTAATTTATTTTTATGATTATTTGTAATTTCTGTTCAAGAGAACAAATATCAATTTAAATTAACTTATAATTATTAACTGGAACAGAAAGTAGAAATAATATCTAATAAAAAAATGGATAATAATAAATATTAATAAATAAATAAAAATGTTGTTAGTTATCGTTACTGTTACATAACTTTAAAACCAAAGAAATGGCACTTAAATCCATTTTTCTTTCCATATTTTTTTCCCTAATTGTAACAATCTCTTTCTTTGTTAACAGTTTTTGAAGCCACCTCAATAAATGGTACAAAATTCTCTGCTGATAAAATATGCTTAACACTTTTTTTGACCAAAGTTTTTTAGAAAAAAAAAACACTACCTGAGTTCTGAAGAACTGCTATTCTGTAGGCTCAGTTGTTAAAGCGGCAGTCATTCCATGGAAATGAAGTCGATTTCGGGGTTGAATCCAACGAAATATGTGGCAGTGGTCGATTGAAGATCTGCAACAGAAATATTTAACAATTCATTAATATTTATATATAACTTGGAAGTATATAAATATCATTTACAATGAAACATAATATGGTTTTTGTCTATCGTTCTCCGTGCAATACGTGATATGTATCCAATAGAATAAATTAATGAATAGATAAAATTATTCAATAAAATTGTTCTCTACCTTTTGAATAACTCTTGTTTATAAGTTTTTTGGTATTATTTAGCGCAAATTATAAACAATTTCAATATTTTTGCAATAACAAACACGAAACACAAGCAACGCGTCACCATTTCATTTGTTAGAAACAGCGCGGACAGTACCAACTTAATTTGTAGCAAAAAATGTTACTAACTTAGAAATTAACAAAAAAATAAATATTTAATGCATAAATTTGTTTTGGAATGAAGGATTTTTTGAATAAAGATGAAGAATGAAAATAATTTCTGAGGTGATTTCTCCACTAGAGCTATGGGAATACTCAAATATTTATTTGTTAAAATGTATTCATAGGTACATATTATATTTATATAGACGAGTTGTATTTATGCTCCTATTGTTAAGCAAAGATGATTATATTTATAATTACATTTAAAAAAAATGTTGTGGCTAGCACTATACCTCCCGCCAATTCAATTTTATTTTAACATAAGTACTGTATGAAATATATCATTTCTTGCAAAGATATTTGTTTATAATTTCATTAAAAATATTTTCTGACACTAAAACTTTTCAAGAAAAATTATATTACAAACTTAATATATGGACATCCACTTGATTTTTGACATATAAATGAAAAAAATATACAAAAACCTATTAATAAATAAAAATTGAACCTATAATTAATATGTTGATCTACATACGATCAAAAAATTGATGTATATACATATATTCTTCTAACGGCATTTTGATTTGAACGGCTCGAAGACTCTTTCATGAATGAGTATTCTAATAAACGAGCAATAGCTATTATTATATTACACAATACTTTCAACAACAATTTAATAAATTAATTAAAAAAAAACTAATTACTTTTAATTATTTAATACACAAACAAGCATTATCTAATACGCCAGACATCATTTGAAGCATTTAAACATCAAGGGGGTCTAAGTACCAACCTGACAAATATAAATAACTATAAAAAATAGTCATCATTTTAAATTAATAATAGTACTGTTTTAAGGAGAAAATTTTAAAATATAAATTTATAAAATATCTAATTAGGTTAATTAGGTATTATTTTCCCTTACATTTTTCTAATATATTTAGGCTTATTCGATAGATTATTTTTTTCTAAATTCAACCATGTATTCTGGGAATACATATGTATCGGCCTAATGTTCATGTTCATACATCGCCCTGTTCATTTCTTGTTTCATTCAGTTTCATAACGTTCAAATCTTAACCATGAAGTGGCGCAGTGAACTTCGCGCGCTCACAATTTAAGTACACTCCGGAGTACAAAATGTACCTAAAAATTATTTATTGAATCATATTTCATGTGTGAAAATAACATTGATAGGGAGGGAAATAAATTCGGTTAGAATGCACACCTTGATTTCTTTAGCCAGAAGCCTGATTTACTATAGAAAATGTAAATGTTATACGTTATACTCCATTCTCTCGCTTTGCAAATGGAGTATGGTTTAATTGTATGAATACAGATTTTTGCTCCGCCCATTCTGACAAATTCAGTATCAGTAGTGTCCTTTGCTTAGTTTATATGCGGGTACATAACGAGCATCGTTTTAAAGTGGAACGACAAAATATACATTTAAATAATCTTTAAAGAGCTTAACCTACAGAAATATTTTTCTGTATGATTTTTGTAAGAATAAACACATTATCAACCTAAATAACTATTAATATAGTTGGAATATTGTATAAACTTACTATCATTATAAAATTGCTACAATAAGAAATTCCAAACAAAATTCTAAATGTTTTACTTATATTGTTGTACGAAGACCGACCGTGGTAACAATTATTCTCAAACGTTAAACTAACACTGTATCTCACATATTTTTGATAAATTTTCGTAGTTTACCTTAATTTTTCTGAAGAAATTGAACGTTAAATCACACCAAATGCAATTACACAACACTTGTACACCATTGTCTGATGACGCAATGTTACCAAAAGTACCTACTTACATAAGCGGTCCCGCGTTCCGGATTGTAGACACTTTAGAAAAATAATTTTTTTCTACTCCTGCTCTGAAAATACAATTTTCTGGTTTGTTCTTCATGTTGAAAGTAACTCTTTGCAGCACGCTTCGGTATCCTAGCAACGAATTTTACTTACAAATGTTGTATAGAATGTTTGTTGTTGTCATAGATACGCATCACAAATACAAAAATTGAAAATAAATGTCAAATTATTTTTAAAAAATAATTCTTTATTTCCTTATTTTTATCTTGCAGGAGTAGAAAAAATAGTGTGTATAACACGTGCTGAAAGTCCTTTGTAGAACACAAACGATTGCAACCTTCGCTTCGCTCAGGCTGCAACTTTCATTTTGGTTCGACAAAGATAGACTTTCAGCACTTGATATACAAATAACTATTTCATTCCCCAGATTACAACTTAAAAGTTTTAAAACATTTGCTAAATTAAACAAACAGAAAACACGACTTACATTATTGATTTCTTCACCTGTTCCATCGATATAGTTTTTGGAAAAAATAAATAAGATGTTACACAAGTAGTAAATTTTATAATAGTGAAAAATACATACTCGAACTGCAACTAATGTAAAACATAATTTAAATTAGCCTTTAATAAATAAAATAAAGTAATATGCATAAAAAATATTTTATTTGTGAAGCGAAATAAATTTTATATAATAAAATGAATCACTCCATGAATAAATTCAAACACAGCATCACATACAAATAGTGAAACACTTTAAAATACTTAAACTTTACTTATTTATTCAGTAAACACTTATCGCTAACAATTATCATTAGCTATACTACAAAAATATACATAGTCATATTAAACTGTCACTTAATATTCAAAATATTTTATCAGGTAACTAAATACCTAAAATATGGTTTATAAAAATGATTGATTAAATGTAATCCCATTTTACACATTTGCAATTTGAGTATGCAACTTTTATAAAAATTGCACGAATTTGTACGAAACATATACAGATAACTCCCGTACATAAGTAGCACAGACACTCAAAATTACATCCGAAATCTGTAAACTTACATTATTTTTACATACCCGTGGTGTACTTGAAACTTATTCCAAGGGGTTCTCATCTAAGAGTTTTGTATTTTATTGCGTTGTACGGGGGCTTTTTGCATTGTTCTTGTAAAGATAAAAATGATAAATACCGTGTAGATTTTTAAAGAAAATTGTTAAAATTGAAAATATACACCAAACACAAAGTTGAATTCGTTATCCCAAATATATCACACAATTATATGGCCTGAAAGGCCGACCTGGTTACAATAACGCAACACAAGATACAACACATACAATTATTATATCGTAGAACGTGTTGTTTTCTGAATTGTTACTAATACTAAGATATTATTCCAAATAAAATTTGTTTGTCGACATATTTTGCGGTTATTACTCAGATTCGATTTATTCCGGATATTTTTAGTTTAATTTTATCAAAAAATGGTTCACATATTAAATACTACTTAACAGAAATTTAAAAGTACATACCAGTAGAGACCCTTTAATCCGAACCCACATTAATCCGAACGAGGACTTTTAACCCGAACTGTGGAATAAAATTTCTCCTATTGCATCGACTAGCACTTGTAATTTTTGGGAAAAAAAAACATCAAATTTGCTTTAGTTTCCGCCCCCTAGTGGCGAGATGTGAATATGATATCCATTTCAGTCCAAGATGAATAGTTAGAAATAATGTTAAGAGAGTTGGTGTGAGTCAGTTGAGATGGTTTGCGCATGTGGAGAGAATGATGAGTGAACGGCTTTTAAAGCGTATACAGGGCGGTGATCGACACAGCCGAACAAGACTTTAACATATAAAATCAGACTTTCCTAATTTCCTGCTTCCATAATTATTTCAGGTAAAAAAAACTTCAAATAAAAGTTGTAGAACATAAAAGTCTGCATCTGAGTCAATAAGCAAAATTAATTATGTATGCCATGTAACGGCAGAAATTAGACATGAAAATGTCGAAAATCTCCTGAAAAATAGCAATAGCCATGGAATTGAGACAAAATAAATAACAAATGTCTAACGGTTTATTGTTAGTGTAATTTATTTTTATTAGATATTGTTTTAGTTAACAATTATCTGTTAATTTAAATTGATATTTGTTCACTTTAACAGAAATTACAAATAATAATAATACAAATAAATTAACCTAGCTTGACAGATAAATTGTTAACGTTTGTTATTTTTTTGGTTCAAATCGATGGCTATAGCTATTTTTGGGGTGATTTTCGACATTTCTTAACTAATTTCTGCCGTTACAAGGCACATAAAATTAATTTTGTTTATTGATTCATATGCAGAATTTTATGCCCTACAACTATATTTGAAGCTTTTTACCTAAAATAATTAGGAAAGCAGGAAATAACAAGTCTGATTTTAGATGTTAAAGTCCTATGTTCGGCTGCGCCGGTCACCACTCTGTATATCTTGGTGAAGTTGAGGGTTTTCGATTGCGTGGCCGACCAGTGTAAAAGTGGATGGATGTGATTGTTGAGAAAGTTTTCAAGTTGTAAGCGAAAATACAAGCACGATAACGGCAATCAAAAACGTACTGAAACGCGGAAGAGGCCAAAAATGGACCGGCCAGAAACAGGAAGATATTTATACTAGTAACACTAGACATTAAAAATGCTTTCAACTCGGCACCCTGGCGGAAGATTGTCCAGCGCATGCAAAAAATAAACATACCAGACTACCTAATCAGTCTTATTAAATCCTACCTTAGTAAAAGGATTATAGGAGATATAACTGAAGAGGGGACGGTATAGTTCGTAATGACAGCTGGGGTACCGCAAGGATCCATCCTTGACCCCTGCTTTACGACGGCGTACTGAAGGAGACACTTCTATCCAACGTCTATGCCACAGCATACGCTAACGATCTGGCAATTACTATAGTGGCAAAGACATGGCAAGAAGCAGAAGAGTAGGGTAATTGCAGCCTCTTAGAAGTTTGGTCAGTGGGTAACAAAGATCGGACTTTCACTAACTAAAAAAAAAAAACCGAGTTGGTAATCCTGATAGGTCATAAAAAAGCGAAAGGCACCATTCTCACTTTAGAAGGACATCAAGTAACACCGAGAAGGGAAATTAAATACCTCGGGGGTCACTATTCGCTAGTGAAATAGAGCAATATAACGTCTAGCGACGAAAATATGAACCAGTGTATGGTAGTAAGTCCCAAGCTGAGGTAGCGGCGAACGCAACATTTCTATGACTTATTTGACAAATAAAACTTGAGTGGAGTGAAATTTCCAGTGTTAACAACAGAATCTTAAACTTCAACACGTTTTTGTTTCGTTAACTGATGTATGTCATTAGCATGCAGAAGCCCAGAAATTAAATTCCTTAATAATTTCCCGAAAACAGGAACCAAAATATTATGGAAAAAATTATTAGGGACGAGCAAAATATGCTTGTATGTTTCTTGCATTTGTACCTTCATTAAAGTACTATGTAATGAAATCTAAAATGTAGACATGGCCTGTCCAAAGAAGACAATCAAATCGCAATTCTTATCCACCCATAATCTTCCAAACACCGGAATTAATGTAGTAATAGATTCAAGCAAACAAAGTCTCTAATCACATAAAATCTAAATGCTAAACATAAATTCTAGATGAAATGGAGGAGTTCCGGTAATTCAAAAAAAGCAGTATTTTTATTTAATATCAACTATATTAATATTAATTTGTACTTCAAAGGCCGCAACGTACGAGAATACACAGTTGTGAAAAACGAAGCATCTACCTTAGGCCGGCCACATCCGAAGATAACTTGAGAGAAAGCACGGGGAGCCCTCGTATCTCACGCAGGCGATATCGGGATACGGGTGTTTCAACTACTTTCTGCAACGCGATTTTCGAGTGCCTTCGGGGGGAAGAACGGAAGGAACTTGGGAACTTCACCCACGAAAACATGATAGGTAAAATATTCGAAAGTAAAGAAGAGTGAACAATGATCAGTAACTATAATAACATACATAAGAGAAACTGAGGGAAGGATAACTACCAGATTAGAGAGAATAGCGAAACAAAGAGGAAGGGGAAACCCATGAAAGCTTAACATTGAAGTAGTTACAAACGAGATAGAGAAGGGAGAGTTTAGTGAGTTAAAGTTCTACCCTACTATCCAAAGCCCTTTGGGAAGATGTCTGGTGTGCATGATGCATTCTCTCCAACCCAACAAAAAAAAGATCGTTATTCAAAAAACATTAATTCAATTTTCACTGGGTCGAATCAAACCAGAATCCTGAACAAAACCGCAAAAATTGTTTGAACCAAAACCGCAAACGAACCCACTTTTCAAAAAACAAATTAATCTGAACTTGAACCAAATCCAGTTTTTGGCGGGTTCGATGCCATGGTTAAAATTAATATAAATACAAAATAACCCTGATTATTTTATAATTTTCTTTTTTTAATGTCTTTTCATACAAAATATTGTTCATGTTTATATTATAATTATTTTCATTATAAATACGAAGATTGAAAATCTAAAAAGTTTCAAAAATTAATAGTGAATCTATTATTTTACAAATTCAAGGAGAAATATTTTACACGATTATAAATTTTATATAAATTAAAAAAAAACTTACCTTTTTGCTGCATCTTATGTTGCGCTATTCTAAACTCGTGTTGTGTTATTTTTTATTTATTGCAAAAAAGATAATAAAAAAGTCAAACATCTTCCCGTATTTTCATTTTGAAAGGCAATTTGAATGAAGTATGAGGAATACCACGAACTGAAGCAAACAAACACCTTGCCAATGGAATGCCACCATGAACAAGCAGTCTTAACACTCTTATAACATCCTGCGATTCTGTGAAGGCAGCAAGAGTTGTAACGCCGCCATGGCATCTGGGAAAAGGGAGTGATAGTTCAATAGAGGGACGTATGCAGCTGTGATTACTCTCCCGGCGAACCATCGCCCATGGAGAGAATTGACGGACGCCACTGCAGTGGCGATTGAAGGGCATTTGACGTACACGTTGCCTTGTGGGGAGGCTTTGTCAACGAATACGTGGAGGACACCCCCGTGTTTGTTGCATTCTTCAATCACATCGTCACGGATTTCTGTGTCCCAGTTGCTAGCTTGTGAACTCTCACTGAAAATGAAGTGTTATTTTAACATCACATAAGTCTAGAATCACAAAAATCAAGAATTTTGCTTTGATGGTTAGTTGCAAAATCGAAATGTAATGTCTAATGAATTATTATGTATTAATGTCAAAATTACGATTTGCATTTTTTTGTTTGAGGGACGCTTAAAATTTAAGCCTTGTTGGTGCAACTGGGCATATATTCCACAAAAATTAGGGCACGGAAAGGTATATTTAGTAATTTTGGCATTTTTTCTAAAAAAAAAAAGGAAAATATCCTTTACAAAAATGTTCACTTACTTAGGATCGAACATATTCGACAACATGAAACACTGCGTCGCTATTGGCGGGGTAGAGGTCTGTTGCGGGAGTATCGTCTGTCCAGTAGCCAAACTCAGAGCGTTTGCTGCTGCTGGTGGAACTGTCATTCCAGCACCTTCGGCCAGTTTGAACATAAGCTGTAATCGTCCGGTGGCACCTAAATCAATTCCAGATCTATCCAATTCGTCTGTGTCCAGCAACGACGGACCCTGTTGTTGTAGATCTAGACGCTCGGTCACGTTGCCCACTTTCATTGGACGGCCTGCGAGCTCGAAACCGTTTAGCTGTTCCAGGGCTTTCTTGGCGTCCTCACAATTGTGAAACTACGAAAATATAAAATTAAAAACAAGAAACATACTAGTTTTATTTATATTATTTCAATTTTTGTCTGGATTCTAGACAAACGAAGCCTCTTAAAATTACAATTTTTATTTACAAATGTGTTCTTTTAGCTAAAAAAATAATAAGGAAACACAAAATTAGTGGACGGAAGTACGTATTTTTAAAAAAAATATTATAAAAACAAAGAGAAAAAAGGAAATAAAACATAATTTTGCAAATATACATTGTATGGAACAGTATTATTCGTTTCTTGGGTATTTCTTGACTGTTGGTATGATGTAAAAGGTTACTGGTAAATAATTGGAGTTGCAGTCTGGTGAAAAATGTTTATTGTGATCTATTTAACATTTTTCACCAGACTGCAACTCCAATTATTTACCAGTATTATTCGTATTTAAGTGTAAGACCTAATTAAATATAGAAATGTGTACTTCATGTAATCTTACTTTTTCTCCAGAAAATATGCCAAAATCACTGTAAATATAGCTTTCCGTTCCCTAATTTTTGTGGAATTTAGTGTTTTTAGCAATTTTGCAACTATATATATAACTATCAAAGCAAAATTCTTGAGGGCTCGCAATTCTAGACCTTAGTATTACATCCTATATTAAAATACAAAGTTGCACTTTTAAAAATGTATTAAAATTTATTTGGTTACCGTAACAAAGCCGTAGCCCTTGGATCTCCCAGTCTCTGGATCCATAATAAGCTGAATGTGGTCAATTTTTCCGAATGGTTCAAATATTCCCCTGAGCATGTCTTCTGTAATATTAAAATGTAATGAGCCAACGTATAATCTCATAGGTCCTGTCATTCCTTTAGGCATAAGATTCGGCATTGAATTTCCCATTCTATTTTTTTCTGCTTGTGTGTGTTGTACTATAATAGGAACGCCTATTAATTTTTGACCTGATAATCCTAACGCCTGAAAAGTAATTCATATTAACACAGAAAAAACTTAAAATCTAAATAAACATTTAATACGATCTAATACAATAATTAATAATCTAATTTTTTACTCACCAATGGAACGCTTTCAGGGTCTCTAAACTCAATATAAGCAATGCCTTTAAACCTTCTAGTTTTATTGCATGTGATGAGTCTGACGTCTCTGACTTTCCCGACCGAGCTGAAAAATTCTTCCAAGTCTCTGGCGCGAATTTTTTGTGAGAGTTGCATACAAAAAACGGTGCGTTGATCCCGTTCTTCAGGGCTAAGTTCTTCTAACGGGGAGGAGCGGTTGTATCCCAAACCAATGGGGGAGCGAGTTCGACGAGGAAACGGGAGTTTGACGGACGGAGGCGATGGACTACGGCGACGGTCGCCTCGACCGTCGCGGCTTCTTCGTCTGAAAATAAATATTATTAGTGTATTTTTACCTCCCGCTACTCTTGGTAAGAGAGGTATAAGGATCGTGCTAATAATCGCATATCGAGATTTTGGTAAGGTTTTAAGGTTCCTAGAATTAAATTTTAACATTTTCACAATGATGTCTGTGTGTGTACGAGTATTATTATTGTTATATAGAGTAAATATTTTTAGTTTACCTTTCTCTTCTATCTTTAGATTTACTTCTACGATCCTTAGATCGACTGCGTCTTCTGTCCTTGCTGCGTTTTCTTTCACGATCGCGATCCCTGTCCCGGTCCTTTCTCTCTCGGCCCTTTGGGTCCCTAGATTTGCTTCTTGAGCGGTTGCGGCTTCGGCTCCTGTGTTTGCTTCGGCTGCGATGGCGGCTTCTGCTTCTGTGTCGGCCCCGATTGCTGGATTTCCTACAAATTGATAATAAACAATAAAATTAGTGTTAGATGTTCATTATTTTATTCAATTTTGCATAGTATTTTAGTTGGTTTTGTTCAGTAAATAAATTAAAATTGTTTAGTAATTTTTCATATTTGTTCAGTAAAAAACACAAACCATGGCGCCGCGTCATCGATGGGCGTCGGTATCTTCAACCCGAAGTTGTTTCCCGATTAGTGGTTTTAAGAATTGATGAACACTTAAAAACGACGCCTTGTATTGCGAGGTCGATAACTTTCGACACCCGTCGAAGTTGATTCCCGATGAGTGGTTTTGAGAATTGTTGAAAACAAAACAACTTCTGGCCTCACGACGTCGATATAAATATTGACCATATATTATTTTACTGAATATTTATGAAAAATACTGAACAAAATATTATTCATTAAAATAAAATATTGAACAAATGCATACTTCTTAATTCTAACAATAAAATTAATGTCCAATAACAGAAAAAGCGACTTACCCAGATGACTTATGATTTGTGGCATCCCCATTTTCCTTTGGTTTCCCAGACTGCTCATCCTACGAAACAGGACAAAGTGAAGACGGCCGAGCAGGAGAGGCAAACAAAACAAACTGCATTAATAGAGTACTCAAGACAAAGACAACGTACCAGAGCCAGTGCTGTGAGACTTGTCAGTCAAGCGGTGGGCTTCCCGGTACAAATGGGGGGATGGCATAGAAGATCCTACTTTGAATCCTCGACCAACAGCTAGAATCAATCACAATAAAAGATATAATTACATTGGCAGATTGAATAGCTGTTGGTCGAGCATCCTTCGCTGGAAAACAACTCTTACAACAACCTGCAGCGAGAACCTCGCGATCGATCCGCTGTAAGGGAACAAAAGTTTGTCTAGCGCGTCGCCTAGACTTACCGTCATGGAGTGACAAAGAAAGAACCGAGTTGCCTTTTACTTGGTCCACATCATACTTGTACACTTCTGCAAAAGATACAACCGGGTGAGACTTGGACCGTATTTTTAAATCTCCGTTTGTTTTTGTAAGTTTGAATTTGAAACATGCACTTATTCGTAAACAACTCACATATCAACAAAATGGAAAGTGAATTTTTATTTATAATACACTAATACTTAATCAACCCTACGTTAGTCGCGTGCTTTATACTGACGTGATTAGTCGCAGCTGAAATGTAATTCGAAATTAATGGGTATTTATTAAGAGTTTTTATTCAAAACACAAATATATTACACATTAAGATATTTACTATATTCATTCTTTGGGGTCTCCTGGCCACGTGCCTGAGTGTCTGGTCGCAAATCTGGGGAACCGGGTTCGATCCCGATCAAAATAAATATTTCTAATTTTAAATGACACAAAAGTTACCTCAGTGCTGCACTCTCCACGCCAGCAATGAGTGTCCGTGAAGGACGCCTGGTAAACGCCCGCACGGTACAAATATATCATCATTACCTAAATCTGTGTACAAAGCTTGACACACCCAGCAATGTGTATGCCGTGCTGATACATTTATTACCTTCCGCTATACCGTAGGTAAGGGAGGTAATGTTTTCAGTCCAAAAATTCTATATTTTTCAGTAAATAAGCACGAATTAAGTTCCCTACAACACGTTTTTACTATTTTTACAATGCTGTCTATCTGTCTGTCTGTGTAAACTAGAAATTACTAATTTAACCGACCTCGTAGCTCTTATAATTATCAAGATAACAGTAGTGGACAAAATGAAATGAACACCGTATAGCTATTATTCTTAAAAGGTACTTAGATTTATGGATTTATACAATTTCAGAAGTAGGCACTAACGTTTATTAAAGAGTGCGCGACTAACGTAAGGTTAAAATTATAAATTAAACTAATTTGTTAAATGAAACGTGTATGTGTGTATTCAACAGAGCAACATTCATTCAGAAACCTATGTAAATCCATCCAAATATATTAGACCAATGTATGACGGTATTGGTACATAGCTGACCTGCAGGGCGGTGTCAAGGCCCCTCGGGGCCCGAGGCAGCGACAGGATGCGACCCTAAGGTGAGAAAGGAATTCGGTAAACAAAGCTGTTCACTAAGTGTAAGTCATATACATTCAACCGAGATATTAAACTTAAATATCAATTCGAAAAATAACTATATTTCTAAACACACCAAATTATTGTTATAAACTGTATTAAGTTACTAATAAATTTTCAATTAACTGAGTTATATTTTAATGAGCTATTTAATTTATGAATGGAATGAAAGCTGTACCTCTATGGCAGTCTCTTGGCGACGCAGTTTGCCCGAAATATACACTCTATAAATACAGAAATCAGGATGTGTGGTCAATCATTACTTGACAAAATATCACAAAAACACGTTTACTAGTTTAACTGGGAATGGCAATCAACACAATTTAGCTTTAGTGCGAAAGCACCTGAATAATTAATAAAACAAACAAAATATTGTATTGCGTGACTATTCGACACAATACACATATATAGAAAATGAGCAACAAACAAATCTATACGTTTTGGTGGGAGTAAGTATCTCGCTCTGGGGAAAGTACGAGATATTTCAAAACATTCCCAGTTACCTAATATGCTATATTTAAAATAAATACGTAGGACACATAGCGTCCGACCAATAACAACATACTTCAATCAAATTATAACATATCACAAGATTAACTAATAAAAATATACTTACGTCTTTTTTGTATGGCGCCTCCAACATGGCTTCGACATCCAAATCTTCTGCCATTTTTTCTCGCAGCGCAGATCGACTCGGTGGAGAAATACGTACTGCTGGTTCTTTACAACACCTTTCAACAGTAACAATTGTGGATTATAATTAGAGTTCAATGAAAAATATATATTATAATGTATTTTTAGATTTTTACAGTGACAAGACACTCTACGCGTCTAACAAGTACGAATTATAACATTCAAAATGGCGTCGCATCTATGTGCAGTACCAACTGAAATTATAAAAACAAAAATTTCTAAAGTTACTTGATAATACTAAAATCCCTAAACATAGCATGAAAATAATTAAAATACTCTTTGTTAAACGATATGTATTTATTGATAATACTTATTAATACAACAAATATTATAAAATACAATTTAATTAAAAGATGTATATGAAATGAGCTATTTTACCATGTAATACCCATGATATGTTACAAATATAAAGTGCACCATAATCCTTAATATAATATTATACTCCATTTTTTTTTTAAATGGCATTCCAATGTGGTCTCGTGAGGAAACACATGCACGTCCTAATGTTTATATATCGCCCCGTTTAAATCTTGACTATGAAGTTGGTGTAGTTTAACTTCGCGCGTTCATAACCAGTGTTGCCAATCGTTTATTAGAGAATTTCCCTTTATTGTTTGAAAAAAATTCTCTATCAGAAATAATCCCTTTTTTACAATTTCATTTAAATATGAATACATATTTTTTTGGGACACCAATTGGAAAAAAAAGGTCCACATGGACTTTTGAATTAACATACTTCGTAATTCAATTCGAAGCGGAAACACAAGTGTTTAAGTTGGTATGCGCATGCTCAGAACTAAATTCGTACATAAAAGTACAAAACATCAAATGTATTTATATTAATTAAAATTTCAAATAAATCAAAATTAAAAAAAAAATAACCTCATGTTATTTTATTCTCTTTTTTCCTAAAAATTCCCAAGAAAACGGAAATTTCCCACAAGTTTGCTACACTGTTCACAATTTAAAAAGTACACTTTGGAATACAAATTGTACATGAAAATTATTGAATATTGAATTCGAATAGGTTGAATTATTGGTAGTATTTTTTATTTACAATTTATACTGCGGAGTGTACTTTTTAAATTATGAGCGCCAGAAGTTTATATACGCTAACTTCATGGTCAAGATTTGAATGGAAAAATTGTCGAATAAAGAAATTATTTTAAATGTTTATGCATACTGCAAAGAAGAGAAACGTATAAATGTTCCCCTAATTATTCCATTCTCATCTGTAGAAACTGTATTATATTATGAGGTTATTACATTATAGTTTTCAGTTCCGTATTTCATATGTACTTATATCTACATATTGTCACATTTTAGAGCTTTTGTACTGCTTTTGATGTGACACAACGGTAAATAATATCAATTTTAACGTGGATCTATTTCGTTGCCAAAAAAAAATAGTAATCCGTCAAAAATCAATGCGAAACATTGACAGTTTTACTCAGTCTGCAATTCGACGTGTCTACTACTTACACTGGCTTGCAAAAAAATGGCGTACACCTGTTTTTTGCTGTATTGAGTCGATCTCGATTGTTAACTTGTCAGTGTCGCAAGTCAGTGTCATTAGTGTCAATTAAGATGCCAAAATTATCAGAAAACGAGAAAGTTGTAATACTTTCTAAGTTAGAAGAGGGGTGGTCAATCAGATCAATAGCAGTGCATTAAGATTAAATAAAGTACTGGACGCTGATGGAGCGATGATAAATTACTAATGTTACTTCGTCCATAATTTGTTTCAGTCATAATTTTTACTTATTTATAATCCATTTAAAATAAATACTTGGTTGTTCTTTAATTTTTCGAGAATATATTTGTAATTTAGTAATTGAAGAACTTGCTCCACGATACCTAAAATAATGACATGACAGTGACAACGGTGACAACTTCATTGACAGTTGATATTAACCTATTTTAAAAAAAATCGTATTTACATAGTTAAAAAAATTAAAAACTCGGTTACTTGATTTTTAAGGTGTACGCGATTTTTTTGCAAGCCAGTGTACATGTATGATAAAAGTAAATTGTTTTGTAAGGCCCATTTAACAATCAATTTTAAATGTATTTTATAATTAAATTAAAAATGATTTCTGCATTTTGCATTCAAAATGTTGAAATCAATTATACTTGCCGTCAAATAAATATGGACTGAAGATTTCTACACTATTGTCGGTAACACCGCACGGCCACGGAAAGAGTGCGGAGAAGGGGAAAAGTTGAAAATCAATCCATATTTATTTGACGGAGACTATAATGTATTAACTATTGCAATTAATTAAGATATTAATTGTTGTGATCGTATTTCATTTTATAAATTTAGTAAAATCTTGCTCCAGAGTCCATAATTTTGACAATAGATGTCAAGATCAATCGGCTTCATTACCGGGCTAATATAAATTAACTAAATGACGTCATCACATTGGAATACTATTTTAGAGAAGTTTGACTTATATTATCTAGACGGTTTTACTAAACCTATTTTACGTAAATATCTTACAATAAAAGGCACTGAAGTTAAAGTAATAGCGATTCTTACCGGGGAAAAAAGTTTATGGATCGCATATGCTGTTACAAAAGTACCAGTAGATTTCGTAATTTTGGAATTTGAATCCAGCCATGGTATATAAGAAATAAACTGCTCCACATCTAAGCCACTAAAATAAAACATTAAATTTAATAATAAATTGTTGCATTATAAGCTTCAATTGTATGAGAAATTTTAAGCAAAAAAGGTTAGTCGCATACCTCGAAACGAAAGTGTAACAAACTCCCAGAGAGATTAGTGATATCCCTATATGAAAAACAATAATAATAGAGCCATATTCCGCCACCGCTCGTTTCATTCTTTCTCTCGTTGAGTATGTCTCAGCAGGTTTATTGCTTTCGAAGCGTCTTAAGATTATTGAAGATGATGAATTTGGTATTTGATTAGACAACGTATGAAACATTTGAATACCTTTTTTCTTATCAATGCGAACATAGTACATCTTCTTCTGCATATCTTCAGAAATAATTTTGCTCCCTTGTTCCCACTGTCCCCCTGGCATGTTTAAGTACATAGCATTTCCTTTTGATTTGTACGGCATTGGTACATTACTCTGCATTGATGAATTTAGACTCACAGCACCTTTACAATCGTAACTTTCTAAAAATTGATTGAAGCTTCTGGAGAATACTGGACGTGATTCTTGGATGTTTTGTGATTTTGAGAAAATGACTGGACCAGATATATCTCTTGATCTTTCAGGAGAAAATTGTCCAATTTCGACTGACATTATAGCTTCGATATTATTTGGCAACGGTAGATTTTTAGCAAGCGGATATTTTACTTGTGACGTTACATGGAATGGTTTCTTGTTGTTATTTATTAAAACACTGCTTCTTATGCCTAAAGAGAAAATATTACATAAGTAAAAAATAGTATTCATAAATCTAGCCTTTGAGTGTATAGGATAGTGAATCTATCCTTTTAGTATTTAAGATATGAAAATAATTTATGCAAAATTGTCTGACAATGAATGGAAACTTACCAGTCATTTCTTTTACGCCAAAAGGATTTATTTTTTGACCCGGTTGAACAAGTCTGCTGTGGCAGAATATAGCCTTTTGTACATTCATTTTGATACAACAGGTAATTTAAGAACAAGAGCTTGTCAATGCCACAAACACGAAATGCAAATTGAAAATGTCAAAACACTTCGTTTCGTAGTTTCACGCATATCATCTTGTCAACGCGTGGTTGCTTTTCTTGGTTGTCGACTCGGTTGTCTAGTGTTCTAGACGTCGAGGTCAAGGTAAACAACTTGAAACCTAGAAAACAAAAGTCAATCTAGTCACTGGCGTCACCTAGGGAACAAAGCCTGAACTATAATGCCGCGCAACTTGTTTTAAAACTATAATTTCGCGTCTCAACTCTTGTATGTGAAAATAAATAATTACTGTAGTTAAATATGATATAATTATACTTCTAAATTACTCCTCGTAAGTAAATGAGAATAATGGTCTGTAATAAAACCAAATAAGGATTGAATTTATTTGAAAAATTTGAAACACGCATATTATACAGTTCACAGACCGTTAAATGCCATTCGTGCGAACATTGAATTCGCTATTTGAAATATGAGATTTAATTTCATATCATTTCAGCCTGCAATTTTCTTATATTCTCTTGCTTCGTAGATCTTAAGCAAGTCACTGAATATTAGGGAATGCACTATTTTATTTTGTAATGGGCCCACAAATATTTTTTTATGAAACATTGTTTAAAAATATGGCCATTAATTAAAAAACAATATATGATTTTTTAAAGTTTTGCGATGAGTTTGTGACGTCAATATTTTTTCATTAGAGTTCCACCATCTTTACTCACCAATAAGAATGGAAAATGGATAGTCTCTGGGCGGGGCGCCGTGGAATTATAGACAGGATTCTGTTTTCATATTTCTGGCCAATAGAATTAAATAGACATACTTGGGCTTGACGGTCATAAAGTGTTTAATTCGTTATTTACATATAAAAATCTTACCATTATTATTTATGTGAGGAAAATAAAATTCATTGTATATTTAAAACAAGAAAGTTAAATACTGTGCAATAATGCAATACTTATGACACTAGTAATCCTATCTTACTCGTTTTGATGAAATGAACTCTACATAAATAATAAATGTACTATGAAGGTATGAAATAATAATAAAAAGAGTAAACTGCAATTGATATAAATTAATGCTCATAGCAACAACTCTTCCGATAAAAACAACAGTTATTCGTTCAGAGCAGCTTTTTTCCTAGTGTCATGTAAAATTATAGCCACTGAGCGAGTCTAGGGTGTGGAGGATAATTGTTTGCAACAAGATCTTGCTCGGAGCAACGTAAATCATATTGTAGTTGAACACGACTATTAGAATGGTAATTTAACTTCAAATTTTTAACAAATGACGGGAGATTTTTATGTAATCCATTTAGCCATAAAGGACAACAATTAAATGTAAAGTAATATTTTATTGTGTCACTTCTGATCTGATATATTCGTTCCATCAGTGTTGGACTGACAGATTTTGGCCCACCGGGCAAAATTTTTTTTTTTGATCCCATAGAAAAAATATTTAAAAATCACAAATATTGGTTGCAATAGAAATTCATATATAGCGGAACATGACCCCAGCAGACTATAATTTTAATTTAATAAAAAATCTGATGTGGCCAACACATTACCTTCCGTCAATCTTGTGTATTATGTACAAATCCCATAACAAACTTTCCTGCAAAGGATAAAATTATTTCATAAATAAACTATGCAAATTGCACTTGACACTGACATCATCTTCTTTAGCTTTTCCTATTCGTTAGGGGTCGCTATGTTTTATTTTCTTCTTCCACTCATTTCTGTTTTGCGTGTTGTCCTCATTTAGTTACTTTTCTCTCAAGTCTTCCGCAATACAGTCCTTCCATCTTATCTTTGGTCTGCCTCTGTTTCGTCTACCTTCTATTATTAAGCTATTCATTCTTGCAATATATTCTTCATCTCTCCTCTCCTCATGACATGTTCAAACCAATGTAATCGTCTCTCTTTTATCTATCTAGAAACTTCTATCACTTGAGCCATTTCCCTAATTCTTTCATTCCTTATCCTATCTTTCCGTATCTTCCCCAAAATCTATCTCAACATCATCATCTCTACCACATTCATTTTATTTTCATTGACACTTACATCTGTCAGAATTTTCTTAATAGAATAACTGTTTCCATGGTTATTTCTTAGTTGGCTGATTTAGAAGTTTTAATTTCTTTATAATTCTTTAACTGTATATCCATTGAATATGAAATATGAAATGCAATCAATTCGTATAGATAAGAATATTCTTTAATATTTATAAATAACATTAAATGTCAAAAAATAATATTAAAGTGTTTTTTCAAGAAAACTGTTAAAATCTTCAAAAGAGAGTACTTCCGGTTTACCAATTATAACCATGTCAGGAAGAGGAATATGTAAAAATTGTAATTTTTGGAATTCTGGTATGGAGATATCGCGGCCAAAATTAAGTCACACACACACGAACACACAAATGCGCGCGTGTGCATACACACACACACACACACACACACATACACACACACATACAGATAGTAAAATCGTATTGTAGGGACCTAAAAACGTGCTTATTCATTGAACACTCATTACTGAATTTTTTGACCAGACAAACCTGCTTTACCTAGAAGTGACAGAAGGTATAAAATCATATATTAGCATTTTGTATTAATAAATACAAAATGCTAAAACAAATACATTCTTATATTCGTATTTAAATTTTAATATCTACAAGTATTCAATATTAGATAAAAGGTAAAACTCATTAAATTTTAAAAATAGGTAAATGAAAAGTAGTAATAATTCAAGAAATGTAATTATTATTAAAATACCTAACAACTTTTAACAAGAGGAATTTAATTACGGAAATTGTTGTTTTTAATTTCATTATGTCGTATAGACAACTTATGGTCTAGTCTCTAGTCCATCTGATAAACTATATTTATTTTTTGTATTGAAAAATGCATTAACGCCATTTTTATTTGATGAAAACAAATATTA
Organism: Harpalus rufipes; assembly: GCA_951394225.1. Classification (NCBI taxonomy): domain Eukaryota; kingdom Metazoa; phylum Arthropoda; class Insecta; order Coleoptera; family Carabidae; genus Harpalus; species Harpalus rufipes. The sequence goes on along the minus strand of OX596281.1, from coordinate 15,277,685 downwards.
ATATTCTCCACATCAGAATCAGAGTAAGTGTTGCATGCTATACTGAAATGCATGTTGTGGTTCTTCAGGTGACTCTTGTGTCTTCTATATTAACATTTTCTTATCATAGTTCCTTTATTGTATTGTTTGTTTGTGCAGGTTGCAATTGGCCAATTTGGCACTGTCCTAATTTTTTTTTGAATATCTACTTCAAAAACGTATCATTTTATAGTATTTCCATTGCAAATTTTTAAACATTAGTTATTAACGTGGACAATGTGGGAATATTAAAGTTACTTAATCCTAAAATTGAACGAAAGAACACCCAAATATGGTTAGTGGTACTACCGCAGGAGGAAAAAGAAAGATAGCTGTTATATGTGTAAAGTGTTATGGACTTGCGCATTTATAACAAGATAACTAGATTTTCAAAAGTGTGTATGTGTATGTATGTAAACATTTTTTAGAGAGTATGATCAGTAATAGTTTAATTTAACAAGAAAATATTCTAATAATCTGCGTTTCATTTACAATCATTTTTGCTTCCACAGACTCCGCATTTTGGGAATTTCGCAGTCAATCTTCCATTCATGGATAATTTTTGATCCACTGCCTTTTTTGTTAAAAACTTTTACTTATTTTTATGCTAATTTCCACGTTTTATAAATAATTTCTAATATTTTTTTCTACTTTTTACACTCTGTTCGTGGGAAGAGAAATTACATTCAATATCTTTCTCTCGCGTAATTACTAGTTGTCACCTACATTTACAAATATAATTGAAAGTACTTACCTACTACATGACTGTGTTTGTGATTGTTAGTCAGTGAGACGTGAGGCCGTTGAGAAAAAACGCATCATGCCATCATCTTGAATTCTTTATTGTTTTGTTATTTTAATATCTTTAACTCCCGGTTTCACGAAGCACAGAACAAACTAATTTATTTAAATTAACAAATTCGAATCAATATTATTCATTTTATGGCATGTATACAAGAGCGCCCGCAGAAATTTTCAAAAGATGGTTCCTGAAATAGTTATTTATGTATTAAGGGCATAATTAAAAGATTATAGCACGGGGGAATGTTTAAAGCTCGACGTGTAACGGAGGACTTTTAATTTCCCGAGTGTTATAATCTTGATTATATCCGTGGTACATACAACGTTTTATTTTATTTTCGTTCTCAAAATTCAAAGATTTACTAGGTAGGTATATATAGGTAAAAAATTGTATGTTATTATATTTAAACATTTTACGAGTTATTTGTATTTATACAGAGTTAAATATAAATATATTATGTACATTATGGGAAGGGTTATCAGACGCCATATCACTCAGAGCTATAGTGTAGAAAACCACAAGAACTATTTTTAAAACACATATAAAACACCATTTGTATGTTATATAGGGGTTGTATTATTTAAATATTCTATAACCCTAGTAGTATAAATTTTTGTTGCTTCGTGGCAGCACCTACGTGTTCAAATTCGCTATTTTTATAAATAAATTTAATAAAATAAAATATTAATAAAATCGTGAAAATATGCTTCTCAACGCGCGTTAAATAGGGTGTAAACAGACTTGCATACACCAGTTATATTTTTTGAATGTTACTTATTAACTTGTGTTTGAAAGTGAAATACCTATAACTACTTTTTATAGCTTAGAAAATATATTTAATTAATATTTACCATAATTACTACACGAAAGAAAGATTTTGCACTATTTTCTATCAATTTTTATGAATGAAATATATATAAATTAATTTAGAAACGAACACATGATGGTACTAGAAGTTTCGATTTTATTTTACCTAGAAATTAATTAAATTATCAATTTAAAAATTACGAAATGGGGACATTGAATGTTTTTACATTAAACCGCATTAATTTAAAATTATTTTGTGACAATAATACATATTAATTCCTTTCGTCCGAGAAAAGTTTTTCGACTGGCGGTATCCAAAAAATGAATTTATTATGTTGTCTGACATTTATCTATAAACCACAATTTTAATTTATTTGTATATCTGTTTCTTGGCAACTTTATAGGCGCTCATTTGATTATAATCGATAAATATAAAATTGTAATAAATATTTTTTATTAAATTTATTGTTCTTTTTTCTTCTTTAAAATCATAGATGGGGCTGAACCCCATTTTGCCCTCCTCTGCAGACGCCCATGCATGTATACTTACTGTTCGATTGTCATTTGAAGGAATAAATTTTATTTACTTTGGAAGTAAATTTATCTGTCGTTTATGTTTATAAAACCGTCCATAAATATGTTTTTTAGGCAGCTGTTATATAAATAATTGCTTTTCGTATTCTTTGGTAACCGTAAAGTATCACTCTTATTTTGATATCATCAAAGACTACTTTACGGCCGCATTTCCTTTACGAACTGAATTGTTAAATGCTTGTTTAAAAATAGCAAATAATTTTCGTTTTGTATTCTATGCAGCTTTATAAATTTTAAGCGGAAGTAATGGAAAAATCGTTGACGCTAGTCGCTATCGCTCATTTACTTGCTCAACAAATTAATCATTGTATTTATTTTATTTTCATTTTTAGGGTGCAAATATATGCAATGAGTGCCCGTGAAGTGACGCCTGGTAAACGCCCACACGGTACAAATATGTCATCATCATTATTGAAATCTGTGTACAAAGCAGATTGGCACACGCAGCAATGGGTAATATGCCGTGATGATATATTTATTTATTTTAAATATATTTTGTAAGTAGGTAAGCAAATTATTGTGTGAATGGTCAAGATGGCAGAATGGCGCTCTATAAAAGACATGAATCAATCAGATATGAAATATATTTTTAAATAAAACTTTATAACTTTGTAATAGTCGCCAAAAAATGTTGTGTGCACCTCGGCAGAAAGTTTTTTTTTAATCTCATTTGATTTGCTGACCTCGGCCTTCGCCTTTGCTGCAAACTTCACATTCGGCCAAAAAAAAAATCACTGTTACAACCTTGATACACAAATAACTATTATTGAAATATTGTAGGTCCTAAAAAAATTGTTGTCCGTAAAGGTTCGTAGGCCTACTTTATCTAATGGACAAAGAGGCCCTAAAACATGGTAAGTTAAGGTTGCCACTCGTCCTTCTTTGGGGGGGACAGTCCTCCTTTACCCAATATTTTCCTCAGTCCTCTTTTGCGATGAAAATGTTTTGCAATAATTTGAATATTTAAATATTTTAGTATTAATAATATAATAATTTCGAATAACCGGCAAGACTACTCCGTCTTATTCGGGAGAGAACGATGTATGCGAATACGCCATATGTGGTCACAACTTTTAAAAGAGTCGCACTCTCGCATTTTAGTATTTTTTAATAGTGATGCAACGATACTCGTTTCTGTCGATACGATATCGACCTTTGTTTAAAAATATTATACTGGCATTGATACAAATAAATTTTAGAAGGTAAAAATAAAGGCAAAAGTGAATATTTACTTGTGATATCAAAATTTTACCCCTTTTGGAATGTTAGTAAATGAAATTAACATTTAAAAGATTTTTATTTATAAAATTGTGCGCAGACAAGCGATTTCGCAAATCTGTCTAAAAGAGACCTGTCGCAGTACTTTTGCGCTACTTTTTTCAAATTTGGGTAAAGAACTTCATAGCGCCAGAAAGTCAAAGGTTTGCTTCTCTCGCAATATTTGGGTCTTTCAGATATCTTTTGACTTTTTTGTGGGAATCAGGGGTAACATGCTGGAGGATTGGCCGCATGAAACGAAATACTACGAACCGTGTATCGACAAATAAATATCGCCGATCCTAATAAATCGGTTAAAAGACAATTATCGCCGAAATATCGGTATTGGTTGCATCCATGTAACAAATGCACTTGTCTTTCTGGGGTATTTCCGAAATAAAAATACTCTTTTCTTGCAAAAACAGACGATATTGTATTATAGACTTTAAATGGTCCATGACGTCATTTTTTTGTAAATATTTTCCACGGTATAAATATTACTAGAATTTCCTCCTCCTGTTTAAGATAAAGTATGGGTGCACGATATTAAGTCAAATCCAAAACAAGAAATGTAAATTATAATTTAAACAAGTGAAAACACAAAAGAGCGAAATCATACGACATTCATTAAAATTCAAAATGTATAATCGCAGCAGGAGGACTTCAAACAATCGTTGTTCACGAAGAACATTCATCAGAGTCGAAATCACAAGCAAAAGTTGAATCCCGCCTCTTCGAGTGTACTATCCGTTCAAGAAACATTGACCTATGAAGACGACTACGGTAAACCAGTTATCGATGGGATTGATCGATAAAGCAAGCCTGAAGAACAAAAGAAGGTCCGAGAAACATCAACCGACAATTATACATACTCATGATTAATGTTTGGGAATCGGACAGAAGACCATTTTGGAAAAAATGGCCGCCACTTTCTGTCAATTTTAGACATAAATCAAGAATTCTTCATGGTACGCCTACCTGCTTAGGGACCCTGTAGCTCTAAACTTGTTTTTTTATCTGCTACTGTTCCTAAATAATTTTATCGTTTCATATTTTAAAATGTACAACTAACTATAGTTACTATAGGGTGTTTCTCGGATACGGAGTACCTCGATTATTTTCTTTATTATTGGAAATAGAAGAAAATCATTCAAATATAAGTTGTAGTAGAACACGGTGGACATTCAACTTAACCACTTATTGAAGAAAACAAATTTTAACTAGTGGTTCTCAAACTATAAGAAAGTTTTTTTTCTGAATTCAATCATATAATCAATTTATATCCTATCATAACAAAAATATTGAAAAAAATTCAATGAGGTGTTGCAAGATTTTTTTCTTCTTTCGTTTAATTCAGGGGTGCGCAAGTGTGGCCCCTTTTGATGTTGGAAGGTGGCCCTTTTGAAAAATTATAAAATAAACAAAAATCTCATTTAATTCGAAAAAATATAAATAAAATTAAATGTTACAGCCTTTTGGTATAGAATTCAACAAAGGTTTGACAATCTGAATTTTATAAAACGCCTCTGCCCAAATAGAAGTAATAATAGTAAAAAAATAGTTTTAGTAGTGGTTCAAAACGAAGAAATAAGACTGAAATCGTTATAAGTGAATATGTCCCCTTGATCTATTACAAATTTTATTTGAACAATTTTCTTCTATTCCTAATAATAAAGATAAAAATCGGGGTGTCCCGTATCCGTCGTGATTCAAATGTTGTAGTTCGTCACATCAAAATATTACATTGTAGATATTCTGAAAATAAATTTCACATATTTATTTTAATGATTTCTGTTATTAAACAATATTATTTTAGTTTCCATACAAAAGAATAAAATATTGCACAATATGTAATCACTTTTTCACTTCATTAGATGTTTTATGAAAAACATATGGCCAATGTTCGGGAAGGCCATTATCTCGAGGAAATTCAAAAGCTAAGCCATAAAATCTAAATTCGGTGCCGGAAATTAAACGTTTGGGAATGGATGAGTCACATGACGGTCCAGCGCAGCTAGCAGCCGACTGTTTCCACAGCCTCCCTTGAGCATAAACAGAGCTATAAATCCATTGAAAATGTCCCCCTTATTGAATTAAGTATATTTCAGTTCTAGGAAATAGATTTAATGACTTATAGGAGTGGAATTGAGAAAAGTGTACATGAATTGGGTGGAACACAATATAATGAATAAAAATATTGATTTTGAGTCTTATTTGGGGTAAAATTATTTTTTTACCACAGTACATAATAGTTATTTGTGTAACAAGGTTGTAAAAAAGAACTTTTAAGCCGAGAGCACACAACATTTATTTCAATATTTTTATTATATATTTGTATTTGTGTATGTAATGCCATAAGCTAATAATAATAGCGACAACGATTTTTCCAATACTCTCTCTTAAAATTGATAAAGCTGCATGCAATATAACACTAAATTTATTTGCTATTTAAATAAACATTTGACAATTCAGTTCGTAAAGTAAATGCAGCCGTAAAGTAAAAGCGGCCGTAAGGTAAATGCGGTCTTAAAATAGTGTTTGACATATGTTAAAATAAAAGTGATACTTTACGGCTGCCAAAGGATACGTAAAACAATTATTTATGTAACAGTTGCCTAAAACAAATTTTGAATTTTTTTGTAGTTTTGTATTGGAGCGTACACTAGCAACACTTGCAAATAGGACAAATTAACTATCTATAATTTCTGAAACAAAATTACACATACGTGAATATTACAAAAAAGTCAACTGTGTTATTTATTTTGTGAAGAACAATTTTGTGAGAATAATATTTATGATATTAGTGAGTAAAGACATTATGTATTTCTGTGATTTGATAAAATGTCATTTTTAAAATGTTACTTTAATCGAAATTTAAGGTAGAAAATACTTTTTTTTGTGTTCCCCTGTATATAAATAATTTAAACGTTTTAACAGTTGTGCGTACTAATTGTGATCATAAAATTTAGTAAGCAATGTTTAAATTATAATTAATGTAGACTTTTATTAATCTTTAATATTTGTACACACAAAACCGTTAGGTAAAACGGTATCTATATATATTATAAAACTTACAATAAGCTTATATTTTAAGGCGTTAGAGAACGTTACTAGCCAAGATTTAATTCTTTAAAGCTTACAATAAAATTTATAACAATGCCAATAATAAACACTGGATTACACTTTCTCAAAATGAGGTCAGAAAAAAAATACATCTTGGCGAATAACCAGGCATCATTAGTAGAGAAAATAAATCTTTTAACTTACATTTTTTACAAAAATAGTACATATTTGGCAGTATGGAACATATTTTTGGAAGTCAAGCTGGCATACAAAAGCATTATTGACTAAATTTTCGGTTATATCTTATTACATACAAAATATTTTTATCATATGGCACGCACCAGTGAGCCAACATATAACAAAATGAAAACTCACTGGTGTTTTGCACCTTTCGAGCACATAAACACAGCACAATTAATATTATGCATTTAGTTATATACATTTGGTGTTATTGTACAGTGAATGAATCAATAATTATAAAGAACAATATACAATAAATTGTGCGTATATGTATAAATATTCTATTACTGGTATAAAATTTACATGAGATTATAAATATACACAAAATAGACAAGTAACTACTCACAAATATATTACAATAGGCATTTTTAGGTTTTTTTTTTATATAAAGATGCTCATTTTAAATGGGCCATCATTGCTATCCCGAGAACTATAAGAGTTACAAAGACGGTTAAATGAACAAACAATTTCTATTTCACAAATTTAAAGAAATAAAAATAAATATATCATCACGGCTTATTATTCATTGTTGCGTGTGCCAATCTGTTTTGTACACAGATATCGGTAATGATGAAATATTTGTACCGTGCGGGCGCTTACCAGACGTCACCTCATGGGTACTCAATGCTGGCGGGGAGAGTGCACCACAGGGGTCAATTTTGTGCTATTAAATTCGTAGTAATTTATGGCGTCAGTCGGGATCGAACCCGGTCCCCAGATTCGCGATCAGATACTCAGGGACACGGCCACGACATCCCATTAAGAAAAGAACAATATTTTTTTCGATCAGTGGTTTTCAAAATATGGGACCTATTTTTTTAATTATAAATGAGAACATATTTTGTATTTGCTCATTCGTTAGAGAATTTAATTCTGAATTTAGTAATATAATATTTTTATACCCTTACATAACGATTTTTTTGAGAAAAACGCATATAAATTTTTACATTAATATTATGTTTGCATTGACATTTATGATCAATTAAATGAACAAAATATTTACTTAATTCTGTCAGGGCATTCTAATTCTATGTAAGAAAAATAACATGTATTCATTTTTACTGTTCATGGTATTCTTATTATAGCCATATTTTAATCAAATTAGTATAAAACTTTATACGCATTTTTCTCAAAAAAATCGTTATATAAGGGTATAAAAATACTACATCACTGAATTCAGAATTAAATTCTCTAAGGAATGAGCGTTTAAAATAAAAAAGTTAGGCCCCGTATTTTGAGAACCATTGATCGAAAAAATACTGTTTTTTTTCTTTAAATTTATCTTGTGAAATAGAAATTGTTTTCCCATTTAACCGTCTTTGTAGCTCTTATAGTTCTCGAGTAGCAATGGTGGCCCATTTAAAATAAACACCTTGTATTATAAAAAATTGAAATTACCTAAATTTTTATTCTTTATTATTGAAATTATAGCGGTAATGTTCTGACATGTGACGTGACATCACTACGGCAAAAGCAAAGAGAATAATTAAAATACACTTGTATGGTACTGTTGTGATGTCGACGACACTGTTTCACATAAAACTGTTTAATTTATATTTATATATCCAAGCTGATGACTTGGATGGCCTAATCATACGTCCGCCATCTTTATTCAAAACGACGGGAGGTTTTCAGAAGTCATAAATTTCTTATTCATTTAATTAGTCTTTTACTTAACGCCTCACGTACGAGAAGAATCGTAAAATGATTTATTACTTTCAAATCTTGTATCACGAATATGCAAATTGACAGGAAGCGAGTGAACTACAGGTTGGTAGTTTACTAGAAATATATTTGCACTGTGCAACTGCCACGAACATAATTATTGTTGAAACAACTGCTATTTTATTACAGCTCAATTTGGACGTATTTCTCAAATATAAGGCAAAAATTTGCACCATTATTTTGCCGGTATTATCAACACATTCGAATTGAAAATAGACCGTTTTTTTTCATAAAAAAATATTACAAATTGTAGAACATATTGTTTATATTTGAAGGACAGGACATTATTTACTTACACTCTTCTTGGTTTAAGAATACAGAGTAGCTTGTTATAGGGAGTCATTTCTTTGCTTGTGATTGGTGCAAACGTGAGACAGTTTAAACTGTTCTAACATTACATAAATATTGCAACTTTTTTTACTATACATTATTTCACGTAAGAAAATAGCGTTGGCTTAAACAGGACTATAAATTCTGCCCTTTGATTGGTCAGAATACAAACCTAGTTCACAAAAACGAGAAAATAAAATACCATCTGTTATCAAATAAAATCTACAGAATTAAATGATGTTTAACCATGTATTGTTGTAATTTTCAATATCCAGGTGTTATACATTTGTACAGATAAAAATATTTATTATTGATAGAGTTTAGTTTCACAAATTTAAATGATTCCAGCTCCAAACGATGTGTCTGAAGATGTTTAGATTATTATAATATTATTATCTCATAGAAATAGAAATTAGATTCGTATTTATTCTCAAAATATTGCTGCGTGAATCGGTCTCATCAAACTCCGCCCACAACTGCAATCTTAAACCAAAAATAGAGTATAGATATTTTTTCCTGTGCAGTAATAATGCCAAAAAATGAGGTATGCGATTTATAACCAAAGTACATTGGTTTTACTTAATTTTGTTTTCTTTCTTGCATGCACTACGAAATTGAAAATAAATTGAAGCAATTTAATTCCAATGGTCTCAAATGGCAAAATAATTATTTTTGTAACAAGTGCGGGAAATTAATTTAATTCCGTGATCTCCCACCAAAAATTTAAAAAGAATTCTAAATTTTTAACATATCTGCTATTTAAGCGGCTATGTATGGTAGTTTTAACCGATTATGACAACAAATAAAACAAAAAAAAGTTTTTAATTATTCCCCGCGTTCATTTCAAATTTGAAACACTTATTTTACGCACGATCGTAGATTTTATTTTTATTTTTAACGAAAATGTGAAACAAGTCTAATGTTTAGATATGGTACAGTATTTTTTTTTAAAGACGTCCGATCAAGGTCATGTACAAATTGTATGAATTAATATTTTATCTCCGTCCACTCTGTCAAATTCAGTATTGTTGTTTGTTTTAATGAGGGTACATAAGATACTACTGTTATTTTATTATTATAAAAATATGGTACAGTAAAAACATTCAAAATTCAAAAATAAGTCAACTGGTAAGTTTATTAGCAAATCGATGGTGAAGAAAGGAAACCTCCTATGTCAAATTTTGACCTTTTTACCATTTTATGTTAATAAAATCTACAAAATTATTCTACATATGGTGCAGTTACCTCCTATATCAATATCGTAGTAATATAAAGAGAAAAACATACTTCTTGTAGGGCATTGAAAACATTTTGCTGCGAATTACTCCCAAGTCATGCGGTATACAATATAGGAGTCTATGAATTAAAAGTTTATTTAAAATTTATTGTTACATAAATTCGGATGATAATTATTAAAAGCTTAATGTTAGCTATAATTTTATTTGTAAAAAGGTTTTTTTTATAAATATGTTTTTTTAATGTTTTGAATAATAGCGATTTTTGACATAGGAGGTTTCCATTCTACACCATCGAAATGTAAAGCCAAATATGTGAAAAATAAGATACTGACTTAGTGTCAGTGACATTGACAGAAAATAACGTTATTCGTTCGGCTATGAATCAAGGTAATATATCTGAAGTAATAAATAAATTTTACAGTGAAAGTACTGTCACTGTCAACAACGAGCATCGTTTTAAAATGGAATGTCCTAACTTAGTTAAAACAATTTGAAATTTCGAAAGACAAGCGTTTTATATTCATCCTAATCGCATACGCTTGCAGTCTTTGCAAATGACAGAGATAAATGTATGCCAATTGGTTAATTCGCTCATGATATAGATGACCTTGATCGGACATCTTTAAAATAATTAATTGTATGTATAAGAGACGTTTAGGATCAAAAAAATTAATTTAGATGTGGTTGGATAGTAAAAATTCATATGTGTGTACCATGTACTGATTTAAACAAAATAAATAAGCATATTAATAAAACAAAAATTTGCATCTATCCCTATTGTTTGCTACAAAATCACTTTTTGTTAAAAAACTTTAAAACAAAAACAGCACTGAATTAAATGTTTCATTTATGTAAGGTACCTACCTATCCATGTTACTTTTTGTTGTACCTATACTGTACTCTCCATTTGTAGTCACCGATAAATACTAAAATATAATTGATTCTCTTATCTCTGAGAAATGTATCGGAATTTCAGTAATAATTTCCAATTCAATCTGTGTCGATAATATCGATAGCAATGTTTGATATTAACAATTTCTGCAAGCGTATATATTATTGCAATTATTTAATCTAAACTAATTACTGTGTCAGTATAAATAGCAATTCGCACATAATGCGTAAAATTGGTTGCTCTTTGCATTTATTTGTACATATAGAATTCTACTTAATTATCTACTACCATTTGCAGAAAATATAATTTCATATGGAATATTTTTGCCATTTCTTGCACATTAGAAATGTAAATAAACACATTTATTATAATGTAAAGGATATTTACAATGTATGTATGTATATTCAGAGTTGTTTAAATTATATGCTATGAAATTAACTTTCATTTAACGTTCTGAACACTACACAATTTTATTTTCTACATTCTAGAAGACTCATAAATTTGTGCTTGTTACTTGAAACATTTTATTTAACCATAATACGGCTTCAAAATCATATTAGTTCAGCCGTCATAATATTTTACCTTAATGCCATTCCATATATTACAAAAAACACAATAAATATTTTATTCTTATAAAAATTATATTATTACCGTAAAATATACAGCTTAAATTAACAACAAAAATAAAATAGTTTCGATAATAATTAGGTTTCAAACTAAATTAAATTAACTAGAACGGAATCAGAATAGTTCGACCACTATTTTAATATTACATTGCGCGTCCTTCATTGGCCATAACGGCTTTAATTTTATTAGTCATTGTATCAGTGCCATTTATAAAATGTAGCTTTCTCATCCCCCTTCCAGACACATAACCCGAAAGTACAACACTAGCAGGACATTTCACTTTTTTAATCAAACAGTCTGTCTGGTATGTCTCGGAAAAATTACGCAATGCAATACACGTTTTCTGCAATCTCCCAGGCAAACTTCAAATTTGGACTCATGACGCCACTGTTCTTGAGTCCAATCTTTGTGATTTTTAGCCCATTTCAACTTAAACTGTTGCAATTTTGTAAACAAAGGGTTTTCTTTGTCCTAGTGAAACATACAAAATACTAATAATCTTTTTTAACAGAGAAATCGCAAAAAATAATTGCCTTATAAAACTTGTATCCTATTTATTTTTCTTATAATGGTAGATACCAAAATTTGTTTTCCGATCATTTCTCGAGCATTTGATCGGCAATTTTGTTTCACAATTTTCCGTAAAGCTCGATTATCAGCATAGAAGTTGACGGTGGACGACCGGTTTTTTTCTTTCCATATTTCCATTTTCTTTAAACAAGTTAATAATACCTTGTACTGTCAACCGTGGAATCCAATGTTTGTAAGAATAAAATATTTATTGAGTTTTTAATAATAGTTTTTTTTATCGAAATGTATAAAACCCAGTAAAACTTGTTATTCTGTTGTACAATATAACGACTAATATGAAAATTGTAAAGCTTGGATTTTTTTTACACAAGATGTTAATTATTTGGTTTAATTTAGAGCAACAATAAATCAAGCTGAATATAGTTACGTAACAAAAAGTGTAAGTTTCTTTGTATAAAAGAAAAACATGAGTAATAAATCAATGGGTTATAAACAATTTCCTCGTATCATGTTAGCAAACTACAAAAACTGTTCAAATAATCAGTTTGCTGTACCCTAAAGCTATTTCCTTCAGAAAAATTCAAACACTTCAACGGTTAAATATGTGATTCGCTTTATAAAATTATACACTCCTCAGAAACCATAAATCTTCAGCGATGTAATAATGGTTATCCATGATATTCTCATTTAGCAGTCGATTAAATCGAGACTAGTTCATATAGGTTATAATTACATCAAGAAACACACAGAACACAATTAACAAGATCGATATCTTTTAATCAGTATTTAAATTAAACTTCTTGGTTGTCAATATATGACTGACATTTACATGTACGAATCGTTTTCGTAATATGTTAGGTCTCTATTACACTACAAAAACTAGTGTCAAATTCATAGGCATATCTAATGAAACATGAAAATATGATTGATAGTGCCAGTGACTCATTTTGCAAGATATTTGTTTCTGGCACGAGTAAAAAATGATAATTTGTGAACTGTTTTTTTGGCAGTATTGCTTGGTCAGTTAAAAGTTAAAAGTACAGACTCTTTAATCCGAACCCACGTTAATCCAAACAAGGACTCTTTTAGATAAACTTTGGGATAAAATTTCTCCAAACGCAACAAATAGCCTTGGAAAAATTAACAAATTTTATTTTAGTTTCTAGCCCCTGAAGTGATAACTATTTCAGTCTGAGATTGCAACTGGTGCATGTGTGTAGATACATTGTTTAATAATAATTATTTAGTATACAAAACGATAAAGAAATACTTTATCGACAATTGGAGTCGATAGACTCTTTATCGTCATCTATAATATATTATTTTATTTCGTACCTGATGTTTTCGATATTAAAATGTCAAGCCGCAACTATATTCCCAAACTTACTATCAGTAACATTACGCGCGTTTGTCAAAATTATAAATTATAACTTTTTTTACATTATGCATTATTATTATTTTTATAAAGTGTAGATAAAAAGTCAGTGTAGATAAAAAATTACTTTTTCTACAGTCTACGTAGAAAGTAGCCATGCTCTCTTTTGTCAACGCAAAATATCACTTTGTCGCTCTAGCGCGACAACTTATTAATTGAGTAGTAGTGTAAGTACAAAGTGTACATTTTATTATTTTTTGTTAGGGTGGAGGACCCCACTGTGGCGACTGTACAAAAAATCTTGTGTGTTTCGAGCGCAAATGTACATTGTCGATTTCGAGAGAACAACCTCTCAATCGACAATATCCTATTTTGCGCTCTTAATACACAAATAGCTATTATATACTCGTACTGTTGATGTTATATTGTTGCTTTACAAAAAATTAAAATAAACGCTCAAAGCCTATATTTAACATTAGGTACAAAATAAATAATAATACATAATATTTCGGCGAGTAACGATTAAAGACAGTTTGACAGTTACATCCCAATTACAGACTAATATTACATAGCAATATGAAGAGGTATTGTAAATATATGCAAGAAAAAAATTAAGAGTAATAATAATTACGTTTATTGTTTCTATTTATTAATTTCAGCATTATTTGTTCTCTGAAGTACTGTAATAAATATTTCAAAACTTTCTAAATTGACGTTATTTACACTTATCTATACAAATTCAGTAATCCGAACAAATCGTTCATTCGCAAACCCACTTATATTTAGCAGTTCGGATTAAAGGGTCTCTACTGTAGTTCGATAATTTCGTTGCTTTGATATTTCACTAAGAATAAAAATTTGGTTGACAACTATTATTAAAGACAACATTAGGTGGTTACGGTTATTAGTTAAATATTACATTAATCTATTTTAAAATTTTGTCCTAATTATTTGAAATTGTTAAAAATTTTGATATAAAAATATACTAGCGTATTGCCAAATGTTCTACAAAACTACAAAAAATAATTCGGCACAATTTTGACTTTGAAATTTTTATAATTGAATGACTTACAATTCTTTTACCTACTGAATTATTAATATTTATATGTATTCAACACCAGTAAAATTCGTATTTTGAAAAAAATATTACCTCACAGGCTCTTAAAGCAGTTGTGGAGAGAGTACTACACGAATCATTTTGTGAAAATTGAAATTTTCAAGTTTGCCCAAACCACAACCGGCCACAAAACTTAAATAAATTATTAAATAAATTTTGAATTTAATGTGAAGGATTGATAGTGACTATGAATTAAAAATTACAAGCGATAATTACAGCAAAAGATGAGGCGACACCTTTCTGGTGGTACTAAATTTTATTTAAATATTATGAGGGCTTTTCCACAAAAATCGAACAAGTTGAAGATTCCAGTTTATGACGCTATATCATTCGATTCTGGTCGCGTCACGTTGTGAAAATCAAAATTTTATCAAGAATCAAGCAAATGATGAATCTATATAAAAAGCTGTTGTTACAAGCACAATACCTCTCGCCATATCTATTGTTACATTTAACATTTCTTGTACACACACAAAATTCTAATTTTATATAAACAGATATTTTCATAATTTGAAATTCATTGTATGAGGAAGTTTTTTTGTAGGTACTCTTCAAAATGTTCGAAATACTTCCAATTCATTATTAATTAATACAATAAAAAAATATTAAATGTACTTTCCAGAAAAAGTTTTTAATAATGCCAGTTTTAAAATAGAGCTTATACTACCGCCCAATAGGTATTATACCTATACATATACTCTACACTGAACTTTTGACCTGACATTTTCCATTTATCTGTCAATTCTAAACATTTAAATATCTTAACCGGTTTCCATGGAATTGTTTGGGTATCGAGATTTATTACAACCACGACTACAAAGGGATCATTTATATTTTTTTATCTTTAAATCTATGAAAGATATAATAAAACATTTAAATTCGTAAGATTGAGAATTTAATGTTCTTTATCATTAGTAATACCAATTTTTAAAAAAATAATAGTTTTTTTTTCAGAAACTACTACTCTCGGTTGTTCAATTGTTACCAAAACCTTTTCAGCTCTTCCCAGTAATGTCAGATTGAGGAATACGTTGTTAAACAGATATTAAATGAAATCGCCCTTCCAAGATTATCGTAAAATGTTAAAATTGGATCTTAAAACAAGCTTATTAACTAAAATCTGGATATGCGATTTGAACGCAATCATTGGTCCGAATTACGAACCCACTTTCATAGAGCGCTTTTGTTAAAAGTGATGTTTAACCTCACAAGAATATAATGTAAAAACGTGTTTCATAATAGCGCTATTAGTATAATAGAGCGTTCGTAATACGAGCTATTGTATTTTTACGCGAAATTTCTTCTTGTTTTATGAAAATTTTAATTTTTGAACATGTTCGATTTTTGAAAAAATCCCTCAAGAATTGCTTGTTTAGTTGATATTTTTTATTGACAAATGAAACTTGATTTGAGTGGCGAACGAATTTTACTGACATAGAACTTGAATATAATTCATATACGTCTAGCAAGAATTAAAAAAAATATTTTATATCCTTTATAATAAAATATTTCTTGCAAAAATCATTTCGCCGTCCATACACAATAATTATACATGAGAGTTTCTTAACCTCACTTGAAAATTTCGGCCATAAATTTTACTTCCATTTTCGTCGAAAACATCGTAAATAGTCGATAGTTCGGTGAACGAACTATTTGGACACTATCCAAGTTTATGAATCCGTAAATTCGGAATTTAAAATGACAAATAAACGACCCAATAAAGCTAAAAATAATCCCACTTCGTATCTTTCGTTTGCAGACTCGTTACCTCGTTTACAGAAGACGGCGTGGTTAGATTTTTATTTGTTTCGTTAGGCGATACGGTCTGCTGAATACGAATGTGTTATTATTTTGTTAACAGTAGATGTTGGTTTAACTAACGAGTGTTTAAAATACACTGATGTTAGAATACAAATTGGGTGAATAGAATATTTGAGCAATTTTGAAGATCAGAATTTGATACATCGCAAAAATGTAAAACTACTCAGAAATATATTTTTTGTTATAAAAAAGACAAATAACTTGTGAAAGATTTAAAATTTACTTTAAAATAAAAGACTTGTTAATGCATAATCATAAAAATGTAAAATTTGTCTTAAAAATATGTTAATACACAAAAATAATAAATTAAATATAAAAGAACATTCCATAAACAGAAAAATATTACTAGACGACTAGCTCTACTAACCGGTCTTTTTATTTATACTGACTTTTTTTGATAATCTTATTACTGTATTTTTAACAGATGCTGTTGTAAGTTATTTACAATTACAGCTGTTATAATGTTACAGTCGTGACTTAAATTATTACCAAATGCAGCAAAATTAGAATGAAATGTGTGACGACAAACACTTTTTTTGGTTTCCAAATAAAACAATTTAAAACAAATTAGAGGACATTACTGCAGCTTTAGACAAAATACAATGCTGCGTGAAAGAGAAAGACAGAAAGAAGAAACACGTTGTAATTCAATTGTCAAGTTACGAGGCGTAATTGTTTATCACGTGGCAACTGTCAAGTCTGTGAAATCATCACCATGTCACTATTATTATAATTTTAAATGAAATGTAAAAAAAATATTGATAAGCTATGCTCGCTTTTATAATAAAAGTAATAAATAACAGTGACAAAATCTAGAATTCAGTAGTAGGTAAATAAAATTGAACTTTAGGGGAAAAAAACTATATAATAGCGATGACACCGTTTTGCAACTAAAATGAAGAACTGAACTAATGAAACTAAATTAAGAAGTTGCTATTGTCAACTTTTAGATTAATTTTATAATTTCTCTCTAAATAAGAAAGATGACTAATCAAGGTCACTTCTTCGAAGAAAAAGTAGGTACTCAGCACTTTATACAGCAGTAGCGTAGCAACATTTCATGTTCGAAAAAGACAGATTATTTGACGTATGTCTGTCATTTATGGTTGTGACAGATATACGTAAATGATATGACATTACTTTCTAACACACTACAAATAATAATGACGTATGTCGTAGAATTACAGATATCTAATTATTTACTTCACTGACCTCTATTAATGTTTACCCGGTGACGTTGACGTTTAAATTAAATTATTATTCCATGGTTAACGTCAAGTCTATGTTTTTATGTTCTCCAAAAACATAGGTGAAGAACATACATTTTTAAGACAGGCATTATTTAAAAAGAAACATAATTTTGAAATAATACTTATTGTTTTTAGTTAAAATGTATCCATAAATATTTCATGTTGCACGCCTATGCGTACGAAATGCAGTAATATTATATCAGACCTTGAATAGTCATCTTTCGTGAACCAAACTACCGCAAATTTCACCTAAAAAAGTAAGTTTGCACGAAATGTCAAACATAAAATTCATAATTTTAATTTACTGCATAATCAACGTTATTTTAATTTAGTTTCTTAATCTAGTGGATTAATTTAATTTTATAATTTGCGTGTTGCATAAACCACATTCTAAACACTAGAACTAGGTGATGTCATGTATTACTAAGATACTTTTTTCCCTAAATAGAATCGAACTTTTTTTTTGTAAAAATACGTCCAATGATTACTATTATTTCACTGTGATCCTGAATTAATAATGTGCAAAACGCAATTTTTAACATTTTTTAAATAAAATTTGTAGGTACCCAGTATACGGATAATAATATTTTATTAAAATTTGTTTGTGGTCACATACTTCATACTTCGTTGCAAATTGTTAATTTTTCGTTAAATTAATTATTTTTACATAAAAATATAGTCATACAATTCTTAAAATATTTGTTCAAATTATACATAAAATAATCTCAGTCCTTATACGTATATACAATTCTTGATCAATTGCAAGAACCAAAAAGCACTTTTCTCTTGTTCCAAAATTTAAGTACAAATATAAAATAATTTTTGAATTTTCAAAGGAAAAGGCCTTTCAAATTTCAGTCTAACAAATCTAACATTTTGATCATTGCTTTTAGTCCTTACCTTCTTCAAAATCATACAAAATATGTACACCATTTTCACACATAAGCTTCAACATTCTTCCCTCTGAATCTATTTAGGAAGACTTTCCAACTGTGTAGGGTCTTTCCAGACCATATCCAGAAACTGGAAGTAATCCCGACGATCATACACATCAGGTATTTAATCATAAAGACTAAAAATTCTGGCTTTTTTCCTATATGCCTCCTACTCTGTCCAATCGGACATGGTATGGCATATTTCATTTCTCTCTCACACATCTCGTGGTTCCAAGTGATCATCCAGGAATCAAAGTAGGTTTGCTCATAAAATAGACAAGCTAGGACAATCAGGGCAGGAACAGTGTATAGGACACTGAAGATCCCTATGCGGATCATCAGTTTTTCCAGCTTGTCGGTGCGGGTTCCATCGTGTTTCATCACGGTACGAATACGGAAGAGAGACACGAAGCCGGCTAGAAGGAAGATGGTTCCCAAGACGAGGTAGACACATAAGGGACTGAGGACGAATCCGCGTAGGGCTTCCACGTTCCACAGGCCTACGTAGCAGACGCCGGTTAAGATGTCACCTGGAAAGAAAATTAAATGCTGTTAGTTATAATGAATGTAACAAAAGTTTTGAGAAAAAATTAAACCTATTCATCAAATAGAAAGAATTTTTACCTTCTGTCACCTATAGATAAGGAAGGTATTGTCTGGTCAAAAAAATCGGTGGTGAGTTTTTAATGAATAAGTACGGTCTAGAGTCTCTAGAATACGATTTTACTATTTTTATGATGATGCCTGTATGTAAAGTCCGTTTCCATAATTTGATTCTTACGTCTTCAATTGTAACCATATGATTCAAATCACCAGGGAGGTAAGGAATTGATGACGTCATGTTGTCCGGCGAAATCATCTGATTTCCGTAGTATTCACACAAATCAAAACTAAAAATTGACAGTATATACCGTGTAAATATTATTATTTGTCAAAATTCGAAGTATGACATTTATTTCGCAATAATAAATCAATTGAATAATTATGATGTAATGTCAAAACCGACAGTATTATTATAAATATAACCTATATTGTGTCAGTTTTGTTATTCATCAAAATTCGAAGTATACATAGTTATTTAGCAGTAATAAACTAATTGAATAAATACGATATAAGTATAATGGATGAAATATAGGTACCTCTTTTTATTGTCTAAAAGCAATATGTTGGAATAAGTGTCGGCAATCTTAGAAACACCGTCTTTGCAATAGCAAAATACACAATATAATTAGATAAAGAATTAAGAAAACTACCAACACATAACGAAACACAAATTATCAACGCCAAAATCATCTTTATCACATGATTGACGGAACGACATGAATATTCAAATAATTCAAATATTTGAAAATTATATTTGTTACCGCGGTTACAATACAGCTTCTTTTTCATTTTTTGCCGTCGGTTGGACGCATATATCCCTCTGAAACACCAACGATAATGAGATAGGAAATAAAAGTCTCATATATGCCATGTGTGTATAACAAAGATGATTGATAAAACTTTAGTAATTCTTGCATCAGAAATTAATGATGTGGGGATCAACTCCGAAATACATAGTGTATGTATGCATGTATGGAACAAGTCACAAAATTATATAGAAATAATACTCATTATAATTATAATAATAAAAGTGGAAACTTCAACGCAAATTCGACAGAAGATTAAATAAATTTATTAAATGGAAAAATATTCATTGACTGTATAACAGTGGTTTTCCAAAAGAAAGTGTTTTAAGAGATTTTTAAAAGAGTTTTTATTATTTTGACTTCTTATAATTGCTGGTAGTTTATAAAAAATATTTGCACCTACAGCTAAGAATGTGGATTTAAGTAGCTTATGCTTGATCATAGGAACTTGAAGTAAATCATATTGTCTTGTATTATGGGAGTGTGTACGTGAGTTATTCTGAAAATTGTCTTTGTTATTAAAAACATACAAGCATGTTTCAAAGATATATAAAGAGGTCAATATTAAAATTTTACATTGGTAGAATAACTGTCTGCAGGAAGTTCTGCGGGATACCTTTGCAATAGTTCGTACTATTCGTTTTTGGACAATAAAAACGTGTGTAGACGATGACGCTCCCCATAGCCAAATTGCATATCTAAGTCTGGATTCAACAAGTGCATGATATTAAGTAATAAGCTGTGGTCTGTATGGTATGGTATGGTAGTGGCGTTAATAACCAGGCAGCTCCACTTTTTAGCGAAATTGTGTTTCTTGTATAAATATGTTACTAATACCATGTTCCATCTTTAGGTGGAAGAATCAGATCTCTTTTATGCATTCTCATAGAGCTATAACAAAAATAGATCTACCTGTTCGAAAAATATTGTGGCAATAACAAGGTATCTCCTGGAGCTACCTGGTTTTTACCGTTATTGTGATTTATGTTCCGAATTATATATTTTCAGTAATCTTTAAAAAATGAAGTTGCCACATCTTCAATTCCAAAAATTATATTTTTTTCGTATTCCTGAAGTTTACAGAAAAAAGAAGAGGTGATTAGATTTTGGATATATTTGGTCAACCGGAAGTACTCTCATTTGAAGATTTTAACAGTTTTTCATTTATATTATTATAAATATTAAAGAATATTATATTCTCTATACGGTTTGTGTTCGTAATTTGTCACGTATACTAACTTTTAATGACATACTGTTGAAAATAATAATAAAAATGTTCCATGTGCACCACCCACGCAATGTTTAGAATTCAGCTTCATTTTTCATTTTCAAAACATTGTTTCTTAATCTTATCTTCCTTCGAAAAGAAAAATGTATTGTACAGAAAAAGATGTCTTCATGATACCAAGAAAAATAATCTTATAACAGAAAAAGAACACTAATTTATGCAGGAAGCTAAAAAGTAACAATATAACCGAATTGTACTGGCAACTGTCATCGTCGTTCCTTTGTTCCGAGAAGACTTTCATTTGTTTTTAAAGTGTCGTTGTTCGTTAAGGATTGTCTTGTATGCTTTTGATGCTTGCCTACCAACGCGAATGGAATAATATTGTATTCAAATGTGTTTTTTGTTTGGACGTTACTTGGAAATCTGAAACCATTAACATTCTTTCTTTTAATGCTGCTACAGGACTGAATCTATGACATTGATATATTGAATATCAAATTTCTTAATATGTTCAGTGTGGATTATATATGACTGCTGTTCAATTTAAGAATTAATTTCTTGTAAATATTTCTTTTATTAAGTTAATTTTTTTTAGTGAATGTAATAAATAAATCGCTAGTTGATCTCTAGAAGTTAATGTCTTTATTATTGATTACATTTCATCGCAATATCTCTTCTTGTTAATATGTTTGATGTTATGTATTTTATTTTATTTAGTAGAGAAAATGACTGACTATGTTGTATTTAGTGAAAGGAAATAATAATACGTTTGAATATCCTAATGATTATAAGCAAATATACTTTATATGTTTCCTACATTTTCAATTTTCTAAGAAATTAATGTAAATATCAATATAAAGAAAGATACTGCTATACAGGTGCCCCTAGAGAGAATGTCAATACTTAAACTACATACAGTAAAAAAAATTGAAAATGTCCAATCAAGGTCATCTACGAATTGTATAAATTAAGATTTTATCTCCGCCCATACTGTCAAATTCAGTAGTGTCGTTTACTTAGTTTTTATGAGAGTACTTAAGATACTATTGTTATTTTATTATTATAAAAATGTATATTACAGTAAAAACATTCAAAATTCACAACTAAGCCACTGTACAATAATATTCCAAATGATAGGAAATCTGACACATAGTACATTTAAAAAACATGTACAAAACTTTTACAAATAACCTATAACTAATAGTTAATGTACGTGGAGACATTTGTATTATTTTTGTCTTCAATTAATTTTGTCTTATATACAATTTTAGTTCTTATATGCATCTGTTTATTGCTCTATATATTTGATATTTTGTTAGACTACATATGTTTTTCTTTTGAATATGCTGGTTAGGTGGAAGAACAACCGTGGCTGAACCTGATTTTTTGTTACTCAATAAAGTAAATATTATTGTTATTATTATTAGCAAATGTAAAACCAAATATGTAAAAAATAAGATACTAACACAGGGTCAGTGTCAGTAACACTGATAGAAAATAACGTTATTCGAAAGGCTATGAATTTAGGTAATATATCTGAATTTTCATGGGTTATAGTTTCCATCGACAGTATATAGAATATTTTATTTCATCCTATATAAATATGTTATTAAAGAAAAATGTATATACATTAGTTAATTAATTTTTTATGATAATCTTGTAACTATAATTTATTTTCACAGTAATTTCATCACAATTTATGAAGTTAATAAATAATGTCAGCTCCTACACAAAAAGTCTCATTAAACCAAAATGAGTTAGTGTAAATGAACTAACATTTCCGAACAGAAAACTAATTTCTATATTAGGAATCAAAGTCAGTAGCCATTAGTTCATTACAGATTACTTTTAGATATTTAAAATCTTAGTCTTCGATTTTAAAATTAACAGCTAATATCCAATTATAGTGCACTGTGCGTACAACAAAAAACCTATTCTATTTTAATTATCTTACTATTTCAGCACTATTAAATTATAATTTCCGTTTTAATTAAGTTTAGTTCCCTGGTAGTTATCAGATGTGTTCATCTCTAAGCATAAGGTACGATAAGAAACACTCTGAAACAAACGAGTACATCTGTTACATACAGTATGTTTGAAAAAGTGGTTACACATTTTTTTCTCGCTTATTATTACAGATACACATTTTGCTTATAGGACATGATATAATCAGTGCAATATTTGTGATTGAAATGTGTAAAAATTGTAATTGTAGAACTTCCGGTATAACCGGAAATGACATCAACTTTGTGAAATTAAAACAACCTATACTATTTTTTTATAAATTTGGATTCCATTTTTTGTCTTTGTCCGACAATACTAATTTTATTAGTGTTAACGTTATTCATTTGTTAAAAATAACTATTTTATTTTGCACGGTTTTAATCGTTGAGATGTAATTTAATACTTATGTGAGAGGGCTATGACAGTAATTGTTTTCATGATATGTTAATAAATTCAATTATTTTTAATTTAATGTTAGAATGAAATAAGAAATTTACAAGTAACAAAACATTTATTAAACATGTCCCCCATTTACATTATAGATACTAAGGATACAAGTTTGATATAGTGTTCATAATGAAACGCGTGTGATGTTAAATCACGAGGCAATGAGCCGAGTGTGTTAATCACGCAAGTTTCATTAGGCTATATCAAATGTGTATCCTTCAATATTTTATCTACAACAGTTTAAATTGATCTTAAAATACATATTTTCATTTAATTTTTGACACAAAGAGAAACATTGAAATGTTCATTCGTAGCCTACGTTATTAATACGTATGGGTGATTTAATGGCACTGAGTATCATTATGAGTTTCATAATAGCACTGAGTGCATTAAATCACTCATAATGACTTTCAAATTGGTGTACTAATTTCATATTAGCGCACTGTCGTAGATAAATACTTTTTAAAGTACGTCTTCTTAATTCACTCATAACATTATTAAATTCTTCAGACGCTTTTCTAAAACTTATGTTATTCTCTCCAACTAATAATAATATCTTCACTTTGTCTTCTATTGTCAGTTCTATTGTGATAAAATACTTTCGTTAATTGTTGATCAACGATATAAGTACTTATGACAGTTGTATTATTATGTCATGAAAACAATTACTGTCATAGCCCTCTCACATAAGTATTAAATTACATCTCATCGATAAAAATCGTGCAAAAGAAAATAATTATTTTTAACAAATGAATAACGTTAATATCAATAAATTTAATATTGTCGGAAAGAGGACGAAAAATGCACTAAAAACTCATCATTGAATTTTTTGACCAAAGACAACAATTTAGATGACTTTTCATAAAATATAGAGAACTTTTCATTGAGTCATTTAGGATATTTTGTGAATCACTCAAACTAATAATGCTGTGAATTTTACAAGTGATAATGAACTGTAAGAAATTAGATGTTTCTCTTGTGCTATACATATATTAACTCCCATTCAGAGCACTATATAATTAAATATTAATTTTAATATTCGCCTATATTGCCTGTGGGTATATGGTATATTTTTATTTTTCCCGATCTAAAATGACTATGGATCATTATAATTCAAGGTTTGTTTTTATATAAGCGTTTTTATTTTAATTGCTAATATCCTCATCAAGAGGTGTCAAAATCTATGAACAAGTTGAATGAAAAATGTTGTATACATATAAAAAGAAGTTTTTTGTTAAAATATTTTCGGTTTTAAAGATAGTATCACGCTAAAGGTTTTTTTATAACTAAATTTTAAAATGTTTACAAAAAATAAATGTAGGAGTAAATGATATTAAACGAGTTATTAAAATGATATGGTTAAAATAAGAAATTACTGTAAATTACTACTGTAATTCTTTTAGACATTCTATTTAATAAAACTTAAAGTCTAGACTTCGTAGGCCCTTATAGATCTGGAGATAGCAATAGTGGACAAAATAAAATGAACACCAGTATCTTTTTGCTTACACATTCCGTTTGTGACAAGGCGAGCAATAACAAATACATAACTTTTTATAATCTTTTCTAAATTATAGTTTCAGGAATAATATTTTAACTTGATATCTTTGTTAGTCAAAATTCTGTTTAGAAATAGTTATCATCTTTTATTAACTGACTGTTTAGTCTAGCTGTCAGAGACATTGGACAGTTATTTGTTGACAATAAAGTCTAGAAGTTATTGCAAGCCTACGTGCAGGGCTGATATTTTGGTATGGATGCCATATGATACCCTCTTCAACCCCTTCTGGGTTTGAGTTTCTGGCGCAGGCTAACCGCCTGCCTGTTGAGATATAATGTATAACTAGTTAGTTTGATTTAGTTATGTTTAGTTTAGTTATCAATAATAATAAGTATAATAGTTAATAATTGATTAGTGTTAGTATAAATATGTGTAAATAAATAAAGAAGTTAGTAATATCAAGAATGCTGTGTCCATAATATAAGTGTGTTCATCGGCCATCAAAGTTAAGTGTAAGTGTATGTGTGTTCGTCCTTCGGTTAATCAAGTCGTGGTCATCGTTGGTAAAAGAAGTGCAAGACCACCATCAGCATAAACCTCTGTAACACACCCTCGTTTTACACATTTCATCTATACACATGGGCGCCGTTTAGGGAGGCAAGGGTGGGCACTTGCTCCTCCCTGGAAGTTAAGTTCAACCAATATTTTCTCTCTTACTTTGTTCTACATTATGTGTATGTCATTAAAGGTAGTATATGAATACTTAATTTAATATTTATTAGTATGAAAAATTCAAGTGCACAATAAATACAGCTTGTGGACATAACACAAGTAATTTCTATTGCAATTTTTCTAATACATATTTCATGTTCGCCCTACCTTAGATTTTGGATTAACGGCGCCCATGTCTATACAATCCACATCTTTTGCATGGATGTTTTCTCTACGTGGGAAGTGGCTTTTTTCTGAAATACTGTCAATTTGATATCTTATCTAATCACTATCTTAGAATTTGTTGTTTTTGTTTTAAACAATGTGTATGATACTATTTAACGTAGAATTGCAACATAAATTTTACAACTGTCTACTTGTAATCGTTTGTTATAGCTGGGTAAACAAACAATAAACATATTTGAAACAAGTTTTGAAAACTTGACTACATCCATCATTATTATGTGCTGCTTTGCACGATCTGTTATAAAACTCACTTGCAGATAATTGTTGCGTGATTTTCGGCCATTTCCCAAGCAGAAAAAATACAGTAATGAAATACTATTACATACTTCGCTTGTTTATATTCATACGATTATATGCCTTATCATTTGATAACATAAGAATGAAATTCGCCTATGTAATTGTACTTAGTTTTTTTTCGCTGCTGTACATGAATAAAATTCCTTCACGCTTATTTTATTTTGGCGTAGAATTAAATGCAAATTTATGTATCCAAGCAAGCGATGACTATATACTAAACAAAAGCAACTATTAAACTTGAATAATAAATTACAGCAATTTTGATTTCATCGCGTAATAACTGAATGTGAGCGTACTACATTACTGAGAAACGTTTATCTCATGAAATTCGAAGCTCAGAAAAAAATAGAGCACTTGTCTCTAATTGTTATTAATAATAGTAGTTTTCGACTAATAAGTGGTAATTTATAGGTACGTGATATTAGAAATTGTTGATACAGTTTTCTTTGTAGCTATAAATTTAAAAAAAAACTTGTTCCTGTAAATCGTTTTTAAAATGAATGGAGAAAAATATTTGTTTTATTATACAGACATATGTAGACATTTTATATTGTTGCTTTCAGAAAGAATGTGGCTAGCAGTGGCGTATTACCCTACAAGTCCTTGAAACCCGGACTTGCCGCGCAAAATATTTAGGGGCGTCGCATGAGTCAAATAACTTACCATGTTTTAAAGCACAGTTGAAAGTGAAAGCCTGTATTACGAGCGCACTTTTATAATAGAGGCGCTCTTATTGTAAACATGCACTCGTAATACGGGCCATTATTGTGGGCTGCACGTGCGACACCTTTAGTAGACAAATTAATGACAGAATTGTCAAAGCGACGAGAAGCTTATTTAGAAGTAAACAAGAACTGTTCTACTTTAGCGAAAACACAAAAACAAACTTGAAGAAAATCAATTGGAAAATGAAGTTCTTCACTTGAAAAACCTACCCGGTATATTATTGGACCACACCTGAACTAGCTCAAGACGCTAAAAGTTAATAATATAAAAGGCGTCAAAATGTGGATATAGCGTTAAGAATCTACTAATTGTTAGGAAGGACGGTCATTTTGAACTCTTAAAGTAATTAAGAGTTATTTAAGATCAAAAGTATTTAACACAAAATTAAATAGTTTAGCAATAATGGCTATAAAAATTGATTCGTTAAATAATCTTGATTTTATAGACATTATTGAATTTTTTGCTAATAACAAAGTTCGAAAAAATAAATTTACTTAATGTCTATGTTTATTGATTTTTTTTCTTTACATTATGTTATTTTCTTTATTTTATTTGATCATTGTTTACTATTTTAGCTTAGTTTTATATCTTCTGTAAGAAAATATTGTTTTTTTGTGATTTTCTGTTACTAAATAACTACCTATATTCTCTATTGTGCTCGTATTTATTCTGCATAAAGTTTGTGACTACTTATTATATCTTAAAAAAAACCTTCGGTCAATTCTGTGTATTTTATACAATTTTCATACATAAATTTTCTTAATAAAGAATTTAAATTTTCAGTAAAATTATTTTAGGACGAAATTATGTAAATTGCAGTTGACACTGACATCTGTTAATTAAAATTATCTGAATATATTAGCAGTTCCCATGGTTATATCATGCAGATCTAAGGGAAGGAGGAGTATTTTGGTCTAACAAATAAAGAAAACTATAAATATACAACCAAATGTGTACATAATTTATAAGTAATAAATTTTCTAATACGAAAAGTGTACTTTTTCAATGTATTCGTATTTCAATTTTTGATTTCGTTGAATCCAAGATTGTTCTTTATTCTTCGTGTACCACTGAAGACAATAAGCATTGTTCTAATTATTGTATTTAATACATCCATTCTGACTTTATTGTCCTAAAACTTGATATTCATACTGTCAGTCATCTTAAATGGCATTACTAGACAAGGGCAGCACTAATCTAGCAATCTAGCTAGTTAAAAATGGGCTACAACAGCTGAACGAACACGCTAGACAACGAACACGCTAGACACGGTTAGGTATACTCGTATTTTCTCAAAAATAATTCAGCGGAAACAACTGCACCCAATTTGAATGAAAAGTTAAGGAATACTAAAGTGACTGATTGCTTGCATTTGTTGACGAGATTGATTCTACTTTCATTATCACTCATTTAGTATTAAAAAAAAACCTTATATTTTGCGATACAGCTAAATAATGACTGCTAATATGTTTGAAAATGACATATGACAGTTGTCAATTAGACACTACACTGTTAGATGCGCTAGAACACGGCCATTTACTTCCCAAGAAGTTTTTTTTAAATATTTTATATTTATGTGAAACAATACATTTTGCGAAACATTGTCAATCCGATTTCATAAGATATAATCTTGCCAATTACATCTTCTTAAACGGTCCTTGAGTCTGGACAATCAGTAGATGAAAGTGGGAAGACAGCAAACAAACCTCGAAACAAACAATAAAACAAATGCTATCCGTTTCGGCGCAACGTTAGTTGCAGACAGCCGGAAACGACAGAATAGAAATTTGAAGTCAGTTTCCGGTTATATGAGACAAGCACGCCCTCACTTTCCGGTGAAGGACGATTCATATTTCTCTGTTATGATTGGATGAATGTCTTAGATTAAATTACGCTTTCTATCTGATGAAATACAAACAGGAAAACGACGTACAGAACTTTCATTATATTGCTAATTACTGGATTTTGCCAATATCAAACAATGTTGAAACTTAAATCATTAATAATAATACGTGAAAATTTTGTTGCGTGTAAGTATACCATGTTTTACTAATTACTGAACTGCATATAGTGAACAATAATTAATGTCTCAATATAGTGAACACATAGCAGTCCTGCGCAGTGCGTCAGAGGACTTTCCCTGTGTATTGTAATATGTATAAAGTTTTGTTGTGCGTGCTATATAATACAAATTAATATAATTCATAATGGCACCTTAAAGAAAACATTTGAAATTGAAAGAAAAAAATCTGATGTGATCAACACAATACCTCCCGCCATTTACCTATGGGGTCTCGTTGCCGCGTGCCTGATGTCAGGTCGCGAATCTGGGGAATCCGATTCGATCCCGATCAACGCCAAATAATTCGAATTTTAAATGGCATAAAATTAACCCTTGTGGTAAACAACCGCACACTACAAATATGTTATCATCATTACCGAAATGTGTGTATAAATCAGATTAGCACACCCAGCAATGGATAATATGCCGTGATAATATATTTATTTGTTTCTTTATTTAAATGCATACCTGTATATTTACTAATGCTAGAAATTATGTATTTTAAGGTCCTTTCCATAAAACTATAGTTCTATTTACAATTTTCCTTTTAAAACGTTACTATTATTAATTTGAAATGATTATTTTTTTGACAGTGACATTTACCTAACTGTCAGTAACCACGGAGATGTGTTTAAAGCATGAGCTCCGAGATATAATTTTTATATTATTATTTTATAAATTTAGGTATTCATAAAATATATAGAAAAAGTATTAAAACCAACTTAATTTTTATAATAACACATTGAGAAAAAATAATTTTAAAGGTATTTTTTGAAGAAAAACTATCTTGAGCTTCAAGTAAACTGCCATTTCCGGTTATCTGATTGCCAGCAAAATCTAATGGCTTCTTTCCATATTAGAATAAGGTAGAAATACAGGGTTTCAAAATTTTCTGAATGATATTATTTGAGTTAGAGCGTAAATAGGATCCACACACACACACACACACACACACACACACACACACACACAGACACAAACTCTCTCTCTCACACACACACACACACACACACACACACACACACACACACACACACACACACACACACACAGACACACACATACACACACACATATACATACATACATACATACATACATACATACATACATACATACATACACACAGACATCATCGTGAAAATGTTAAAAATGTATTCTAGGGACCTTAAAACGTGGTCATTTACCAAAATCTCGATATGCGATTTTTAGCACGATCCCTATACCTCCCTTACCAAGGGTAGCGGGAGGTAAAAATCATAAATTTTGTTTGTTTTCGGGCGTTCATTCCGGCTTTGACGCCAGTCGCCGACGCCGAAGTATTATGTATTATTATTTATTAAAAAATGTACATCTACAGCAAAATTTTATAGTTTTCCCAAGAATTATACGTGCTAGTTGTTACGATGAGAGAATTTTTATCCCACAGTTCGGATTGAAGAGTTCTTGCAAGGATTACCTTACTTTTTCCCGGTGTACGGATTACTGGATATTCGGATTAAAATATCTCTACTGTATTTTGATATTTTACTTGTATTAAAGTAATTGAAACCAATAAATACGTTTAAAATTATAATGTAATTATTTCAAAAGTGATGAAACTCGATATTGTGACATGGCCCTGCATTAATTAGTTCACTGAATCGAGTCTACTGTATTTACTAAAATGTATATTTTTGTACAAACGAATAATTTAATTCCCAATTTGTTATTTGCTAAGCATTTAATGGACATTTTAGGAAGGCGTAAATAAGTAATAAAAATATGTGCTGTAAAAGTTCATTATTAAATGATTTTTATAGCACGATATTTTCTACAAGTTTATGATTTTATATCCATATTATACGAGTGATATTAAAATATATGTCAGTGTTAGTACTGATATTATTGCTAGGAATATCTTGCAGATCCTAATAAAATGTACATAAATGTGGAAAAGTAAGAAAGAAAATGTAAATTTTATGTTTTATCTAGTAATATAAAAGACCCTAAAAGTTTATTAAATTTATAGTTCACGTTTGGCAATTTTTATTCCGTTTATTGAAATTATTCGTTCTAACTGTTAATTAACTGTATAAAAAACCATACTAATTCTATGTATGTTTTTATGTTATACAGGATGTTATTTAAGTAAGGATACAACGCATAACCGATGGTAGAACTATCCCCATAGACAGTAAATCTGGCAATAATTTTTGTTTTACATGTTTTCTACAAGAACTGAAGCCCCTTTGAATTTCATGGCATGACCCAGTTGCCAGTTGAGATGCAAACCTCTGACAGTCAATCGACGATTTGAACGCACCAGATCGTGGGAGTCATCAGTTACAGTCAAAAGCCTCTCTGGTCAAGGATTATCTTCAATTGACTGATGACCACTTTTACACCGTGAAAACCATTCGTACAAACTTAGAAACAATGTAAGTCTTGAAACCCTCAGAACATACTACTTCGCACATGTTTACAGTAGATTAAGATATGGTATAATTTTCTGGGGAAGATCCAAGGGAGCGAACAAATTATTTATATTACAAAAAAGAATAATTCGATGTATGGTAAATGCTTCTTCTAGAACTCATTGTGAACCTATTTTTATAGAATTGCACATGTTGACAGTTGTTTCTATGTATATGTTACAGTTAAAGTATACATTTCAGTCAGTGCATACACTGTCTAGTTGATGTATGCTTCCACTAGCTGTTTTAGTGAAAGTATAAATTATTGCGTTGCCCACGCAACATGCCCACCTAACAATCTAGGCGTATAAATTTTATAAAAAAAAAAACAAACAGAAACAATACCTAACGCACAGAACTCGGATTTAGGTAGTCAGTGACAAAAGAAGGTGTATACACTAACTAGTCAATGAATACATTAACTAGATAAAGTATGCACTTTATAAAATTATGTATACTTTCACTAAAACAGCTAGTGGAAGCATACATCAACTAGACAGTGTAGGCACTGACTAAGTTGATACTTTAACTGTAACATATTTGAGCTTGTAGTGTATGTAAAAAAAATCAAAATCTCTTTGTTAAAAATCAAGATAACTAATATGACAACAAGAGGAAAATTAGATCTCTGTTATCCAACACACAGACTTGAAATGTATATTTAAGGCCCTCAGTATAGTGCTATTAGAATGTACAATAATCTGCCATTAAATATAAAAACATTGAAAATAATAAAATATTTATTACAACTTTAAAACAATATTTAATCGATAAATGTTATTATGATATAGATGAATATTTAAATGTCTAATTTGGTAAATTATCTTTTTATTGTGACGTAGTCTTTGTAAGTAAACAATTACTGTTGTATACTTCTTTATGGCAATAAATCTATTATTATTATTATTAACATTGCGTACGACCCCAGTTTCACGCAAAATTTTACGTTGCATCGTTGCTCCAGAAAATCGCACATTTCAAAAATAGCTGCTAAGCTACACGATATATCAACAATCCAAGAACATGTGGTTATAGAGGAGGTTATGCGCAACGCAATGCTGCCAAACGCGTGTTAGTTAATATCTCCGTTGGAGCGTAATTCAAAATGTTCAGTTATTTTCTGAACAGACCTCGTAGATGAGAGGCTCGAATGTTTGAAGAAGTGTGTGAAAGAATGGAGATCCATGGATTGTCACTATTTAGGAATTCAAATTGTTGCAACTTCTTCCAAACGTAAGTTGTAATATGGAATATAGAAATCATTCTCTGGTGTTCATAGTGTACATACACTTAATTCTTTGTTAAGTAAGTATGCCAAAAAAATCTATGTAGAACAAGAAGCACTTTGTAAATTCTTCAGTTGCTAGTAAGTAGCTTGCCAGCTGCGGTGATGTATTAATTAAGATTTATCGATAGAATATTAATCTTTTACGTTTATTTCTGAATTAGAAATCAAAATGACTTAGTTAACCTGGTTAAAATGAAAGTTGTGGACTGATTTATGGGCGATATTGATCAGATAATGATAGATCGATTATGCACTCGGTCATCAGTGTAAACTAATTATTATATGTTTTGTATCCAAATTACTTAATTAGAAATAAGAAAAAAATGCGTAAAGTGAAGGAAAAAGCAATGTAAATTGCTTTCAAAGTGACAGGAACTTAAATCAGTAATTATGGATTACATGTAGTTTTCACGCGTTTAACGTTTTTATGTTCAGGTAGGTAAGTCTTTTTACTGATATGTTCCAATTTCATTTTACTACCATGCTATAGTTTCTGATTATTGATAGAAAAGTACATAACACAAATACGAAGTTATGACTAAATATTTAAAAAAATCTAATGTGACCAGCACATTACCTTCCGTCAGTTCTATGTATTTTGTACAAATTCCATACAGATTTTTTTTTAAAACGATTCTATATTTCCAATAAAATTATAACACAAACATATACTACGAGCCCAAACACATATGTTCGGCCGGTTAACATTTTCAAAAAAACAAATTATAAAACCTACGCAAATGATGAGAAATTTATACAATTTTTTTTCGACTAGTTTAATTATAAATTTTAAGCTTACCAAAACTGAATATGTACTCAAGTATTCTGCCATTTAATATTGGGTTACATCGTCTTTATTAGTAACACCAGCAAGTTGTTTTTCATTTTGCCAAAGGTAAAGGGTCGCGGTACAAGCTAAATCTAGACTAGAAGATGATTCTTAAAATGCCGGTCGAATTATTATCACCAATCCTTTGGCCTACAGTTTTTTTAAAGTTTTAAGTCTATATGTAAAGAAGCCGAAAGAATTTTGTAGAAATTTCTAACCATTTGTATAGATTTTATAATTTGTTGAAAATGTAAACAAGCCGAAAAATTATGAGCTTGGGCTCGTATATCAATTGTACTAGACACTGACATCTGTCAATCAGAATTTTCTTAATATAGTACCTAGATGTTTCCGTGGTTATAGCATAGCTGGCTGCTTTATGAAATTTAATTTCTTTGTAATTATTTAAATCTAAATCCATTGAATATGGAGCATAAAATACAATTAAATCGTATACAGAATAAAATATTATTTAATAATTATAATAACATTAAATGTGAAAAAATGATTTCAACAGCGTTTTTTAAAGAAAAACTGTTAAAATCTTCAAATAAAGGTACTTTCGGTTGATCAATTATAACCAAAATCTAATCTCGTTTACATATAGATGTAAGGAAGAGATATAGGAGAAAATTGTAAATTTTGTAGTATTGGAATTATCTTTCTAGAAACTTGTAACACTCGAATTGTTTCCCTTATTCATTCATTCCTTACTGTATCTTTCCGTGTCTTCCCCAATATCTATCTCAACATCCTCATCTCTGCCACATCCATTTTCTTTTCATTGACACTGACATCTGTCAATTAGAATTTTTTAATATAGTAGCTGTTTTCATGGTTATTGCTTAGCTGGCTGATTTATAAGATTTAATTTTTTTATAATTCTTTAACTCTATATCCATTGAATATGAAATATAAAATGCAATCAATTCGTATAGATAAGAATATTCTCTAATATTTATAATAACGTAAAGGTTATAGATAAATAATTGGAGTTGCAGTCTGGTGAAAAATGTTTATTAGAATCTATTTAACATTCCGACGTTTCGATTCCAAATGAATCCTCATCAGGTATAGTTAAAGTGTAGTTGGGAAACAATTCATTATAAAACGAAAATTAAATGTAAAAAATCTGTTGTGGCCAGCACAATACCTTCCGTCATTCTCGTGTATAATGTATAAATTCCATAATTTTTCTTACAAAAGATTCTATATTTCCAGTAAAATTATTTCATAAACAAACTATTCAAATTGCACTTGACACTGGCATCTTCTTCTTCTTTAGCTTTTCCCATTCGTTAGGGGTCGCTATTTTTGCATGTCGTTCTCATTCAGTTCCTTTTCTCTCAAATCTTCCGCAATACAGTCCTTCCATCTTATCTTTGGTCTTCCTCTGTTTCTTTAACGTCCTATTACTAAACTATTCATTCTTGTTCCAATATAATTCTTCATTTCTCCTCATGACATGTTCAAACCAATGTAATCGTCTTTCTTGTATCTTTCTAAAAACTTGTAACACTAGAGTTATTTTCTTACCGTATCTTTCCGTGTATTCCCCAATATCTACTTCAACATCCTCATATCTGCCACATTAATTTACTTTTTATTGATACTGACATCTGTCAATTTGAATTATATGAATATATTACTAGTTCTCAAGTTTGGCATAGGTGGCTGAATTATAAAATTTAATTTCTTTAAAATTCTTTAATTCTGTATCTATTGAATATGAAGTATAAATTGTAATCAAATCGTATAGAGAATAATATATTCTTTTAGTTATAATAACGTTAAATGTCAATAAATCAAATTTAACTGTTAAATCTTCAAATGAGACTACTTCCGGTTGACCAATTATAACCAAAATCTAATCAGTTGTTCTTCTGGATGTAAACTTGAGGAATACGAAAAAATTATAATTTTTGGAATCGTGGTATTGAAGTTATGGAATCAGGAACTTTTGTCACACATACATACAGACATCATCGTAAAAATGGTAAAATCGTATTATATGGACCCTAAAACGTGCTTATTCAGTAAAAACTCATCATTGAATTTTTTGACCAAAGACAATACCTTCCTTACCTAAAGGTGACGGAAGGTAAAAAGGATGAAGATGTCGTCAAAAGTATCAAGGTAATAAAATAAAAAGTGTGCATACATCAGAAAACAATTCAGTAATCCCTGATGAGGATTCATTTGGAATCGAAACGTCGGAATGTTAAATAGATCCTAATAAAGATTTTTCACCAGACTGCAAATCCAATTATTTATCTATAACCTTTATATCACACCAACAGTCAGGAAATACCCAAGAAATTTATAATAACATTCAATTACTTTTCATTGATATTGTCATCTGTCAATTTGAATTATCTAAATATATTAGCAATTTCCTTGGTTAGCATAGCTGGCTGATGTATGAAATTTAATATCTTTATAATTCTTTAACTGTATATCTTTTGAATATGAAAAAACGTTAAAAGTTGCAAATGAGGATACTTTCGGTGGAGCAATTATAACCAAAATTTAATCACGTCTGTATATGCATCTAATCTCGAGGAATACGAAAAAAATATATAATTTTTGGAGTAGTGGTATAATGCAATCCGAAACGATCGTCACATGCACACACAGACACACACACACATACATACAGACATCATTGTAAAAATAGTAAATTCGTATTCTAGGCACCCCAAAATGTGCTTATTCATTAGAAACTCACCAAATTAAATATCTAATCTGAAGGTGACGGAAGGTAAAAACTACATTTGCGTGTTGTTTTGGTGATACGTTCTCACTAAAAAATTCTCTGGAAAATGATTATTATTCAATTGGTTGCAAACATATGCAGTTACTAAGAACCATTAAAGTGAACTCCGCTTAAAAGTAGACGATCTTTCAAAGAAACAACAATTAATTTTACAATCCAATTTCTTTATCATAAAAGAATAATTCATTCCACCAGGTCGTAAATCTTTCAAGGTGTTCAGAACACTTTAAACCAACTGCAATAAACATCTACCATTACTTTATATGTAAATTATTTGGACACTGGTTGCGTGCAATCACTGAAAACATTCGTAATAAATAAATGATTGAATATAAGGCTGCTCAGGAACGCGAACAGCTATTAAAAGATGAAGAATAGCGCACTAGCAAAGTGCATAGGCATGCGTGCGTGAGTACAGCCAAGGAAAAAGTTTGCGGGTTAGAGGTGATGAGATATTGTAAGGGATATTAAGGAAGTGGAGATACAGAATGGAGATTTTAATACTGTATAATGGTTTGTATTGACTCAAGGGAAAAATACAGTTTATATAGTGGGAACGCTACGAAAGGAATATGGCTTGGAACAAGGAATATCACGAGGACTTCCGCTAATAATATACATTAGCGGTCGTTGCATTTGGAACACCAAAAAATAATAGTAATAAAAGGACGAAATTCAACACAGAGGTTGTATGTTATTAGAAGAATATATGATTAAAATTTGGAATCGCTAAGAACATTAATTATTAAGAAGATTCATTTATTCGATATTTCTTCAATACAGTTGCGCACGTGCACCCGACACCGAGTCTAGCCCATATGCGACCGCCGCCGCTGGTAGAGCGTTTCTCGAACGATGATGTAATCGTCGCGGATAGGTCTCAATCTGCTTAAGAGCATTGTGTACTACTATACTAAAATATGAAGCGAAAATTCAAATAAATTATTCCTGTATTAGAACTAACATTTTTAAAAAATCATTATTAGACAAACATACTTCTAATATGCACTTGCTTTTTAAAAAAAGTATTATTTAAATCTATCAGTATTTGACTTTGATTTTCATGGGAAAACAAGAAATGCTACTGAATTTTGGTTTTCCCATTAAAATCAAAGTCCAGTATTAATAGATTTCGATAATTTTTTTTTAAATGCAGGTTCATATCAAAAGTATGTTTGTGTAATGATGATTTTTTAAAAATGTTAATAGTTCTAGTACAGGAACAATTTATTTGAATTTTCGCTTCATATTTTAGTACAGGAGTACACAATGCTCTTAATTACGTACGGTTGGCTGATTCCTTTGTATTCGATGGAATAATGGAGAACAGTCTA
Source organism: Harpalus rufipes (assembly GCA_951394225.1). Taxonomy (NCBI): domain Eukaryota; kingdom Metazoa; phylum Arthropoda; class Insecta; order Coleoptera; family Carabidae; genus Harpalus; species Harpalus rufipes. Next base: position 15,239,749 of record OX596281.1, on the reverse strand, counting down.
CAAAAGGAATGCCGGACAGTATAAATACCGTCAGGGAAGACAGCCGGGACATACTGATAGCATCGTGAAATAATCAGTTGGCGATATAAATAGTTTACGAGTTGTGAACATAAATAAATATAGATTATAAATATTTGTGATCCATCCTAAATGTTTAAATCGTAGAAAATGGGTCCATGAATTTTTCATAATTTCTTTCTTCGTTTATTTAAATTCTCCTTGATCCTATTAGCCCATTTTCTACGATTTAAATAAATAAATATAGTTATATAAATATTGTTTAAATAAATAATTTTAGTGTTTAAGTATTTAATAATATTCTTACAGGAAATAATAAATAATTAAGTTGTCTTATTCAATATTTATTATCATACATTTGTGAGTTAAGTTCGTGATAAACTATTCATTCCCGTGTTAAAAGGAAGCTATTCTGAATTTAACCCTTATTTATTATTACCGCTGTTATAGTCTTAAATTAGTGTTTATATTTGATTAATCGTAGTGTTAGTTATTTTTTTATTTGTATATTATCATTTTAAATCTTTTTTTGTACCCTTTCGGGTGTCGTGATTAGATATTTAATTTTTATTTTAACTTATTTATTAAATCTTTCCATTCTTTTCTGTTTTGTACTAGCCTCTTTGCTATTTGACAGCTGATGTTATTTTTGCGTAATATTTCTTCCACGATGTCTTACCATGTCTTTGGTGGTCTTCCTCTCTTTTTTTCTTAATCGTTCTTGCATTCCATACTTTTACCTTCCGTCACCTTTAGGTAAGGAAGGTATTGTCTTTGGTCAAAAAATTCAATGATGAGTTTTTACTGAATAAGCATGTTTTAGGGTCCCTATAATACGATTTTACCATTTTTACGATGATGTCTGTATGTATGTATGTATGTATGTATGTATGTATGTATGTATGTATGTATGTGTGTGTGTGTGTGTGTGTGTGTGTGTGTGTGTGTGTGTGTGTGTGTGTGTGTGTGTGTGTGTGTGTGTGCGTGTGTGTGTGTCTGTATGTGTGTGTGTGTGACAAAAGTTCCGGATCCCATAACTTCAGTACCACGATTCCAAAAATTACACAGGATTATTTTGTTCATGAAGTAGTAGCTTTTATTAGCGGCGAGTATTCTTTTGCATATTTCTTGTTCTATACCTCCTCTGTTTTCTAGTGATACTGATACTCCTAAATATGCAAATGTTTCTACTTTTTCTATTTTCTTCCCATTTAATGTTATGTCTATTGTTATATCCTCTTTGGATAATACCATATTTTTTGTTTTTTTTCTGTGTTGTGTTTTTTTAACTCATCATTCCATACGTTCAAATTATGTTGCATGTCGTTTAGAAATTAGGTATGAAAATAATGAAAATCACCCTAAAAATAGCTACAGCCACAGAATTAAAAATAAAAAATTAACAAATGTTAACGATTTATTTGTCAATCTAGATTAATTTATTTTTATTATTTGTAAAGTGAACAAATATCAATTTAAATTAACAGATAATTGTTAACTGCAACAGAAATTATAAATAATACCTAATAAAAATAAATTACCACAATATGACAGATAAACTTAATTTCTGCCGTTACAATGCATACAAAATTGATTATGCTCAGTGATCCAGATGCAGAATTTCATGCTCTACAACTTTTATTTGCGAAGCTTTTTTTATCTAAAATAATTAGGAAAGCAGGAAATTTTAAATGTTCGGTTGTGCCGGTCACCACCCTGTATGTTCCATAATTATGTAAAAAAAAACATGTAGGTAAGTGCTGACTTGTTATTTTTATATTATTTGTTAAATTTGTATATTTTAACAGCTCCTGATAAAGACATAGTTGGTGCCGAAACCGGTCGAGGCCGAAAATAAAGATTATTTGACTGAACAACCAAGACTTATTTTCTATCCTTATTAACAATCCAAGCAAGAAGGAGCCGCAGATACACGAGTAGTTAAAATTTAAAAGATAAATAGAATTGAAAATTGGGCTTCTCAAGCCCAATCGTATTAAGATTTTAAACTAATATAACATTAATTATTTCTAATTGGCCCAAAAAAATTTAAACACCAAATTTTCACTCACTCAAGATAGCAGCCATTTTGTACTAATTAATCCATTATGTCACGTTTCGTCTAAAAAAATATATAGTTCCCGGGAATCTTTTATAATTTTCATCCATGTTTCTGAAGAAATACGACCCTCCGTCTTTGTTTAATCTTCATTTAAGCTTTTAAGCTAATAACTCTTAAAACAATCCATCTTTCTGTACTGCTCTCTCAAGAAGATCAAGTCTTGTTCTGGACTAACTAGTTCCCTCTTCATCCGTTTCCACGCAACGTATTTGGTATTCGCAGGTGCGAAAGTGATCTTCAAGTTTTTCCCTTCCTCCTCAGAGGCGACTCGTGTGAAGGGGAGCAATACATACGAGCAAAAGTAACGCACTCTGGTATTAATAACATCGCTAATAGCGTATTTGTTTGACATACATTAATGGCTAACTAGGTCTCAGATAGATGCTTAACCCGTGTTATTAGACTTGAGATTTTAAACGAGATATTATGCTGGCGTACGGAACATAATCATGAAATTATTGGGTATCTATGGTCTTGTTGTAAGATAATGGTTGTGGTCTACATCTAATGGAATAATGAAGGTTTTGTCGAGAGGACGACGTCCTGTTCATTGTCGTCGTGGGAAGATAATAAACTTGAAAATGCTGCCACAGGATATTCAAACATCTTATTATCAAATTTTGGTAAACTACAAGTCAAAAATACTACATCAGCTGTATTTTCGTATTTTATTTCTTCTTGTGGAATCTATTATCCCAAGAAAATTTTGAATACTTTTTCAGAATCATTATCTTAAACTAAGATAATGAGTTTTTCAATAAAAACTTTTTTACCTCCCGTCACCGTTAGGTAAGAAAGGTATTGTCTTTGGTAAAAAAAATTCAATGATGAGTTTTTAGTGAATCAGTACATTTTAGGGTCCATATACAGGGTGTTAATACTAAGTTGTAATACCCGAAAACAGCAGTTAGAACTCATTGAAACAAACAACTTTTCTTAGTTAAAATTTTTGATTTGGAGTCCCAGTTCATAGTTATTAGCGTTTTTTTTTGTTTTTCGAAAAATCGTCATTACTCAATTATTTTAAGGAGTATCTAAAAAATACAAAACTTTCAGCATTTGCTTTCGGTCCTTTAAAACATTTGTATTTACAATTATTTTCTATTTTATCAAATAACAAAATGGCGACCGATCAAAAATTTCAAAACAAGATATTTTGAAAAGCACCGGATGGATTTTTGAAAATAAAATATTTATAAAATCCTTAAACTATCTACTATAACATTTGTCTGAAATATTTTTTTCGATCTGTCCAAAAAAAGTTTTTATTCAAATTGAATTACAAGATAAATTTTAACAAACTGCAACAATCATTTAAAACAAAGTAGGCTTGCTGCCATTAAAAAAGAAAATTAAACAAGAAAAACAAGAAACAAACAAACAAAGAAGAAAAATAAACCAAAGAAACAATGAAACAACAAGGGAGGGACTAAATTTGATTTTCAAAATGGCCACCATTCGCAGCAACACAAGCCCGGCAACTAAAGGAACTGAATGAGAACGACACGCAAAACAGAAATGAGTGGAAAAAGAAAATAAAAATTGCGACCCTTAACGAATGGAAAAGCTAAGGAAGAAGAAGAAGATGTCAGTGTCAAGTGCAATTTGCATAGGTTGTTTATGAAATAATTTTACTGGAAATTTAGAATCTTTTGCAAGAAAATTTATATATGGAATTTATACATAATACACAGGATTGACGGAAGGTATTGTGCTGGCCACATCAGATGTTTTTTAAATAGGTTTGTATTTCACTAACATAATAAATGTTTATAATTACAAAGCAAAATAATCATTAAGAGTGTAAAAAAGAATGTTGCTTTAAGAAAAATAATAAAAATATTAAATCTTTTTTAAAGATATTAAAAAAAATTACTATTTTTACTTCCTTGTATGAAGCCTATAATAGATTTTAATGAAAAACTGTTTTAAAATATAATCCAAAACTTTTCAAATTTGGTATACAAGACTTTTATGTCAATCGAAATAACATAATAGCTTTTGGTTAAAATAGGCTAACCGGAAGTGGTACATTACTTGAAGTTGTTAACAGTTTTTCTTGAATAATATGATTTTATTTTGTTTTTAGAAATAAATGCTTCAAATAAAAGTTTTAGAGAATTAATTTCTGTGTCTAGCACATCAAGTATTATTAAATTAGCCTTATGTATAAGCGTGATATGTAAATTTAAAAATTATGTACTTTTTTGTTTTGTAATAAAGCTTGCTATAGATTAGGACAAAAAAAAAGTTCATGTCAAATTACGTTAAATACGTGCAATTTTATGATTCGTACAATAACAAATATTATATTTTTATTGTGAAATTAGTCATATTCATTGTTGTAATCAAATATTTCTTTGTTGTAATCAACTCTCTTTAGAAATCCTGTGGTCTGATCCTTTGTATTCGATGTCAATGTCGCGTCGGAAAGTTTCAGAAAGACATGGGCTATATAAATACCGTCGGGAGGACAGCACAGTCTGTTATATAGAAGCAACGAGCAATGAATAGTGGGTGATATAAATAAATAGTCTAAGAGTTGTGATCATAAATAAATGTAGTTATATAAATAAATATGACGATATAAATATTGTTTAAATAAATAATCTTAGTGTTAAAGTATTTAATAATATTCTTAAGTCTTAATTAGTTCATAATTATTTAATCATAGTGTTTGTATTTTTTATTATCTTTTTAATATTTATCCTAATTATTTATCGTTTAATAAACGTATTATTTTAATTAATAATATTTCTCTGATTTTTACAATTCACCAAAACTGTAGTTTCTACAAACGAAGTAAAATGAGCAAGAAGATAAATGACTAATACCTACTCTTAACATCTTTTGTAATGCATTTACTTTTTATTTGTTTTCCTTATAAGTGTGATAATTCGACATGTATCCTTTTACGACAATTTAAAGCCCACAATTATGTGTCACAAACCGCTGGAAGTCGGAAGTTTTTGCAAAGTTATTCCGCAGTCTTTCTGATTTAAATCAACTCATTAGTTCAGAGAGTAGAATTATTATTTCAAGAGAAACCATTAAATACATATGTTATACGATTTAAAAACATTTGAGTTGCAGTAACTTCTAGACAGATGTATCTCTATTTATTTTTATTGTAGTAAGTGAATTGTAATGAATTTCAATATGCCCTGATGAGGATTGAATTTGGAATTTGTTTGAAAACAAACCGAGTTTCGTGTATCGCCGTAAAGTGAATAAATTAACCGAAACGGAACACTTAAATGCACCTGCTTTCTGCTTTCACCCTCTGTGTATTTAAGCTCAAAAGCACATGTCAACAGCAGGATCACGTTCGAAACACATTTATTCCAGATTTCTTTTCAAAGGGATGTTAATTTAGAGGGTAAATTTAATTAAAATTCATTACGATGAAAGTAGACATTAAAAAGAAGAAATTGAAGTTACTTTTTCCGAAACTGAATTTACTTTTTCTGAAATTAATGTTACTTTTTCAGAAATTGAATTTACTTTTTCTGAAATTGAAGTTGAAAAGGTATATAGTGTTAAAAGTGAGTTAGTAATGACGAATGGAACAACAAATCGACATTTTTGCCATACGCCAAAAAAACAAAATAGAAATACAAATTTAAATAAAAATTAGGTGACGCCTAGTAAACGCTCCGGGATTAAAATTATAGATAGTTTTATAAATTTATTCATAAAATATATAGAAAAAGTATTAATGCAAACCTGTAGAAAATTTAATAATCTTTAATTTTTATATAACATAAATTTCGAAAAAATAACATTTAAATGTATTTTTCGAAGAAAAACTATTTTGAGCTTCCAGTAAAGTGCCATTTCCGATATACATAAAATCTAATGGTTTCTTTCCATATTAGAATAAGGTAGAAATACAAAGTGGTCATTTACCAAAATCTCGATATGCGATTTTTAGCACAATCGCTTTACCTCCCTTACCAAGGGTAGCGGGCGGTAAAAATAGTATTTGTGGAAAAAGTAGTGTATGATTTAGGTGGTAAAAGAGATTTTATTATCATAAAAAAATATCTATTGTGGCCAGCACAATACCTCTCGCCATTTCCATTGTAGGTTATATAAATATTGTATTTAACATTTCTTGTACACACAAAAAATTATAATTACATCTATTCGTTATATTTAGATATTTTTATAATATTAAATTCATTCTATGAGTATGATCAAGTTTCCTCCTACATATCTTTTATATGAATGAGATTATTTCAATTCATTAATGGGGTTGGAGTATTTCTGAAGGGTATAAGTAGTATACCTAAAATAATTTTAAATATGTAATTAATAATACAATAAGAAATATTAAATGTCCTTCCCAGAAAAAGCCTTCAGTTTAAATAAAATTTAAAATAGAAAAGGGCACGAGGAGTGTGTTCATACAATAAGCCATTTTGTGCAGAACATAGACAAACCATTTTTTTAATGTGTCGATATTTTGCAACTAATATTATATGTCCTTTTCCTATATTATCCCAGAAATGTAATTTGTTTTATTTAAATGAAATAATTAATGAGACACCATACGCTACCTTATCGTTTGCTCAATAATATTTTAGGTTATCTTTCAAGAGATAATTCGTTAATTGAATCGTAAGGCAATTAAGTGTATTTCATCAAATATAACTATGTTGTATTAAATTAACAATTACAAACTAATCAAACTTTACAAATACAAATCACATCTCCATCTTCAAATCTCATCTCCCCATCAATTCAGCTCCTCTAGATGTTTAAATTGAGTCATTGTCCTCACTGTCGGAATTCCTGAAAGGGGAGGATAACTGCACAGAAATCCGGAAGCTGGAATGTCGCTCCGTAATTGTACAACCGATGCAGCGCGCTGTATTTCCACCAGAGTGTAGTTATTGTTGTATCTAGCGATAGAACGAATCAATTCCGATGAATCCCTCGTTGAATACAGATGCTGCTGTGTAGAATGGAAGAGAAGTTATGAAATGGGATTTTGCTGAAATTCCTGCACGTTTGATTGGACAGCTTGTAAAGGATGAGATTTTGGATGAAGAGGGATTTTGAATGAGAAATTGTAGAATTGAATAAGTTGAATAAACATGATATTGCTGTTCATAATCTAACTTTAGATAAATTCCTGTTCTACATTATTTAAAGCATATTTACTGCTGTACTCTTTGATCTTTTTGGATCTGAAATTAAATTAGTTCCCACAATAATAAACTTGTAACATGTAACTTGGATCAGAAATTTGGCAACATTTTATAAACATTGTGCAACGCTCATCAATGTTATTCTAAATTGAGATTTATAGGACAATTCAAAGACAACCTACACTAGCTCCCAAAGTATTTGCCCACTTGCATTTGAGAGTTTTATGTATATTATATTTCAAATAAGAATAGAGTTAGGAGTAAGATAGGACCTATGATTCCAGCTTTCTGACTGGTCTAAACGCAAACCAAGTTTACAATAGCCAAAAACTTGGAAACAAAACATTTCAGGTAGCTGTCAGCTGCCAACTGGAGTTCCAGTTTCCAGCTCCATCGACTAGATCAATCGGTTTCACTACTTGGCTCATATAAATTAACTAAATGACATCATCACATTGGCATGCCATTTATAGAGAAATATGACTATACTATACTACGTATTAGGTATTATTTTTTCCACGTCTTCATCAGTCGGTGAAATGCTAGCCATCCAAATTTCTCGACAACGACGACGTCTTCGCGACGATTATACCACTCCTAAACACTTGTTTTTTATGGCGCCAAAAAGCCTTAACAGTTGCCGTATGAATTCTGTTGTTTCTGCCGATCACTTATGTACTACTTGTGGATTAACATAAGTAACTAGTTTTCGTGAAATTTTATGTCGATTGACAACGTCTTCTATTCATGTCAACTTAATTCCAAATTCTTTCAATTCCCACCATCTCAATTCAACCGAAAGTAGAATTTACAACATTCTATTCTTCCAAATTTAGTGTTTATTGTGTATTCATCTCACGACATCCCGCGGAAGTGTAGTGTAGGTGTACGCTATAGAGTCCCGGGTCGATAGCCCGATGTGGCCGATGGCTGATATTTCCTTGCAAGTTGCTAGTCAATGTGAAAACTACACTAGCAGTTCTCGTAGTTGTATCGCAAGGGAAGACAGCTTTGTTTCCAAAGGGAAAGAATATTCCTTTCGTTCGTCCCGTGTTCATTTGTGCCACTGACAAAAATTGTATATTGAAAGAGAAATATTATTTATTTATTTATAAGTGTTTGGCTTCTCAACAGGAAAATTTCCCAATTAAAGAGAAGCTCATAAGCGTTACAATTAGACTCAGTACATATGATCATAATATGACATATACATAAAAACAAGTAAGCAAATGTTTAGAACAAATTATCAAAGAGCAAAACATATTTAACTAACTTGTTTAATTATAAGACAAGCAAAAAATACAAAAATTCTGAACGCAGATGCACTAAAAGAACACTTAACACTGGATAACTGGATCACTGCGCATTTAAACTCTTGAATTTCAATATTAAACAATTACCAGGATATTTTCCTATCACTTACACAAAAAATATGAATTAAATTAGCAATATATACCAATGAAAAATTATAAAAAGTAGAGACAACTTAAAAACACGTGTACTGCAAAATATAAGTATACAATATAATGACCCTTATTGTAATAAGAATACAGTTTGCATAATCGAGCCGTAGACGAGTAACGCAAAGTACGAATATTACAAATAGACATTGTAATACGTATTTTTCATACTATTTTTTTTCTATTTCGCATTAATTTACTTTTATTTCAAATTTTTTATTGAAATATTAAATATTGACAGTTTCAATAAACATTTGATATTTATTTTACTTACAAGGTAGATTAGAGTTAAAAAAATATTTACAAATAAATACATTGGAGTGATTTACTGTTTGATGTAAATAGTTTATTACAAAAAAATCTAGTTGCAGTAATTTGCATCAGTGATGCAAATCATCCGAGTGAATAATGCCCATAATCCCGAATATAATACTATACTTTTTCTACTCCTGCAAATTTGGAAATAACTTGATTATCTTAGAAAGAACTAGAAATTGACAATTTATTGGAACAATACTTGTTACACAGAACATTAAATTTATTACTATTTATCAAGGAAACTAGCTCCTTATTAGCGATTGGCGTGAAGAGGTGTTGTAAAATTTGTACATTTGGTAAGATTCAGAAACGGGGTGGTAATATCCATTGTATCTCACTAAAGTATTTCTGGTGGGTTGCAGTTCTCCTCGTCGTTCTCAGTATCTATTTTAACGTAGTTTCGCACTTTTCAAAACGATAGTAATCAGTTTGAAAACGTAAACACGAAAATATAATGACTAGTGACAACAGTGACAATTACAAAACTGTAAACTGTCACACGGCCATAGGACGGGTGATCGCAGGCAGAATTAAGATAAACGGGAATAATTGATTTCTGATTCTGGAAGCGGGTTATTTTTACAGGAGTAGAAAAAATATATTATTTACATGTTTATCATAACTTGCTCTCTTTATTTTTAATTTTGTTTTAAATCCCTTAATCAAATCCCAAAAAAGGGAATATTTTTTGAGACAGCTGTTGTAATATATCATCACATATGCAGTAACAATGAACCGAATGAACATTTCTTTGAAGATGGTATGAAAAAATATGGTACAAATTGTTCCCCCTCAAAATCGTCATGTCGGCATAGGTTTCGTGATAGATATAGGGAGACAGCCAATCTTGGATATTACAGAAATTGAATTATGTGAAGGAAGACATCAATTTGAAGTGCTGAAGGAAATATTGTCACTTCCTCCGTGTGAAAATTAATGTAAAACTATAAATATTCAGTTTCTTCAATCTGTTCCCGATTTTAATGTTTATTGTGATGTTAACTGGTAAATGGAAATGAACATGGTGCATAATTTCTCGCCAATTAAACCTGCTAATTATATACAAATTGAATATTTCCCTACATTATCATTTGCGGCTTTATTACTGTCTCTAATAAAACTAGCTATAGCCCATGGCGTATATGTGTCATTAGCTTGACACCATGTTTTAACAAGTTGTTAGAAAATCGTAGGAAGTAGGTAATATTTAGCTCTATATTTATTATTTTGTAACTACCTCATTTAAGTTATTTATTTTACTTTTCAGGTAATTAGGGTATATGTGTACACTATATTTCCTACGGATTTCCTTATATTTTTACCTCTCGCTAAGAGAGGTATAGGATTCATGCTAAAAATCGCATATCCAGATTTTAATAGCCGTATTCTTTCGCTTAAGGATTAGATCAGATCAGGTTACGTGGACGCAGATGAATTTATTCGAAAGAACACAAGTATCTGTCAAAATCTGCCGGAAAAATGAATTTCAATTATCTATATTTACCATTGTTTATTCATGTTTAAATTTCTTTTAGAACTATTAAAAAAAACCTTTCTGAACTCATTACTCGATTAAAATGATACAACCTTTTCAGTTTTAGTTTTGTTTATTGTTATAAAAACCGACTTTTCGGCAGCATAAACTGCTGCCTTCTTCAGGGAACCTTAAATGTAACCTCTTGTTCTTATTGACTTGTAAAGTATGACAGATTCTTCCGCCGCTTCCGCCATTTTTGAATCTTAAGTGATATGATTTTTCTAGTCCAAGTTTTTGTTGGAGTAGATGGCACTGATCTGGATTACTTGGTCTTGAGGTGGGGATACTGATCAGAATTCGAAAGAACATGCAATTTACTGATCCATGTAACATGGATCTGATCCATCGCAGCTAAAGAATACGGCTAATGATTAAGCGCGTTTTAACGTCCCTACAATCCGATTTTAATATTTTTATGATGATGTCTGTGTGTGTGGATGTATGTGTGTGTGCATGTGTGTGGATGTTGAAAGGACGATTTCTCAAAAACTATAAGATTAAATATGTTTAACTACGTATTTCCCAATCGGACATTAATGGGAAGAGTTGAAAAGGTTTTGGTAACAACTGGACAACCGGAAATAGCAGATTCTTGAAAAAAATCTTTTAAATATTTTTTTTTGAAAAATTTTGTTCTTGCTAATATTAATGAAAAATAAATTCTCTATCTGATACATTTAAATATTTTATTACATCATCTATAGATTTAACGATAAAAGAATTATAATATATAAAATATTCTGTTGTAATAAATCTTATAGCCGAAATAATACCATGGAAACCAATTCAAAAATTAAAATGTTTGTAACTGACAGATAAATGTCAGTGTCAGAAATCCAGAGACTTTACTGAAGACTTTTTCTGGGAAGTATATACATATATTATTTCTTATTTTATTAATAGTTAAATATTTAAAATTACGGGTACATTACTCATATCCTTCAGAAATACTGTTAATCCCGACAATGATTTAGAAACATCTCGAAAAATTAGAAGAGTAGGACTAAATTGCTTCATAGAATGAATTTAAATTTTAAAAATCTACATATAAAGAATAGATATAAGTAGAATTGTTGGTGTAGAGTGTAGGTATATAAGAAATGTTAAATACAACAGGGCGCGAGCAGTCATATGACTTTGTTACACTTGACAAGCAGATATGAGGGCCCGTGTCAGTATGATAGCTAGTAATTATGTACATAGATGTGAAATATCATAATTATTCATTTTACATTGCATGTAGTTTATTTTCCTAGACAAGTATATTCCACACTCCTGGTCACAAATTAACCACATGAACTTAGATAATCTTGAAATTTTGAATGAAAAATTCTGACATTTGACATCTATGTACATAATTACTAGTTGTCATTCTGACGCGGGCCCCTATATCTGCTAGTTAAGGCCAACAAAGTCACATGACTGCCCTATACTTATGTAACGAAAAACAGAAGTGGCGAGAGGTATTGTGCTGGTCACAGCATATATTTATTTTATTAATTTTCATGGCCACGTATATAAATATCTTCCTTCGAATAATAAAACGAAGATGGCCACATTATCTTTCCACAATTCATAGTAGCTTATTACCACATACCGCATATTACCACATACCGCATTTCGACCACAATTCCTCTACTAACAATGCAAATCAATTCAACTCAACATCTATCTAACATTACTACCGCGTTTTAACTTTAACCACCTTCCATTACCGGATTATATACTCGTATCTGGCTAGTTGAGGTCGATCCACGGTGTCGCACGTAGTAGGGGAGTCTAGTACCCAGCGCTATAACATTCTGATTACAACGAACGACCAGGAACGTAAACGTATCATTATGCAGCGGGAGGCTTGTTAATGTAGGAAGAAGCTGTAATGAGATGCGTAATGATGGAAAGTAATCATGGCATTAAATGGTTTTCAAGGAAGAAGAAAAAAGATATTTTTATATAAATTATTTAAAAGAATGTTTTAATATACGAGGGTCATTTCATAAATATTGCACATAATAGTTAGCTTATTCATTTGTTTATTTTTATTACACTATCTCGTTACAATCAATATAGTCTCACTGCTTCTCAATGACCGATTCCCAACGTCTGGGAAGCTTTACTATTCCATCCAAGACACCATCTCTGCAGTGTTGCCACATGGAGGGATTTATCCCTTTTTCCGAGATTTTTTAACACTTAAGGTAGTTGTCACTCGAGTGTACCTATCAAAAACTTGTTCTATATTTAAAATAAAAATAAAGCTAATGCAGTTTATATTTGCAATAATCATTTACTCACACAACAGCACGAGTGTTGAAAAATAACTGTGGCAACGTCGCACTGTCGCACTTAGACAAGGACAGAAATATTTGGTTTGTTTTCAGTCAGAGCTTGAATTTTAATTTTGACATATGTGAAAATGTCGAACCGTGTACGGTTTTCAGAGGTATAATATCAAAAAACATGATTAAAAAAATTGCAAATAGTGGAATTAATTTTGAAACACTAAGTAGAATATATACAGAAAATGGAAGAAAAGATGTAATTCAATTTTTATCAGAAATTGTAACCGGCAACACGAAACCACGTATAACCAAAAACAAAAGAATTTTAGACAAAATTATTGATTTTTTAAGTAAAAATCAATAATTTTGTCTGAAATTCATTTTAATATAAACTCAAAGTTGAAGTTTTCCCACATTTATTGGTACATTCAGGTATAAAAGTAATCAGATGTTTTGAGATATAATACTAGTTCTAAACCACAAATCGGAACTGCAAAATAAATTAATATATTTCTTTCTTAAAATTACGAAAATAGTATTATACTGTTTGTACTTTTCATGCTTTTCACGTAAAATACCCATATAAAAAATATTTCCTTCGAATGTACGTTTGAAATTCCCTTTAACCACAGAACACCTCTTATTCGCTAATACCACAGTGGGCGTTGTTAACTGACATTCCATCTGGAGAACTTGTACATGGTTGTCAAGTATAATTCTACCTATTTATCGTATCTTCAGATTATAATTTTCTAGAGGCAATAAAATTAAATCTGGGTGGTAAATAATTTTCAAATTTTTACATAAAATCCGTTAATTGGTTATCTATAACATACTAGTTTTTCGATTAAATGTCATAATTGATATAAAAGTTATAATTTAAAATGTTGTGTTTATTTTGCCATTTCCTATTCTTCACGTGTTAAAAAGGCCAAATTTAATTGCAAATATCTCAGGTACCGCTTGGTCAATTGTTTTAAAACTTGGAGAGCAGGTAGATTATACTTCAGTTGAGATCTACTTAAAATTTCAATTAATTCTGTTGAAACTGATTTCACGATATAACTACCTTAAACTGGAAAAATTCAAGGATTTTGCCATCAGTTTGGAAACAACTCTAAATATCTATAATCTATCATATATTGTATTTATATTAATTAATCTCATTTTTCATCTAAAGTTCATTTCAGATACCTATAGTACATTCGCTGAGATGAGAGAATGTGGAATTACTTCTTGAACAAAGACGTCATTCTATTGGTCAAAAAAGGAAAATTTTGGAGCCGAACTTATAGAATGATTTGTTTCTGGTCAAGAATTAGTTACACTATTTTCTCGTCTCAGCAAATGGAGTATATATAAAAATGCAGTTACCAGAAGACTAATTTACTCCGTAGAAAACGTAAATTTTAGTTTTAAAATTAAGCGCTAAATTTGAACCTTGTGGTACGTATTTAGTAATGAAAGGAGATAAATAGAAAAAAATGTAATTTTAATAAATTACTTTAAAACCGGGATTTTTTGTGATAAAAGGGGATTTTTTGTGGATTCTGAAGGATTTTTTAAAGAGGAAGATTGGCAACACTACATTTCTGTTCATCTATCGAATGGCTTGGGTAACGGCAGCATGAAGCTCTTCCAGAGACGGAAAACGATGTCCACGCATAGGCTGTTACAGCTTTGGGAATAGGTCGAAGTCTGGTGGACACATCCCAACCGTATTCACGCAGTTTTTCGGTTACGACATTCCCGACCAACTGGGGTTGAGTTTTGTTCAATTTTCTGCGAAGTTTTTGTATGAAAGCATGATAATAAACTGCTGTGACACTTGTTCCACATGAAACTCTGTCTGTAATGATGATTCCTTTGAAATCATAAGCAAAGATCATCATTTGTTTTAATTTTGATTGAGCTCTACGAATTTTTTTTGACCGTGGGGAATTTGGACCTCTCCACTCGTTGGACTGATAGCGACTATTCGATATAAAAATGCTTGACCCTCAACATCGAATCTTTGTTTTAGAAAGGTTGCAATGTCCAAGGGTTTGCGCTTCTGTTCAGTCATAATACTCAAGACACGTGCAGACTCCATTTCTAGCTGACATTTGTGAAAAAAAATTACGCTATATTTGAAAACAAAACACACACTTCTTCACCAAGCCTTCTACTACAACTGACGTAAATGTCACTGTTGTTGCATCATCCAATTCGCAGTGTTATCAACCTGTGCATTATTTATGAAATGAACCTCGTATATATCAAACAATTGTTATTTTAATAGGTAATATACGGGGTGTTTCACAACTTCAGGATAAAAATTATACGGCAGATACTACATAAAGTGATCACGAATCAAGAACCATTCGGATTTTTTTATTATTATTTAATTTTTGAAGGGTACATTTTTAGTAACACTGGCCGATACAAAATTTTATTGAAATAAATTAATTATTTTGAGATACCCTGCACTAGAGCAAAACTCGAAAAAAAAAAATTGTCGGCAGTTACAGTGTTAAGATCGTCAAAAGCGCTTAACATATAATAATCGAAAAAAATACGATTCATGCAAGTTCTCCGTATTACAAATTTCCCATTTCTTCGTATTCCAAAACCAATAATTTGTTTCACACCTTACATCAAGCAAAAATTACAAAATTGCTGCTTAGCTTATACAACTTTTTCAGGCCTCATTACATTTTCCTCGGAACCTTTTAAGTATAATTGCTCTTTACACTTTTTAAATATCATCAAATTGTTAATACAACTACATATCTACTAAAAGATGACCGGCATTTCGCTACACTTTGGAGCTAATTGGCGTTTTAAAGCTTGCTGTAAAGATAAGATTCCACATACGACGTATGATCTACTAACCTAGAATTAATTGGCGATGTTAATAAGCAGTGTAAACATTTCTCCAGAATGCCGGTCAAGTGATAAGTTGATAGTTTAAGCAAAGAGATATAGTTATAAATGGAATTCTTATATTATTATGTGTCATAAAATATTATTTATTGCTGAAGAGAAATATAGGCGTGAAAGTTGTTATTAAAATATTTATATGCATAGTTTCTTTAGGCTAAACATATGATACGAAATCGAAAAATATATAATTAATTTCATGGAGTTTGTAGTTTGTAGTAACAGTAGAGTATTATAAATGTCGTTTGTCGTAACCAGATGGTATAAACGCCTCCACATTAAGGTAGTTATATCGTGGAAACATTTTACCCATAATTAATTGTAATTTAAAGTAAATCTCAACTGAAGTATAAACTACCTGCTCTCCTAATTTAAAAAGAATTAACCACGCGGTAGCTGAAATATTTGCAATTAAATTTGGCCTTTTTAACACATGAAGAATAGGAAATGGCAAAAATAACAAAATATTTTAAATTATAAATTTTATATCCACATCAACATTTTATAAAAACGTAGGTAGAAGTATCTGCAAAGATGAATTTGCTTACCTATATGTCAATAAAGCATTTACCACAAATTTTGGTCGGTACTTTATGATCCTAAATTATGGGAACGGTTTTTTCAACAACGTGTATACCAACCCAGTCCCACAACATTTTGGTCGGTATTATTATTATATATACTTATGGCATTACATGCATAAATAAATATAAATACATAACAAAAATATTGAAATAAATAAAGATTATGGTCCAAGTCAAGGTTGTTCAACCATTGTATATCTTCTGGAGTTACTTGAAAGATATCTTTCATTGTTTTCCTGGAATGCTCGACGTGGACATTCATTTACAATGTGGTTGATTGTTTGTTCTTCAGCGCTGCAATCACATTTTGGATCTGACAACTAACCCCATTTGTAATATGAAGATCCACACCTACCAAACCCAGTTCTAGTCCTGTTTAATGAAACCCAATTTCTTTTATGGTAGATTAAAGCCATCCGGAAGTTTTTGTGTATTTTATATTGAATACCAGATAGAATCAATCTGATTCTGCCATTCAATACACCTCACATCTGACCCGTTGAAGTTCCCATTAACCAAATGTTCCGCAATTTTTATTTGAGGATTTCTGGATTTCGATCTTTTAAATTCAATTATATCCCAATGAACTGGTTTAAAATTACAAAGCCTACGCAAATGATAAGTAATTTCTATAAATTTATTTCAACTAGTTTAAAATATTTATAGCATTTAAATTTACAAAAGCTAAATATGTTATTCAAAAATTCCGGAATTTAATATTGGATTACATCGCCTTTATTAGTAATAGCAGCTTTAATTCTATTAGGGATGGTATCCCTAAACTCGGAAAAAAATTGTCCCTTATGCATTGAAAGGTAGGTTTTACTGTACGCACTGTATTTTTACGAAGTTGTTTTTCAATTTTTCATTGTGTCAACAGTAAAGGATGTCGGTAGAGGCTAACTCTGGACTAGAAGATGACCCTTAAAATGCCGGTCGAACTATTATCGCACATTTCACCCACAGTTTTTTTTTTTTTAATTTTAAGTCTATAATTAAAATAGCCGAAAGAATTTTGTAGAAATTTTAACCATTTGTGAAGGTTTTATAATTTGTTGAAAGTGATAATCGGCCGAATTTTTATGGCCTTGTTTTAACTAAAACGCTGTTTTAAGAAATGCCAAATTTCATTATTTAATAATATCAAATTTATCAAAATATGATTTTAAAGCAGAACATAATTTATATTCAAACATTTTTTTTTTAAATCGTTCTTTAAACATAAAGGTGAAACTAAATATTGCAATTTGAATTTGACATTTCTTAAAACAACGTTTTTGTTATAACAAGGCTTGTGGTTCGAGCCCATACATATATTATTATTTAAGTACATTATAATTAGCTATAAAATATGTAGGTACTTACATCCGACGATATGAATAATTGTTGGAGAATATGAACATAACTCTTTGACTCACCTGAAAATAAAAAAGAAATATTAGCACAAAATAAATAAAAAGATTCAAAATCTGATACGATCACATAAAAATAATTATTGAGACAATTCATTTAAAGAGATCTAAATGCTGTTTTTGTGTATTAAACTTATTTAATGAAAAGTGTTTTGCACGAAACACTAAAGAAGGCTGTAACTAATTCTTTGGATTAAAGTCCCTAGATTACCAAAGTAGCACGATTTATTAGGCCCGTGTATTAGAAATTTGCAGCCAAAATGGTGGGCCTTGTCACTTGTGCAATTTATTTAAAAATGCCTTCTTACTGTATAACATGTATAACATAATAGATCTGGAAGGGATTTTCAACTATTTAGAAAACTACGTGAAAGAAAAAGAATAGAAATTTGGTAACTTTATAAGAACTGGTTTGTCAGATCTGTCAGTCATTTGTGAGGTTAGTTTATTTTTGTATTTATTGTTCAGTATTTTACGTTTAAATTTTTCTATTTTATAAAGATAAACCTATTTTTCATCGTATATGGACCCAAAATGGCGGCAAATCGCCTTATTTTAGTTATTAGGGACTTTACTTTGGATAGAATAATCTTACTCATTTTGTGCATTGATGTATGAGAAAAATATTATAGTATCTACTCGTACTTGTTTTACTATACAACCTTTGTTCATAAAATTAGTTTCATCGTCGGATTTATTTCAACCAAGTATGGAATTTTATGGCAATTATTTCAATTGTAAAACATTGGGCTTGGGCCATATTTTTGTAAAATATTATATTATTTGCACTTAGATGCCCCTTCAATTTAAATGTTTTAATTCAAAATTTTATAATACGAAACTAAACACATAATTACGAGTAAATCTTTTGGTGGACGAAATATCAAGTCCAATTTCCCTACTACATTTTAAACTATAAAATTATAATTACAATATATTCATTTTAAATGGAACACACCATGAAATACCGTTGAATATAACCTATAATTATTATCAACGTTATACCTAACAATTCATTTACAACATATGGAAAAATGGAAAAATCCCTGGGGTATATAAACACAAGACATGGTTTATGACTTCGTGTAGTTATGAATTCATTACATCCGGTTCAATAGTCTATTTCTATTTCACTGTTTGCATAGCTATAAAAATTCAGCTAGAAGGATATTTATCTATGGCAGACATCTGGAGTCGACCACGTGGAAGATCATTTGTATTTACCTTCAAGGTTTTCTCATTTTTGCAAAGAAGATAACGGAAATTGTTCAGAGGACTAATAAGGGAAATGCGAGGGGAAATATTATTTATTTATGGATATTAAAAATAATGTTTCCATTTTATGTTACATAACGTAACGAATTTAACATTTCTTTTACACACAAATAATTCAAATTGTATCTATTCTTTCGTTCTAACAGGCATTTTGCCTACTCTTCTAATATGTTCCAGATTCTTGTAATTCATTGACAGTATTAACGGTATTTCTTAAGGACATATGTAGTATTAATATATCTATAATTTAAAAACATATTTCATTAATAATACAATAAGGTTTATTAAATGTACTTGTACCTGCCAAAAAAATCTTCCTGTAATGTCAGTAAAACTGCTGATTTTTGACAATGACATTTTGCATTAATCTGTCAATTACAAACATTTAAATATCTCAACTGGTTTCCTGGAGTGACTGAGAAGCGAGATTTATTACAATAGATTATTGTATATTATTTTATCTCTAAATCTATAGGAGATATAATTAAAATTTTAAATATGTCAGATTGAGAATTTAATCATCTTTATTATTTGTAATAACATATATTTTCAAAAAATAATATGTACCTATTTATGAATTTTTTTTTTTAGAAACTACCACTTCAGGTTTGCCAATTGATATTAAGTCCTTATCAGCTCTTCCCATTAATGTTAGATTGAGGAATCCGTAGTTAAACATGTCTTAAGTCATATAGTATTAGGGAAACCGTATTTCCAACATAAGTACACATACATACATACTCACACACACAACGTGCGCTCACTCACTAAAATCTGAATATGCGATTTTTAGCATGAATTCAATACCTCTCTTAGCGATATGTAAAAATAAATTATCTTTAATACACTTGTTTCATCAGAGTAATTTATAAGTTCCATATAAACTGACTAGTTCACAGAAATCTGTCCCATTTCCTTTGTTTTCTATGAAACTCATTTGTGTAAAATGATCAATTCGGATTAGTTTTCTGTATAAAGTTTTCATAGGAATGTAAGTAAAAGAAAAGTTAAGTACTGTTGAGAATTTATGTGTTATAATTAATGTTAATTGGGATTACTGTACTGATTGTACTGATTTGAGAAGCTTTCGAATAAACCTTCCTCAAGACAGTTGTATAAGATTGTAATTAAAATAAGAAATATTTACAGTGGTATATTTATCTTGTTTGACACCACAAGCCCTTGAAACTTGCGCCCATATATTTCGTCATTCGCTTCGTTTCTTTTACCTTCCGCCACCTTCAGGTAAGGAAGATATTGTCTTTGGTTAAAAAATTCAATGGTGAGTTTTTAATGTACAAGCATATTTTAGGGACCCTAGAATACGATTTTACTACTTTTACGATGATGCCTGTATGTATGTATGTATGAATGTGTGTATGTGTGTAACAAAAATTTCTCCTTCGCTCTAATTTTTTCACATTCCCCGTTTGTACATCCACATGTAGAGTTAATTATATTTGGTCATAATTGGTCAACCGGAAGCATCCTAATTTGAAGATTTTTTTCTTGAAAAAACACTGTTAAATATCATTTTTTAACATTTTATGTTATTATAATTATTAATGAATATTTTATTTTCTATGCGATATATGTGTTTGCATTTTCAAAGTAATTCTTTGATTACGCATAATAAAGAAAATGAAACATGAAATATGTTTGGCCTAAGAATAGGAAAAGGAGTAGGTAATTTATTATGATACGTTGAAAATTAAAACATTTTATTTTTTAAGCTCACATGTTAAATTGCCCAATTAATTTTAGTAGATATTTCAGTTAATTTACTAACAAGATACTAAATTAGTTCAGAATATAAACGTGAGTATGGATAACATACGGATGAATAAGTTTTTAAAAGTAATAAATAATATGGATTAATAAATTAGAATGTAAATTACATTATCATTATTCATTCTAAAATTGGTTATCAGATATTGAAATCTATTACATCAAATTATATACCTATACATATAGTTTACAACACATCGATGAAGTTTATCTTGATTGATTTTGAAAACAAATTGTTCGTGATCTCAACTTAATATCTCCTGAAAAATTATAATACCTAGTTGTATAGTAAAACTTTTTTACAGCACATACTTTATTATACATATTAGGTAAATCATGCTCACGTATGATCCTTTTGTTGGTGAAATGAAGTTTTATTTTTTCAAAATTCTCTACTAGTTGTAAATAAGAATTAGTTTAAAAACCAAGTGGAGAAGTTTTAGGTAACCTACCTAACCATACAAGAAATCAATTAAATATAAAGCATCATTTGCAATAACTGAAACATTTTTTCTTCATTGTGTCAAAATCAAACATGATTTCATACATGTTCCATATTTTGGGTCATCTTCAATTGAATCCTGACACCACCCAAATTGCTTACACCAGAATTTTAAAGTCAGTTTTTTCAAGTTCAAATTAAATTTTAACTGCTCTACCATGAGCGTGCTATCTGATATATGTTATTTCTCACACAAAGATGCGTTTACCTTCGTAGAATTTGATTATGAAAAAATCTCAATATTGAAAAAATATGACTTATGTGGTTTCTCAAATAGGTGATTCACATATTTTTGTAGTTAAAGCATTTGAAGTTTTCCAATTTGATCAAAGAGTTATTTAAAAATGGACAAACACCGATAATGAGGTCAAAAAATTATATATATTTTTTGAATGTTGGTTTTGTATTCGAAGCATCAGAATCACAGTAATTTCTAATTACATAATTTGATTAATTTAGATAAGAATAAAAACCATAAATATGTATTAAACTAAATATTATAGGACATTCCAGTAAGATTCTTAACAAAGCGGCTATTGTGAATCTACTGAAGACAATCTAGTTTTAGTATATTTTGAAACACACTACAGGCATTCAACGGGGCCTTGTGGCCACGTGCCTGAGTGTTTGGACGCGAATGTGGAGAACCGGGTTCGATCCCGACCGATGTCAAATATTTCGAATTTTAAATGGCACAAAATTTAACCCTGTGGTGTACTTTTCACGCCAGTAATGAGTGCCCGTACGGTACAAATAATTTTCATTGCCGAAATCTGTGTACAAAGCAAATTGGCACACCCAGCAATGGGTAATGTGAGCATTCTGTAACTCCCTAATGAACGAAAATCCCTGAGTCGTCGAGACGTAAAATTCTATTTACTTACTTCATATTGTTGGAAGAAACGATAATATCTTTGTATTTCCAGGAATATAAGGCTATTACTTATGGCTTTATTCCATAAA
The DNA here is from genome assembly GCA_951394225.1 of Harpalus rufipes. Classification (NCBI taxonomy): domain Eukaryota; kingdom Metazoa; phylum Arthropoda; class Insecta; order Coleoptera; family Carabidae; genus Harpalus; species Harpalus rufipes. Next base: position 15,217,410 of record OX596281.1, on the reverse strand, counting down.
TATATAAAACTTTTTGTAATAAGAATATTAGCTCTTTATATAGTTTTCAAGGAAGTTATATTATGCTTGCTATAGTAACCTTTCCTGTACACCTTTTTGCTATTTATGTTCATATTCCGGCTATTGAAGTATTTATTGAATGAGTTATTTTATAGTATTACAGATTGATTGAAATGTCGTTCGATAATAAATAACATAATTATATGTTCCTACAGTTATAGTAACATTTATACAATAAATAAAATCATAAAATACGACGTTTATAATAAACTGTTATGTAATAAAAATAAATCAATGAACACTACCATTATACCCGGATAGTTTCAAAAGACACAGAATTGACGTCACATGCGAGCGAAATAGAACACCGCAATACAAACAAACCCCCTCCCGTTGTCATTCAGGTTATAACCTAGCATTCTATTTCGAATTATTTTATTACATTATAAATGAGTCTAAAACCAGAAGAGGTACCTGGAGCAACTAATATAATTATCTATAATAATTATCAAATCACATTTACGATGTAGCTAGTATATAATTGACAGCTGTCACTCATTTAAATTCTGTCGGCAAGAAATATAAGCCACTCTCTCATTGGTTAGTATTTTTCTGCCGTCATCAGGCGATAGAATAGGCGGCAATTTAAATAATGTATTTTCAGAGGCAATTTTCTCATGAATAAAGGGTAATATGAAATAAAATAATTTTTTTTTCACATGCGTAAAAATTTCTAATTTACAAGTGCGAAAAAAGTCATACTATTTTTTATATTTATATGAGAATAGGTTTTTATTGACAGTACTATTTTACTACATATCTACTTTACTTTTCTACATAACCGCCGTTCACATCTATACACTTTGTGTAACGCTGCATCAGCTTCTTTAACCCCTCTGCATAGAAGTCTGCCGCCTGGGAATTGAACCAGTTGGTAACGCGTCTTGAGTTCATCGTCGGTTTGAAATCGTTGTCCACCCAGCCACTGTTTCAAATGCAAGAAGAGGAAATAGTCGCTTGGTGCAAGGTCGGGACTGTACGGAGAGTGATCAAAAAGTTCCCAACGAAAATTGTCCCATAATGTTTGAAACAGATCAAGAACTAAGGGATTCTCCAAGTATATTTTTCTTTCATTACTCATTATTTCTGACACTGACATTTATCTGTCAGTTACAAATAATTTAAATTATCAACTATTTTTCATGACATTCTTTCGGCTGTCAAATTTATTACAACAGATTATTTTATATATTATACTTCTTTTATCTCTAAATCTATGGAATATATAATAAAATATTTAAATGTATCAGATAGAGAATTTAATTTTCTTTAATATTACCACGAAAAATTTTCAAAAAATAATATTTAGAAGATTTTTTTTCAAGAATCTTCTACTTCCGGTTGTCCAATTGTTACCAAAACCTTTTCAGATCTTCCCATGAATGTCCGATTGGGAAATACGTTGTTAAACAAATTTTAAGTCGTATAGTTTTTGAGTAACCGTCCTTCCAACATCCCACACACACACATCCACACACACACACACACACACACACACACACACACACACACACACACACACACACACACACACACACACACACACAGACATCATCGTAAAAATGTTAAAATCGGATTGTAGGGACCTTAAAACGTGCTTATTCAATAAAATCTGGATATGCGATTTTTAGCATGAATCCAATACCTCTCTTAGCGAGAGGTAAAAAGCGCGCTTAAAGGGAATGTCGAAATTATTTTTGTCGCTACGTTGAGGAAATAGTCGCTTGGTGCAAGGTCGGGACTGTACGGAGAGTGATCAAAAAGTTCCCAACGAAAATCTTGAATCATCTCTTTGGTTTTGGCAGCGTTGTGAGGGCATACGTTGACGTGAAGGAGGATTATGCCAGACGACAGTTTCCCGCGGAGTCGATTTTGGATTGAGGTTCGAGCAACATTTGGGAATTCATTAGCCAGATCACTAATCGTCAATCGCCGATCACTTCGAAGTTTTTGGTTCACTTGATCAACGATGTCGTTGGTCCGAATACTGGGCCTCCAACTTCGCTGTTCATTGTGCACATTTGTGCGGCCATTTCGAAATTCTCGACACCATTTTTGAACATGTTTGCAACTCATTATTTCAGGTCCATACACTAGGCATAACTCACGATGGATTTCAGCAGCTGAAGATCCTTTTGCCAGCAAAAATCTAATCACACCGCGCACTTCTCAACTGGCAGGATCTACGATTGTCTCGGCCATTGCGATCTGCTCTCACCGACTGGCAAATGACTATTAAATTAAACCAACACCAAAACTTCATTCTGGCTGTTAAACATTGGTCGCCGGCCTTAGTTTTGGAATACGCCTCGTACTAATATCTTTAAAAAAAACTGCAATTAATTATAAGATAAGTAATTCTTTGGCCATATACAATTTTATAAGAGAATAATCGAATGAGTGAATATATTGTACAATGTACATACTGTCAAGAAAATACCGGGAATTGTATATTAAAAAAGCGCGTTTAAAGGGAATGTCGAAATTATTTTTGTCGCTACGTTGGCACAACTGTCCTCTATGCACATGCGGAGTTTGAACACCATGTGTCATTTAGTTTGTTTACAGTGCTCCATTTGTCAGTTCATCTCAAGTATGTTTTGCGATGTTTACAATGGATAAAAATATCGAACAAAGAATCTGTCTCAAATTTTGCATTCCAAATGGAATTTCGTGTGCCGAAGTGCTGAAAATATTACATAAGGCTTACGGTGAATCGACTTTATCAGAAACACGTGCGTATGAGTGGTACAGTGCATTCAAAAGTGGTGGAAGATTTGCCTCGCTCAGGTCGGCGCCATCAACGTCTTCAACTGAGCTTAACATCGCTAAAATAATGGAAATGGTGACTGAAAATCGTCGTTTAAGTCTGAGAAAGATAGCCGCTGAAATTTCTGTGTCTCACGAATCGTACCATTTTAAACGATTGTTTTGGGCATGAAATGCGTTGCCGCTCGACTAGTACCGAGAGACCTGAATTTTCTGCAAAAACTCAATCGCGTAAGGGTCGCTGAAGATATGCTAGAACAAGTCAATTCCGACCCCACATTCATAAAACGCATTTTAACTGGTGATGACATATGGGTTTACGACTTTGACATGCAAAACCAGTCAACAAGCTTCGGATTGGCGCCTTCCAACTGAGCCGAAACCGAAAAAAGCACCTCAAAGTCGATCAAAATTGAAGGTGATGTTGACAGTTTTTTTTTTCGATTATCGCGGTGTTGTGCACTCGGAATTCTTGCCAGAAAGTGAGACAGTAACTAAAGAATATTATCAGAGCGGTATGCGGCGTTTGAGAGAGCACATTCGTCGAAAAGGACCAGATTTGCGGAAATAAAACTCATGGATTTTGCACCAAGATAACGCACCATCTCACAAGACTATCATTGTGAACAAATTTCTGGCCAGAAACTCAACAAATCTTATCGAACAACCATCGTATTCCCCTGATATGGCTCCGGCCGACTTTTTCCTCGTTCCAAAACTCAAATTACCACTTCGAGGCACCCGTTTTCAGTCGATAGAAGACGCGATGAGTACTGAAATCGATTCGTGAAAATGCGTTTAAAAAATGTTTTTATGATTGGATTATTCGTTGGCATAAGTGTATTATTTCGGAAGGGGCCTACTTTGAAGGCAATAAAATAAATTTGGATGAATAATGCATATTTTGTGTTTTATTGACCAATTTCCGGTACTTTTTTGACATAGTAGTATGTATATTTCTCGTATTAACGACATCTATTTTTATTTTTTTGAAGTAAACAGTCAACAATGAAATCAAATACCTCTCAGAGTACATTTCCCTGTTGGAATAATATTTATTTTACACTTTAGGTGTAACAAGAGTATTTTATTACACACGAGTGAATATTTTCATCACTCGAATATTTTGCTCCATCATGAAAACGAAGACACATGTTCAAAACTTTTTATTATGATCTTGGGTGGCCGGCAGAAACATTTGAATATGTCGTGAGAATTACAATATCAAATGATGCTAAAGTTTCGTAATAAATCAATCCTTAGAAACTCTGAAATATGATCTGCTGAGCCTTGGCATATAAAAAAATATTAATAAATTGTTATTGTAGATAATAGGATGTTTATATAAACAAAATCTTTAAAGTTTATTGTGAAATATTCAGGGAATTAATGCATAATTTATACGATTCTATAAATCAAGGTTTTAAGACTTTTGTACGAAAACATAAATGTATTTTATTAGAGATTTACGGCACAAGTATCAGCTTACGTGATAGAGAAACAAATAAAATGGTAATAAGACTCTCAGGTTTTATATTTTACTGATGAAGTATTTTTTATAGTCCTCGTTAAAAGTTTAAAATTCAAGGATACTTTTAATTGTATGTGTCATTATTTCAGTTATCACCTTCACTATGGAGATTTTTTTTCGAATTTAGTAATGGTGTGATTAGGACCCTAATGTCGACACTGAGCTTTTTAATAAAAAAAATTCGATTCATTCCTTTAGTTAACATACAAACAGCTACATGAAATTGTTGGATATCAATGTTCCTAATGTATAAGTACTCGTAATATACATATATTTCAATTCCTAACTTTCTAGAAGTTGGGAAATACGTCATTCCTAACTGCAATGACAATCTCTTGGGTGGGAAATAACAGATTTCACTTCCACTCCCCGACTTGTAAATGTTTATGTAGGGGTTGCCTTGTAACATGGTCATAGATCCCTATAAAAATCATCATTTTTGACATTTTATGTTATAAATATTAAATATTTTTTTATTTTCTATACGATTCAATTTTTTCCTTCATATTCAACAAAAAATCTGATGTGGCCAGCACAATACCCCTCGCCGCTTCCGTTTTTGATTACATAAGTATAGGGCGCGAGCAGTCATGTGACATTGTTGGCTTTGACAAGAAGATATAGGACCCCGTATCTGAATGACAAAGTAATTATGTACATAGATGTCAAATGTCAGAATTTTTCATTAAAAGTTTCAAGATTTTCTAAATTCACATAGTTAATTTGTCACTAGGAGTGTGGAATTTACTCGTCGAGGAAAATAAACCACATGGAATTGTAAAATCACTAAATTTAGAAAGAAAAATTATATCTGCATTTAACATTTCTTGTATACCTACACTCTACCTCAAAAATTCTACCTACATCTATTCTTTATATTTAGATTTTTTAATTTTATTGAAGAAATTTTGTCCTCTTCAAATTTTTCTAAATGTTTCCAATTCATTGTCGGGATTGGCAGTATTTTTGAAGGGTATATGTAATATACCTATAATTTTAAATATGTAAGTATTAATACAATAAGAAATAATATAATGTATGTACTTCCCAGAAAAAATCTTCAGTAATATCTCTGGATTTTTGACACTGACATTTTAATATTTCAATTGGTTTCCATGACATTATTTGGGCTGTGAGATTTATTACAACAGATTATTATGTACCTTGTATATCTTTATCTCCAAATCTATAACAGATATAATAAAATATTTATATGTATCAGATAGAGAATTTACTCTTCTTTAATAAGCAAGAACAAAAATTTTCAAAAAATAATATTTAGAATTTTTTTTAAGAATCTGCTACTTCCGGTTGTCCAATTATTACCAAAACCTTTTCAGCTCTTCCCAGGAATGTCCGATTGAGAAATACGTAGTTAAACAGATATTAAGTATTATAGTTTTTGAGAAATCGTCCATCCAACCGACTCATATACACAATACATACACACACACACATACACACACACACACTTATCATCGTGAAAATATTAAAATCGGATTGTAGGGACTTTAAAACGTGCTTAATCATTAAAATCTGGATATGTGGTTTTTAGCATGAATCCAATATTTCTCTTAGCGAGAGGTAAAAATTATAGATATTAAAATTTCATGAATCAGCCAGCTATGCTATAACCATGGAAACTGCTGATATATTCAAATAATTCTAATTGCTATACGCTATGGTTTGTTCATAAGACGGGGAAAGATAGGGTAATAAATGAGAAGATAAGGGAAATGGCTCGACTGATAGAAGTTTCTTTAAAGAGAAATAGAGGAAGGCCAAAAAGAAGATCGAAGGACTGTATTACGGAAGATTTGAATGAGGATGACACGCAAAATAGAAATGAGTGGAAGAAGAGAATCAAGAATAACGACCCCTAATGCATGGGAAAAGCTAAAGAAGAAGTACGTGTTATAATTTTACTTAAAATATACAATATTTTACAAGGAACTATCTGTATGGAATTTGTACAAAATAAATAGAATTGGCGGAAGGTAATGTGCTGGCCACATCAGATTTTTTTATTTGTAGCAAAATCAATTATTATTAACGACCATACTAAAGTTTATCTTTTACAACGTTACATGCTGTAATATGTGTATAATCATATAAAATAGCATTATAAATAATTCAGTAGTATATCAATGAGAAAATTATCCGTATTTATAGGATATTATATGCATGTTACATGAATATTACGAAAACAATGTACCAATTATTCATGTAGAAAATTCTATTTATTCAAGCTGAACAGAAGTTGAAATTGTGCAAGAAATATCAATAAAGTATTTTCTTGGGCCATCGGCCATTGTTAATAAACAATGAGAACAATATCCATAAACTGGTTTCGATGAATGCAAAAGATGTTTTCGTAAATAACAGATTTAAATTGTATTGTAAGGACAATAAGTTGTATACAGAATATCTCATAAAGTTTAAGAAGCAAATAATACGGATATCCTGAGTTGTAGTTTCAATAGTGATGAATTAAAATAGATATTTATTAGTTATTTTTATCTTCCGTCACCTTTAGGGAAGGAAGTTATTGTCTTTGGTCAAAAAAATCGATGGTGAGTTTTGAATGAATAAGCACAATTTCGTGTCATTAGAATACGATATTTGTGTGACGAAATTATCTCCGTCGATAACACCAACCCCAAAATTCTAAAAATTATAATTATTTCGTATACCTCTTCGTTACATCCATATGAAGAGCTGATTAGATTTTATTTATAATTGGTTAACCGGAACTACCTTCATTTTACCTTAACAGTTTTTCTTGAAAAAAACGCAGTTAAATATCATTTTTTGGCATTTTATGTTAGTATAAATAGTAAAAGAACATTTTATTTTCTATACGATTTGATTACATTTTTTTCTTCATATTCAATAGATATAGAGTTAAAAAATTATAAAGATATTAAATTTCATAAATCAGCCAGCTATGCTAACCATGGAAACTGCTAATATATTCCGATAATTCAAATTGACAGATGTCAGTGTTAATGAAAAGAAAATGAATGTGGCAGAGATGAGTATGTTGAGATAGATGTTGGGAAGACACGGAAAGATAGGATAATGAATGAAAGGATAAGGGAAATGGCTCGAGTGATAGAAGTTTCTAGAAATATATAAGCGAGGCGATTGATTACATTGGTTTGAACATGTCATGAGAAGAAATGATGAATAAATGTAGATGAACAGGTTATTAATATTAAGTAGAAGAAACAGAAAAGAAAAAATGCTAGGACTGTATTGCGTAAGACTTGCGAGAAAAGGAATTGAATGATGACGACACGTGAAATAGAAATGAGTGTAAGAAGAAAATCAAGAATAACGACCCCTAACGAATGGGAAAAGGTAAATAAGAAGATGTCAGTGTGAAGTGCAATTTACATAGTTTGTTTATGAAATAATTTTACTGGAAATATAGAATCTTTTGCAAGAAAATTTATGTATGGAATTTGTACATAATACACAGGATTGACGGAAGGTAATGTGCTCGCCACATTAGATTTTCTATTTCTGATAAAGTAGTAAAAACATATTTTTTATTTTATAAATTATTTTGAAAATAGTTTACAGTTCATTTAAAAAAAATAGAATCGTATTCTCTTTACGATACCAGTTTAGAAACAGATATCAGCATAATTTTCTTTTCCGTGCCTTTCGCATTCAATTGTTATGTGTGCCAATCGCTATAAATAACCAGTAAAGCACAATCGGCAAACAATTTCCGATAGATTTCGAAACAAATTCTGGTGTCGCGGTGAAACTCCAACAAAATCAATAAATTGAGCGAGCGAGTGGTCGAACTAAGTGGGTTTGTCGTGACATACATGATCGGCTCAGCGCGAGCAATAAATCCCCTGTGACATTTTAAGTAATCCTGATTGTTTCACGGTCGATGTGTTTTGTTTGTAATTTTAAATAATGGCGGCAATTGGTATAATCGATTTTGTAGGTGGATAAAATCAAATTGTTAATCTATTTTCATCTAGTAGAAATTTAATAATAGTCACTAATTATTTGATATTTTACAAGAGTATTTCAAATGTTAATTTGTCATTCTTTAAACAATTACCCTCATTTCTCACACGTATACTCTTGGTTTTTCCTTACCTAAAGGTGACGGAAGGTATTGTCTTTGGTCAAAAAATTCAATGATGAGTTTTTGGTGAATAAGCATGTTTTAGGGTCCCTATAATACGATTTTACCATTGTTACGATGATGTTTGTATGTATGTTTGTGTGTCTGTGTGTGTGTGACAAAAGTTTCGGATTCCATAACTTCAATACCACGATTCCAAAAATTATATTTTTTTCGTATTACTCAAGTTTACATCCAGAAGAACAACTAATTAGGTTTTGGTTAAAATTGGTAAACCGGAAGTAGCCTTATTTGAAGATTTAACAGTTAAATTTGATTTATTGACATGTATGGTTATTATAACTTAAAGAATATATTATTCTCTATACATTTTATACTCCATATTCAATAGATAAAGAGTTAAAGAATTTTAAAGAAATTAAATTTTATAATTCAGCCAGTTATGCTAAACATGGAAACTACTAATATATTCATATAATTCAAATTGACAGATGTCAGTATCAATAAAAAGTAAACTAATGTGGCAGAGATGAGGATGTTGAAGTAGATGTTGGGGAAGGCACGGAAAGATAGGTAAGGAAATAACTCTAGTGTTACAAGTTTCTAGAAAGATACAAGAGAGATGATTACATTGGTTTGAAAATGTCATGAGGAGAAATGAAGAATAATAGCTTAGTAATAGAAGGTTGAAGAAACAGAGGAAGACCAAAGATAAGATGGAAGAACTGTATTGCGGAAGACTTGAGTGAAAAGGTACTCAATGAGAACGACACGTAAAACAGAAATGAATGGAAGAAGAAAATAAAAAAGCGACCCCTAACGAATGGGGAAAGCTAAAGAAGAAGAAGAAGAAGATGTTAGTGTCGAGTGCAATTTGCATAGTTTGTTTATGAAATAATTTTACTGAAAATTTAGAATCTTTTGCAAGAAAATTTATGTATGGAATTTATACATAATACACAGGATTGACGGAAGGTATTGTGCTGGCCACAACAGTTTTTTTAGGTTGATGACGTGCATCTTCTGCCTTTCATTATTACCATATTTTATTTTCACGAAATTATTAAACAAGTTATTAAATTTTAGATAATATCCTGAAGTGTCGTAAATAATAAATTTGCAACAAATGTCGTAAAAGCTACAATATACATTAAACAACAATAAAAATTTCATTACTCAACATAATACCTCATAATTGTGACCACCTCAAAGTGCCATTAAAATAATCTCCAACTTCATACCCCCGACAAATCAAATTCCTTCCAACACTTGAAAGCTCTAAAGCGCCCAAAGCAATAACCATTCATAGATATAGCTTCATCACACTGGCTGACTCAGTCGTCATAAAAGTACCAGACAAAATAGATGCATGGAGATAGCATATCAACAAAACTATAAATTACTTTTAAGCAAGAGATTATAACGCCATTGTAATAGAGATGCCCCCTTTATAAAATACGGAGGGGAATTCGTACCGTTACAATTTGTACGACGATATTGTGTGCCATATGGTTTATGTTATACAGACCGTATAAAGATTTTGAACTGATTGACACCCAAACTATTCTTCTCTCAGCTTTTTACTGTATTTGTCATTTATTTGTAATAAAATTTAAACCCACGCTCTTAGAAAACATGAAATTAGGTTCGTAACTTTTTAATTTTTTTATTCTTTATTCGAAAAATTAACTTCAAAATTAACAATTTTAGAGCTTTGCCACAGATATATGAACAATTATATTGAAAAAATAAAAAGTTACAGACATAATATCAAGTTTTCTTTAATAGATATGATAACAATAAGTTACAAATTCCTAACAGATTTTGCATAAATAGCAAACATTTAGAGCCTCTTTTCGTTCATTTGGGAAAACGTAGACGATCCCCTTAAATATTCTCGTCATTGATGCATCCGTCGAACAGCAGTACGCTAGCAAATTTTGTGTGCGTTTGTGCAAAAAATCAACTTAATATCGTTTACTTTGGTCTAAAAGGCGTTTGGAGATGCTTCAATAACACGTTGCAACATTTTAGCTGACAAAAGCGATTTCGTGATGGACGAGATGTAACAAAGATTGTCTTAAAGAGTAGTCTCCGCATCAAGCAGAAACGCCAAAAACATCAAAGCAGTACGACAACTGTTAGTTTTCGATCTACTTGTTACAATTAAAATGGTTAGCAAAGTAATTAAACATCGACAAAGAAACAGCTGGAGTGACTATCGTCGAAGACTTAAAGAAAAACAAAAGTTGTGCTCGCGCACGATAACGCATCTGCCTATAAAGCAACAACAAATTGAGCAGAGATATAAAATACACCATGGTAAATACTTTATCAATATTGGAAACATTGTTATTATTTGATACAATGTTGCGTCGTTTGAAACATACTATATATACTTCAGTAATGTAAGTGGTTCAATTGACAATTTTATAGCGAGTGCAAGGTGACAGTAAAACCATTTCGTTCTGCCTCATTATGTAAATTATATTACACACTGACATAATAACCCAATGTGTCACTTCATGATAATAACAAGCGTGTCAAGCTTATTTCATACCGGTTTATACTCTTTTCAAAATTGTTAAGTTACATTCACAAATAAAAATTATGATAAAATTATTTCTTTAAAATTATTTCAATTTAATAGCTGTGTTCACAAATGTAAATTTATTTTATCCACGACTGTCAAATAATATACTCATAATTTAACCGTTTTTTATCAATTAATGGCCTTCGTTACTGTTGCTAATTGAATAATATTGACAGTTCGATGGAATAATATTATACAATCGTTATGTCAAATTCAAATCTTACCTTACAAAAAGTACAAACAAATTACTTTTAATAAATATTTATTTCACATAAAAAGCCAAAAGTATACTAGGTTTCTCGTTTTTTATAGTTTTATTTTCTTCTTAAGCTTAAAATGTAGCTGAATAGTCGGTTTAAAATTTTCTGCTAAATGTCAAATCACTTCATAGTTTTGTTAAAACAAATACCCAGTACTCAATGGTAACTATGTTTATGTTTGTGAACAAACAATTTTCTAAAATTTGTTAGGTTATTTCTGATTTTGTACAGTATGTTATTATTTGACAGTTGTGGATAAAGTATAGTATTCTATTCGCATGTAATAGCTATTACTCACTCGAATGATCTACATCACTCGCCTTTCGGCTCGTGATGCAAACTTCATTCTCATGAGTAATAGCACACATTACATGCTCATTGAATAATATACTATTGTTCACACTCACTATATTAATATGTCAATTCCTAACCTTTTAGAGGTTGGGAAATACGTCATTCCTAACTGCAATAACAATCTCTTCAGTGGGAAATAACAGATGTCACTTTACCCCACGGGTTGGAAATGTTTATGTACAGGTTGCCTAGCACCATTGTCATAGATCCTTATCATAAAGTAAGCTAAACAAATTTTAAAAGAACAGTCAAAAAATATTAACAAAATTACAGGTTGTAACTCAACACAGAACACCTTCATATAACTAAAGGCCTGCGACAAGGGTGCTGTTTAGCTCCAACATTATTTAAAATTATATATACAAGCGGCACTTACCAATTGGAAAAGACAATGTAAAATTATGGAAACGGAAATAGAAAATGATCATCTATATTCATTACAATTTGCTGATGACCAAGTCCTTTGTGTAGAGGATGAAGATAACATGAAAATTGTAACTAATATACAATGTACAGCTTGTCATTCTTGTTTTACTCAGTGTTTGTAATTATTATTATTATTTTTTTTATTTTTCTTAAACCTTTCTGAAATGCTCCTTGTATTAGCTATTTCAGAAAGTTATTTCAAAAACATTCTATTTATAATATTAATTTATTTCATAATCCCGCAGTCAATAAAGTCTGATGTGAAAATAACTTTGTACTTTAACAAAACTATCATAATTTTCTATTTATAACTTTACAACGTCGCACAAATTAACGATAGACAAAATTTCGCCAAAGGAAAAGGTGCTTGAATGGGTGTCTGCAAAGGAGCAGTAAAGTTGTCGCTTTGAGACAGGTTTTAATTTGGCGAGGGCAGAGGTTATCCAATGCCAAGGGCGGTTACCCCAGCTCGTTGGGTTTAAATAATGCAACTCCTGCTGTTTTACGGCATGAGAACCTCACTATTTCCACTACACCATATAAGCGGATTCTCACATGTCTGTTGCTAAAATTGCCACCGGGCTTTAGGGTGAATGAAAATGAAATGGAAAAATTATGGAGTGGAATTATGTGGTATATGGAAAGTTTAAAATTTTTATGCTATTCTTTTTGTTCTTGGATTCAATAAATTTTAGCGAAATAATAATGAGTGACTCATATTTTTTTTCTTTCATACTAGCGACTCATTTTTCTATACTTTTTACCCTTGTTTATAATTACATTCAACTGACCACGGTTGGGATGGAAACAATGTATAAAAACTTCGTTATATTAAAATGAACGAAACAAGATTTTTTTTTAGACTAGTGGTTTTCAAAATACGGGGTGCAACTTTTTTATTTTAAATGGCAACCATTTTTTTATATTGGCTTATTCGATTCAGTATTTTTTTCTGAATTGGGAAACAGGGTCATCAATTTCTGAATGGATGAGTTTTTATAGGAAGAGGACAGAATTAAATCACGGCTTTCGAATAAACTAGGCATTTTGAACATGTTCAATAGTTATAGGTAAAATAATTGTCTGGATAAATATGATTTATTTTGAAATAAATATAATTTGAAAAATTTTTCTCTGTATATTTTTCAATGAAGTCCTGATAACATTCATACGAAGGATTCCATATTGTAGAGCAATATTCTAATTTGGAATGAACGAATGAATAGTATAGAGCAAAAATAGGCGAAAAGTCAGTGAAAGTACGTGTGTTGCAAATTATAAAACCGATCGTACGTAGAGAACTATTAAAAACTAATAAATCATGTCGATGATTGTGGAATAATAATTTAGAATGAAATGTCACTCCAAGATTCTTGTAAATAGAACAACGGTTTAAATCACTATTTGGAATTTTGTAATCAAAAACAACAGGTGAAGCTTTCCTGGTAAAACTCATTATATGACTATTATTTATATTTAAAAAGAGATTATTATATGAACACCACTGATAATGTTTGGAGATTATGTTGGAATAACATGTAATCTTTAATTCATGAAATGGAATAATTTTTTTTTAGATCGTCAGCAAATAGTAGTTTCTGGCAGTTTAAGATGTCAGGTAAGGCAATAATAAATAGAAGGAATAAAAGAAGGCCTAAATTTGAGCCTTGGGGAACTCCAGAGGCAGAAGTGTAAGTGTTATAGTTAAAACCAAGGATTTGTACAGAAAGTTGATGTTGAGAAAGATAAGAAGCAAAGAAATGAGTTTATACAAGATGTACCATTGTTTGATTTCATGTTTATTTTGTTACTTTAGTATTTCGTCGTTATTTTCGTTGCGTTACTAAAACGCGCGAGAATATTTATACATCACTCGATCGTTAAGTGCAGAGTACGTCATATGGCATTATGGCTCTCGTTTTTCTAACTTGTTCTCGGTCTGTATTATAAAATTCATACTTCATAACTTAAATATATAAATAAATGCAAGAATTTCCAGAATGATATAGCAACATCTATGTCTGTATTTAATGTTCATAAATATTAAATCATAGTCACTTTCACTAACACGTCCAAAGTAGCGTTAGATGTTGTCTTTCTAAAGCTAGGAATTAATGAAATGATTTAATCAATGATTATGTTGTACATTTAAATATCGTTGTCTATTGTTTTATTGGATTTCATCGTCATCGCTATTAAAATTACTCAGACTTCATCTATCCGCTTCATCCGTTGATGGGAAGATAAATTAATTTTCTAACCTAAAAGGTCAGAACTGAGGAAATAGTTATTTACATACCAAGTACGGGAACGCTTGGTTCCCGGATGAGTGTTTGGCGGCGCGAGTTTGCGAGCGTTGCCATAGAACGATTCCGGGAACTAAGTTCACGCACGCGGTTTGTAAAATATTTTTTTGTATGAAAAGTATAAAACTAATAATAAGTAATTTTTGTACAAATAATTTTATTTATAAAAACTTTATATAATAATATACATATACACTGCTTTGTAACTAATTTCAGAGTGATATGTTAAATTTAAATACCAATAATTTTAATGTTTATGTGTATGTAATGTAGTATCATGGTATTTAAATAACTGTTTATTACTTACCAAGTATATAGCAAAGTTATACTTAATAAACTTGTTAAATTTCTTTTTGTTTTAACATTATTAAAAATACACCATTTATAATAAAGGATAAGTTTTGTAAAAAAAAATAGACGCATAGTTACTAATTCTATCCAACCTACAATAAAAGGTTATAATAAAATATTATTATTGTTTCTTTAACCATAAATGCCATTATTGTTTTGGAATGAGAAATGTTCAAATAATGAGCGTGAACTGTTTTCTCCCATTTGATTTTTAAAACGGGTGGGCCAGAGTTTTTGCAGGGCGAGCCAGGATAAATCTCCAGTCCATACTAACGTGACGGCAACTATAGTATGACAAATTATTACTTTCCGTCACCTTTAGGTAATGAAGGTATTGTCTTTGGTCAAAAAAGTCGATAGTGAGTTTCTAATGAAAGCATGTTTTGGGATCCCTAAAACACGAATTACTTATTTTACGATGATGTCTCTATGTATGTGTGCGCGTGTGTGTGTATGAGTGTGTGTATGTAAGTGACGATCGTTTCGGATCGCATAACTACAATAATGAGAAAATAGCAAAAATAAATAACCACAAAAAATGCAAATTCATTTACTGTGCTTTCTAAAAAAGAATTTCCTACAGCTAAGGTGATTTATGATTAATATCATCCATATATGCAAAAGTTTAATAACAAATATAAACTGAGACCTTAATACTTTATCTATTACTACATGATTAAGTTGTAACCACAAAGTAAATCTATTGTCTGCAACAACACTTGTGGTTTTACTTCCTTATTGTGCTTTGTTTCGTCTGGTTATACATCACACTAACACTAACCATAGACACATAGGCGAATAACTGAACCTCAACTATTAGGTGTGAAATGAGTAAAATAATAGTGAACATACGTACATAGGTCAGGCGCAGCGAGAAGAAAAAATATAGTGAGAGAAAGAAAAGTGCATGGAGTGTTCCGTGTAAAACGGTTGTTGCACGAGAGCTATTATTATATGGGGAAAGAGAAACGTCAGTTGCGTAGATGTGGAAAATATTTTTATTATTATAGGGGTGAATTTATTTACTTGATAAAAGAAATATGAAGGATATAAAACTATGGTTAATTAGAATCAGTATTATTTATTTATTTATTTAGTACGGCTACTCAACGGGCTTATCCCAAATTAAGGGTAGGAAAGAATAAGTTTTGGACAAGACTAAAAATATAAGTTAGTATAGTTGCATATAAATTTTGAAAATTTTGCAAAGTTCAAACAGAAAATATCGATATTAGAAAATTTGGTATTATAAAGGTGACACATTTTGTATATGGGTGACACCATTAAACAGTTAGCTCAATCTAAGGGCAAGTAAAATACTTCTGGTACGGTCAGTGACAAATGTAGTGCATTCTCGACGTTCAAAAATTTGTTGTGGCCAGCACAATACCTCTCGCCACTTCCGTTTTTGATTACATAAGTTTAGGGCACGAGCAGTCATGTGACTTTGTTGGCCTTGACAAGCAGATATGGGGACCCGTGTCAGAATGACAACTAGTAATTATGTTCATAGATGCCAATGTCAGAATTTTTCATTCAAAATTTCAAGATTTTCTAAGTTCACGTCACCAGGAGTATGGAATTTACTTGTCGAGGAAAATAAATTGCATGAAATTGGAATATCACGAAATTTAGAAAGAAAAATTATATTTGACAGATAGAGAATTTAATCTTCTTTAATATTTGCAGAAACAAAAAAAAAAATCAGAAAATAATATTTAGAAGTTTTTTTAAGAATCTGCTACTTACGGTTGTCCAATTGGTACCAGAATTCAACTCTTCCCATTAATGTCCGTTTGAGAAATAGGTAGTTAAACAGATATTAAGTCTTATCGTTTTTGAGAAATCGTCCTTACAACATCCACACACACACACACACACATCCATCCATGCATCCATCCATCCATCCATCCATCCATCCATCCACACACACACACACACACGCGGCCAGGTACACACGCACGCACACACACATCATCGTAAAAATGTTAAAATCGGATTAGAGGGACTTTAAACGTATTCATTGATTAAAATCTGAATATATGCGATTTTTAGCATGAATCCTATACCTCTCTTGGCGAGAGGAAAAAATCATTACCTACAAATTGTTTTTTCTGTTAGTCATTATCAAAGTTTGAAATACGTATGGGGTGATCATTTTTTGAAATACTTTCAATTTGCTTATTACTTTTCGAATCACCTTGCATTAATTTACTTGTATTTGTAAGTATATTCATTGATGCGACGCTACTGACTAACTTGCTGCTCATGTTTGGAAAGAATCGAGTATATTTTCACCTGCATTTCACCCCTATAATGACGTGGTTGTTCGCCAGGGAATCATACTCGTACTCACTCAAATATGTGCATAATATCGACGTCTACACAAATGTCTACAAGGGGTAGAGAAACTACTGGGCTTATTGATGTAGCAAAAGATATTAAGAGTTGGTTCATACAAAAAAAAATCTTTCTTTATAAAGAGAATATTTGAATTTCAGAAGAGTGCAACCTTCTTAATTTTCTATATCAAAAAAAAATATTATCACGAAAAAATATAGTTTTAGTTACGAGAGATTATGTCAGGAAGATGACCTCCATTTTGCTGAACACACATATAGAGCCTCTCCTCAAAGTTCAGCATTGCTCTCATCAACATTTCTTGGGTCACAGCTGCGATTTCTTTATGACTGACAAGTTTTAATTCGTCTAGCGTACGAGGTTTTCGAAAATAGACTTTCGATTTGAAAAAATTCCACAAAAAGAAGTCGTACGCTGACAAATCTGGTGCCATAGGGGCCAAGGAACGCCACCAAAACGCGAGATTACGTGGTTGGGAAACATTTATCGCAAAACTGGCTCTTGCGGTATGGGCTGTGGCCCCATCTTGTTGGAACCATATTTCTTCCATGTTGACCCGGAGTCTTCGAAGTTGTGGATGCAAAAAGTTGCGTAGCATGTCAACATAGCGCTGAGAAATCACTGTTACAGTAACCCCTCCCTCTTTGAAATAATGAGTTCTACGTTCCACCGCTCCATGGTTAGTCAGTATCTCTCTCTAGTTTCTATGATGGCTACTGAAACTAGACTCTCTCAACCTCGTGGTAGGCGGGGTGGGGCCATCTTGTATCACCATTCGACTGTCTGCCTTTAACTAACTCTCTCCACTCACTGAACTCAACTGAACTGACTGACCGCGCAGAGCTGTGTCGCTTTTATAGCTCTCCATTATTCTAGAACATTCCAGTATATTTCCAGTAACTTTCGAGACAGAAGGTTAGGCCGCGCCCAGTTTGTTCACACAACTACTAGCAGTACTTACATAGAAGCGAGTCCACCTGACACGCCCGAATGCGAGCGCCGCTACTGGTAGAACATTTTCGAGCGATGGCGTAATCCCCGGCGGGGTAAAACCCATACGTCTAGACTGGTTTAATTACATCCGGTGGGTTGATTCTTTGTATTCGATGTCATTGTCGCGTCGGAAAGTTCCAGAAGGACATCGCGCTATATAAACCTGTCGCCAAAACCCGCCAGCACATTCTGTTATATAGAAACAACGAGCAATGAACAGTTGGTGATATAAATAAACAGTCTACGAGTTGTGAACATAAATAAATGTAGTTATATAAATAAATATTGTGAAATAAATATTGTTTAGATAAATAATCTTAGTGTTTAAGTATTTAATAATATTCTTAGTTTTAAATTAGTGTTTATAATTATTTAATCATAGTGTTAATTACTTCTATTATCTTTATCTTAATTATTCATTGTTTAATAAACTTTTATTTTAATTAATAATATTTCTCTGATTTTTACACTTCACCCAAATAAAAAAAAAATGTTACAACTTTATCGCCTTCCGAGAAGTTTGCGATTACGTTCTAGAAACGTTGGACCTACGCTGTCGGGTGCACGCACGCTACAATATTATACTTAATTAATTATTATGATTAATTTTTTATCTAGTTTAAGAAAGTAGAGCATAAAATAGAAATTCAATTTGACTCTTTGACAGATATTGCTTAGTACAGTCTTGTAGGTCGACAGTAAGCAATTTATTTAATTGAAATATTAATTCTAAAGTAGGCGTACTAAAAATAAATGCAGGAATAAGTAAATGAAAGACCTACGAGTACTGTTTCCATAAAATTTTAAAAATGCTTTTAAAAGGCTTATTGTGTATCAATATTCCGCTGATGTAAATATGTATACATAATAGTTGCTATAGAGATGATTTATCATTATGATGGTGTGTCATATAAAAATAAATCTAAAGTTCTAATTATTATTAGTGCTATAAACTAATACAACATGGTAAAAATACAATAGTAAAATAGTACTGGTATTATTTAAAAATGGCAACACCATCTTCATATAATATCGCAGCACCCGAACCGTTCAATTTCGATTCACCAGCTGATTGGCCTTGGCCAGTCAACAAAAGAAGAACAAATTAACACACTAATATAATAATATTATGGTAGTAAGAACAGATGATGAAGTAGTTTTAACATTTGCTCTTTCTTCAGAAGAAGAAAAAGAATATGATGTTGTTTTATTGAAATTTGATACATATTTTACGCTGTAAACTAATATAATACATGAACGAATTTGTTTTCACACTAAAGTGCAAAAGCCAAGAGAATCTGCGACTGAATTCATAACTGCTCTCCATAATCTGGCAAAGAAATGCAATTTTGGTACAGCAAAAGACGAATTTATTAGAAACAGAGTTGTTGTTGGTGCGTGTCAGACAAAAAGCTCAGTGAGAGATTACAACTAGATGACGAACTGACACTAGAAAGATATTTTCAAACAATCGTCTTATTTAAGAGTATTTAGTAGATTTATATGCATTATATCCCGGAATCTTTCATGGAATAAAGAATAAACATTTTACTGTATAGGATCACGATATGCAAGATATAGTTTGATTCACGAAAGCTGACTCTTCAAGGTCACTTGTTGGAAGAAATAATACACAGCACTTTATACAGCCGTAGCTTAGCAACATTTCATGTTAGAAAGAAAAAGATTATTTGACGTATGTCTTTGTAATTTATGTTGTGTGACAGACATGCGTAAATTGTTGATATTGTTGACGGGTTCGTATAACAAATTGAAACGGGCTCACCAGGATATATGCTGAATCCTTGTAGCGTAGCTGCCAATCTCCGTGGATTTCGAAAAGTTGTTACAGCATACTCAACCGCTTATCACTGTCTTGTTTCCAAAATTTCCTAACGCCGGTCCTGTCCTCAATGCTTCTCGTTCCGCTTTGAGTTAACGTGCTGCACATACCGCGTACGATACAAAAAATTCTATATGGAAATACTAAATTATAGCAACAATCGAATGACATGAAAGAATTCCACATTTACACATTAAATAACTGCCTTTTTGTCTTGATGAAGATGTTAAATGCCTGAGTGACAATATTGATGGAGATAATCCATCTGAACGACGATAAATACTACATGTATTCGTTTCTTCAATAGACTGAAAATAATGCGTTTCCCAAAAACGTGCCACATTAATCACTATTCCCTTTGCAACAAAATGTATTTCGATCTATTCTCATCAAAATCTTTACACAAAGTGTTCTTTGCAAGTAAAGAATATTTTAATTAAATCCCATAATTACTAGCAAAAGTTAAAATTGACTATAAAGTTAAGATTGTTAGTGACATCTGTGGAATCTTCAACAATCACTCGACTGCGCCCACAATGCAGTATTCTTTATTTAGCGTTTTAAATAAAAATAAAACTGTAACATAAATTGCATTTTTTTTTCCAGTTAAAATGTATCCATAAATATTTCTTGATGCACGCCTTATGCATACGGAATGTAGTGAAGTTATTTGCAAGTAATATTATATCAGACAGCTTATAAGTGACCTTGAAAAATCATCTTTCTGAACCAAACTATAACAGTCGTGATCACATATAAATATTGATTGACATTGTTTTTAGAAAAATAATAATCAAAATATTAAATTATAATTAATATATTTCAATAAACTGATTATTATAACATAATAAAGATTAGTATACAGGGTGTTCATTTCAAATGGCCCGCCATTGCTATCTCGAGAACTATAAGAGCTACAAAGACGTTTAAATAGGCAAGCAATTTCTATTTCACAAGACAACTTTAAAGAAACGAAAATTTATGTTTTTCGAACAGTGGTTCTCAAAATACGGGACCAAACTTTTTTATTTTAAGTGGGAACATATACTTTTTATATGCTCATTAGTTAAAGAATTTAATTCTGAATTCAATATTTTTATACCCTTACGTAATATATTTTTTTAAGAAAAATGTACAATTTTATATTAATTTCAGTAAAATATGGTTATTGGCCGTATTGCTAAGCGATATGACATCTGGTGGCAAAATAATGAACTACAGTAACAATTATTGCTGCTTACTTGAGTGCACGTTGTCTCGTTAGAAAGGTAATAAATTATGTTGTCATAAATTCCCGCGTAAATGAAAAGTTCGTGTTTATATTAAAAATATGCTTGACAATTATTTTTTTGAAGATATCATCTAAAACAGAAGTGGTTATACAATTTAAGTTACAGTTTTATAAAAGTGTACTAGGAATTTACATTAATTTACCTTTAATGGATAATATAAAACCTATTATAAAATAATATAAAAAGAAAATTAAATATATTACAGTACTATGAGAAATACACAATTCTATAAATTATGTGTTTGCGTATTTGATAGTAGGTTAATAAGATTTGCGCGAATGGAAAAAATGAATACATGTTTTTACATAGGATTAGAGTGCCCTGATAAAAATAAGTGTTTGTTCTTGTAATTGATCATGAATGTCAACGCAAACAAAATATTCTCGTATTTATTTCATGGCATTCTAATTCTATGTAAAAAAAATAACACGTGTAATTTTTTCCATTCATGACACTCTTATTATAGCCATATTTTAATCAAATTAATAATAAAAATTTACATGCATTTTTTTAAATAAATCATTATGTAAGGGTATAAAAATATTATATCACTGAATTCAGAATTAAATTATCTAACGAATGCACAAATAAGAAATACATGTTCTCATTTAAAATATAAAATTAGGTCCTGTATTTGGCGAACTGGTCGAAAAATATAATTTTTCTTTTCTTTAAATTTGTCTAGTAAAATAGAAATTGTTTGCCCATTTAACCGCCTTTGGTGGCCGATTAAAAATGAATACATAACAATACATTTTCAAACAAATAAAAAATTATGATATAACGGCAAGAAATTGTGTACTATTAAGAAAGCAATAAATATTGATATCTGACATTTAATTTCATATTAATTTTCATCAGCTAACATTTACTGTTACAATTATCATTGTGAAAGGAAATTACATACATAAAACATTTTGAATTTCAAATACATTTAGAAAGTCATGAAACATTTTCCACCTCTATATTTATTGATGTATCAACATGTGACTAACATATCTCATAATAAAGTACCAAAAGTTTTCAGATAAATTTTACACTCCAAATTACTAAAGAAGGGCTAATCTAGTTGTCATTGGACGTAATAAATAAATAATAGTTGTTTTATAATATACTATGTTAAAGTTGTCATAAAAAATAATTGAAAAATGTTCTACAAACTTGAAATACGCCAAACTATATATAGGTTAGTGGGACAGATAGCCGAAACGAGAAATTGTTGACATTTTTAGGGGTCTAAATATTGGACAGACGATTATTTGCCGAACTATACGGCAATGTGAAAAAGCTTCAAATAAAAGTTGTAAGGTATAAAATTGCATCTGAAACAATAAACAAAATTAATTTCGTGTGCCTTGTAACGGCAGAAATTAGATATGAAAATATTGAAAATTACCCCTAAAATAGCTAAAGCCATGGAATTAAAACAAAAAATTAATAAATGTCAACGATTTATCGAAGAAGCTAGATTAATTTATTATTATTATCTGTAATTTCTGTACAAGTGCAAAATTATCAACTTAAATTAACAGATAATTGTTAATTGGAACAGAAATTAGAAATAGTACCTAATAAAAATAAATTACCCTAATGTAACACGAGGGGTGTGTTACAGAGGCTCTAATGATAGTGGTCTTACTTCTTTTCCCAACGATGACCACTTGTTCGCCCACCGCTTGATTACGGAGGATCAAACACAGACACAATTGCACTTAACTTTGATGGCCGATGAACACACTTATATTATGGACACAGACATTGTTAGAATTTAAACTAACTACTTTATTTATTTACATGATTCTATTTACACTTAAACTAACTTATTATTAATGATTACACTAAACATAATTACACACATAAACTAAATAGTTACGTTTTTCATTGTAACTGCGTAGTAGCGTCTACTACGCGCTCAAACTAAAACCCGAGACTACATTCCTTCACACTGAGTTTCTAAGACAGACTCCTTGTCTTGTCAACCTGAGTATCTAAGACAGACTATCTCAAACAAAGCGCTACTTTTGTGACAGGCTTATTACTGAGGGGTTGAAGGGGGTATCATATGGCACCCATACCAATATATCAGCCCTGCACGTAGGCTTGCAATAACTTCTAAACTTGATTGTTAAAACTGTCTAATATCTTTGACAGCTAGACTAAACAGTCAGTTAATAAAAGATGATAACTATTTCTAAACAGAATTTTGACTAACAAAAATAACAAGTTGAAATATTATTCCTAAAACTATAATTTAGAAAAGATTATAAAAAGTTATTTATTTGTTATTGATCGCCTTATTACACTAACATGACAGATAAACTGTTGAGTATTTGTTATTTATTTTGTCTCAATGCCATGGCTATTGCTATTTTTGAGGTGATTTTCGACCTTTTTACCTCTCGCTAAGAGAGGTATTGGAATCATGCTAAAAATCGCATATCCATATTTTAGTGAATAAGCACGTTTTAAGGTCCCTAGAATCCGATAATAACATTTTTACGATGATGTCTGTGTGTGTGTGTGTGTGTGTGTGGATGTGTGTGTGTGTGTATGTGGGGTTGTTGGAGACACAATTACTCAAATTCTATAAGATTAAAGACCTGTGTAACTACGGATTCCTCAATCTAACAGTAATGGGAAGAGTTGAATAGATTCTGCTAACAATTGGACAACCGGAAGTGGTAGTATTTTAACAAAAATCTTCTAAATATTATGTTTTGAATATTTATGTTATTACAAATATTAAAAAACAAAATTCT
This sequence comes from Harpalus rufipes, assembly GCA_951394225.1. Taxonomy (NCBI): domain Eukaryota; kingdom Metazoa; phylum Arthropoda; class Insecta; order Coleoptera; family Carabidae; genus Harpalus; species Harpalus rufipes. The sequence continues at coordinate 15,193,398 of OX596281.1, read as the reverse complement.
CTATCCGACACATTTAAATTTTTTACTATACCTTCTATAGATTTAAAGATAATGATATATAATCCATAAAATAATCTGGTGTAGTAAATCTCACAGCTTGCTCACAGCCCAAACATTTCCATGATAACTACTTGAGAAATTTAAATGTGTGTAAATGACAGATAAATGTCACTGATGTCAGTGTCAAAAATTCAGAGATAGTACTGCAGGCGTTTTTTGGGAACGATATTTAATATTTCTTATTGTATTATTAATTATATATTTACAATTATATAGTTATATTACATGAACCCTTCAGAAATACCCCCAATCCCGTTAATAAATTGGAAAAACCTAGAACATTTAGAAGAAATGGAGAAAACTTGCTCATGGAATTAATTTAAAATTATAGAAGGTACGTAAATATAAAGATGAGGTGTAATTAGAATTTTTTGTGTGTACAAGAAATGTTAAATACAATACTAATAAATACCACAATGGAAAGGGCGAGAGGTATTGTGATGGCCACAACAGATTTTTATACTTATATTATATATATTATATATTATACGACATAGAAAATATTTTTTGCATATTGATTGAAATATAGAATTTAATGCTCTACATTATTTGATGCTTTTTTATCTAAAATAATTAGGGAAGCAGCAAATTAGGAAAGTCTGATTTTACATGTTAAAGTCCTATGTTCGGCTGTGCCGGTCAGCACCCTGTATATTAAGTATATTAGACATTTATAAATATATAATTTTGTAATTATTAATTCAAATGTTGTTGAGTACTATGGATATGCACTTACCTTAATTCACTTGTGTTTAAAGTGTAGTTATTCATGATTTCAGTAAATAAAGTATCACTTTGAAAGTAGGTGTTGGAAAAAACAATAAATTGTTTTAGTTGAACGAGTAAAGTTACTTTATCATTGTATACTGTAACTGTACGGATTTCTGAGAAGTAAAACATGTTGTCGTCTTTTTAGGAGTGCAATAATATGCAGATTTATAACTAATTATATGCGCGTGGGAACACTGTAAATAAAACTTTTATTGCATTCCTTTTGGTTGTGTACTGTTCAATGCAACTGATTCAAGATTTTCCAGTTACAAGTTAAAGGAAATTATTTAAATTATTATTTCAATATATTAAGAATTATTGCCAATAAAATTTATTTACAGTTTTGTTAATAAGTAAAACATTTTTTTTCTGTACATACATACATAAATGTTTACATGACAGTAAATTTTAGTTTTAGAGTCAGTAACACTGATAGAAAATAACGTTATTTGTACGACTATGAATGAAGGTAATATATCCATCTTTTTCGCAGAAGCTTGTAGTCTTTGCAAATGGCAAATAAATATATGCCAATTTGTTAATTCGTTCATGATACAGATGACCTGAATTGAACATCTTTAATTTTTTTTACTGTAGGTGCAAATACAATAGATAAAAAAATTCGTATGAATTTTATTTATTTATTTATTTATTTGATGAGGTTGGAGAACCAATAGCACAATAAAGGCCAAATAAAGGTTCTCGCTAATTACATTAAGATATAAACAAAAATATTACAGCAAACAGAGAGTACTAAAAACAACTCTAATGATAGTAAGGTAGATTTTAAGCATCTTTTAAAGGAGTTGAAAGACATATTGAATAGATCTAAGTGTATAAAATGAGTGTTGTATGTGAACATTATACGGTTAATACAGGACTTACAGGAGTACTTATAATAAACAATAGTAATTTCAGATGTTCATAATGTAGGTACAGTAATTTTTTTTAAAGATGTCCGATCAGGGTCATCTGTATAATGAACTAATTAATAAATTGACAGACATTTATCTCTCTCATTTAAAATGACTATATAGAAAAGTGTTCGATAAGGATGGATTGTCTTTCGATGAAGTTAGGACATTCCATTTTAGATCGATGCTCGTTGTTGACAATACTTTTGCTGTAACATAAGTTTATTTATTATTTCAGCTATATTACCTTGATTCATTGTCGTAAGAATAATGTCATTTTCTGTGTCACTGACACTGTGCCAGTATCTTATTTTCAACATATTTGGTTTTACATTTTCTACTAAACTTACCAGTTGATTTAGTTTGAATTTTGAATGCTTTTATTGTACTCGTACACATATTTTTATAATAATAAACTAACAGTCGTATCTTATGTACCCTTATAAAGTAGTGTCTACTGAATTTGACAGAATAGGCGGAGCTAAAAACTTAATTCATACAATTCGCAGATGACCTTGACCGGACTTCTTTAAAAAAAAAATCTATTGTGGCTAGCACAATACCTCTCGTCTCTTCCGTTTTTGGTTACATAAGTATAGGGCGCGAGCAGTCATGTGACATTGTTGGCCTTGACAAGCAGATATGGGGGCCCTTATCAGAATGACAGTAATTATGTACATAGATGCCAAATGTCAGAATTTTTCATTAAAAATTTCAAGATTTTCTAAATTCACGTAGTTAGTTTGTCATACTTGGCCTAGACAAGCAGATATGGAGGCCCTTGTCAAAATGACAGTTAGTAATTATTTACATAAATGTTAAATGTCATAATTTTTCACGTGGTTAATTTGTCATCAGGAATTTACCTACTTGCCGAGGAAAAATTGAGAATTTGAGAAATCGTGCCACCAACAACCTAACACATACACACACATCCACACACACACATATACACACACACACACACACAGACATCATTGTAAAAATGTTAAAATCGGATACTATGGACCTTAAATCGTGCTTATTCAATAAAATCTGGATATGCGATTTTTAGCATGAATCCAATACCTCTCGTAGCGAGAGGTAAAAATTACTGTACATAATGTAAATTGTAATGTAAACATGTAATCATTGCGCTAACGCATTTATCTATATATGTTTTCTAATAAATGTAAGTTATTAAGAATTAAACATCTATTTCCTATTTTTTTCTACACAAAAAAATACTCAACCATACTTCATACCGTCACACTGAAACACTCCAGACAGTGTGAAAGTAATTTTACACGCTTTATGTAATTGTAAATTTATATACGTTTGCTAGCGGATAATGAATTAAATGCGTCTTTAAAAACTCCATAAAATAAATTTCATGTACACGTCAAACAAGTACTGTTTGTGCTACTTCAAACAACTTATTTTATATTTTCAGACTATCTTAACAAGCAATTAAATTCAAAGCTTACATTTACTAATCATAAAGCCAAGCCTATGCCCATCAAACTAACTTTAAAAATATGATTTAGCTAGCGCTAGTATTTACCTCCCACCATTTAATTTGAATTTTATGTAATTTAATAATAATATTATGCCCTTTTGCATTCAACGCATGCACGCGCTTCACGGAAGAAACGACGCGCGCATTGTATGCTAAGCAACGGTATCTTTGATCTTGTTCATCGATGCAGCGAACAATCTAAATAGATCCGTAATTTAGACATCTGATTGTTAAAGATTTTTCTCGAATGGTAATTATTGGTTGCTTGTGTTCTAATTCACAATAAGAGTAATTTCATCTTAGATACAAGGCCTGAATAGAAAGTCATGCAGAGAGTATAAGCCTAGAGAAATGTAATTATTGAAGTGCATTGATGGATTGAATGCAGAAAAATATGTAATTTAACGCTATTAAACTTTGAAACTTGCACCATATGTATTATATCATTGAAAGATTTGAATCAAAGTACCATAAATGAAGCATTAAAAGCACTGTCTTAGCAAAGGGAGGCGGAAGGGGCGGTACGCCCCGGGCGGCATTTTTATTACTTAAATAATTTGTTTTTAAAAACTATACTTATAATATACAGTAAAAAATTTGAAAGATGTCCGATCAGTAGTGTCGTTTGTTTAGTTTTTGTGAGGGTATAATAAGATACTACTGTTATTTTATTATTATAAAAATATATGTTACAATAACAGCATTAAAAATTCAAAAATAAATCAACTGGTAAGTTTATTAGCAAATGTAAAACCAAATATGTGAAAATTAAGATACTGACACAATGTCAGTGTTAGTGACACTGACAGGAAATAACATTATTCGTGCGGCTATGAATCAAGGTAATGTATCTGAATTAATATAGGTATAAACTTACGTTACAGCGAAAGTATTATCAACAACGAGCATCGTTTTAAAATGGAATGTCCTAACTTAGTCGAAACAATATGAATTTTTGAAAGACAAGCGTGTTCTATCCATCCTTATCGCACACGCTTAAAACTTTTGTAAAGGAGGGGGATAAATGTATGCTAATTTGTTAATTCTTTCATGATACAGATGACCTTGATTGTACATCTTTCAAAATTTTTACTGTAGGTAACATATACGGAATGATGATTCAAATAAATGTTGTAGAGAATTAAATTTTGCATCTAATTCGATAATCACATTTAATTTTTTGCACGTCTCGTAATTGACAAAATATAATATAAAATTTTATAAAAGTGACTTCTTTAAAATGTTAGACATAGTAAATAAAATCACAAAATGTAATGAAATTTTACTTGTCCGAAACGTCACATTCTGATATTTCTACTGACAAATTGAAAGAATTTTTGTGAACCGTACATAGCGCCAAATTTACATAGCTGTCATCTGTCTAATTTGAAAAGTATATATTGTAATGATGCGATTTTGTTACATATTCTTATTTATTAATTATATTGCCAAATATTATCATAGTGTAATAAAATTAGCTTTATAAGAAGCAATTTTTAATCACTTTAAAGCAAAATTGACAAATTCTTTTGAACTTAAAAGTACTCATATTGTTGGGGGTAATTTCTCGACTGTAATGTCGAAAGCTCAGTCAAATAGCATTTATTCTTACTCTATCGAGGTTTCGGTGCACCCTTGCGCCTTCTTCAGGGTGTACAACAATTATGCAACAAAAATGTAATACATACAAAATAACATGGACATTATTACACTAAGATCTTATAGATTGTTACAATTCATGTAAACACGGCAAACAAATGTGCTCTGGCTGAACATTCCAATACACTAAAATACACTTTCGATCTGGATAATTTCAAGATTTTGGCTGAAGAACAGAATTATTCCAAACGTCTGTTTCTTGAAATGTTACATATCAGGGATGATTGCAATAACATCATGAACTGATATTCAAGGATTTAACAGCGTATATTTTGGTGTATTGGAAAAGTTCAAAAAGGAAAAGGCAAATTTCAGGCCAAACTGAATTCCATTAAATTCCTACAACTTGCTACATTATTATTAGTTTACAGATAACCAATAGGAATCCGTATCAATGTTGTCACCAGAATCGCAGGATATTTCCGGCTATTTTCCGTATTATTCGGTTGTCGTTTGTTAGAGCAAATGAATGTGTGTATATGCTCTTTGAATTTTTTGCACGATGTTTTAATAAAATAACTGAATATTTTGTACGATTGTATACATGAATTGTAACAATCTGTAAGATCTCAATGTAGGTGTGACAATGTCCATGTTATTTTGTATGTATTACATTTTTGTTGTATAATTGTTGTAAACCCTGAAGAAGGTGCAAGGGTGCACCGAAACGTCAGTAGAGTAAGAATAAATGCTATTTGACTGAGCTTTCGAGTAAATGTTAACACCTAACAAAGTATTATTGTATTCTAAGGCTAGGTTTGCTCACATACGTATGGCTGTACAAAAATAAACTCAAGTCTAAAATAAAATGGAAAGTTTTCAAACGAAATTAGCTTTTTATATATCTAGTAATAATCTAATAATGATGGTGATTTAAAGTCAAAATATTGATTTTATAGGTACACATACCAACAAGTTTCGTATTGAAAATATGTTATTAGTTTTAAATATTATAATTTTCACAGGAAATTTTTGATGAGTAAAGAATTATAAATACTTCTAATTAAAGTTAATAATATATTCCAACAAAATTAGACAAGGAAATTGGATTGAAATGAAGTGCGGAATTTGAGGCACTAAGACGATTAAATATTATAATAATTGGTGTTTAATCTAATATTATGCATGACTATAACTACATATGTTACTTTATAGAACGGTACATTTATTAATAGATTAAATTATAGAAATACCGCAATGGAAATAAGACATAAATATATTTACAAGTACGAGTCCAGTTAAATTTGGGACACATACGATTCATGACGTCATAGAAGAAGCTACAATATATGTAGTAATACGTTATAACAACAAACAGAGAAAAAACATTAAGTTGAGTTCTCATTACATTTGTACAAAATTTATTGTGGCTTGATCGTCACATTAATTGGATTATATTTAACTAGCAAACCCATCTTGGTTTCGCCTGGGCACACTCTTGAATTTATCGCTAAAAGTTTTTTTTTTTAATACTGGACCGTTTGATAAAAAAATACAATTTATGCAGCCTCCTCAATGAGAAAAATTTCAGAACTAGTATATATATACCTACGTTATTCTGAGCAAAACCATAAAAGGATTTTTTTTTTTTGTTAAAATTGTGCTTTGTAAAATGTTTGTAATCTTCATGTTTGTACTGACTCCATGAATACCTTTTAGAGCCCTAAAGAAGACTGTTCTACAGTCGAAACGTAGGCCAGGAAATAAATATTTTTTATTTTATTTTGGAATCATACACTTGTTTATTCGCCCTCAAACGACGGCATAATTTGGCTTTTATTGAACGAAGGCCTATAAAGTTGCCAGGCAATACAACAAATTCGATAAATCACATTTTTTCAACATCGCCAAATTTTTGAATTCTTTTCCGTATAGGTATTTTGACTTTTATGGAACCAACTTGCCCCGTGCAGCTTCAAATTTTCCAATATTTCTTTACAATGACATCTGACATTTTCAATAGACACTAAATTAAAATTATTTATAACACACAACAAAGCAAAATGAACAAACTATGTAGCATACTTAAAATTCACAACGCCAGCACAACGATAACGAACATGCGTGTTAAAAAAAACCTAACTCGGAGGCTATGAACAGAGAAACGTATGCCTGATAATTATTCAAATTAAAAGTTAAATTGTCAAAATTAATCTTAAATTGCAATTTTAAGCAGAAAACATAATAAAGAAGGATACAGTATATTGCTATTTGCCGTTTTCTAAATTATTTCCATTTCTAAAATAAGATTTAAAAAGGAAAGTTTTGATATCTGTAGATGACATTTTTGATAATATCTCGTGTCAAATTGACATTTAATTAAATATTTTTAAATTGACATACATTTCTTTGTTCATACTCTACTTTGAGTTAGGACTTTTTTTGAACATACTGTACAAATATACCTATTGAATCCTTGAATGTTAACGACCAAAATAAAACGTTATATGTACCACGGTGATAAGCAAGATTGTAGCACTCGGGAAAATTAAAACTCTCCGCTAACAGTTTAACTGGACTGAGTGCACATCAGAGAATCTTGCATAAACATGTTAATAAACTTTTTCTTTATTTATTGTCCACCCACTGTTAATTTACGCACTCCTCGCGGCATATGTCGATATTTTCATTCACAAATTTCCTGAAGCTTTAAATGTCTTTATAATGATAAGTAGTAAATAATAACCAGTTTCAAGACAAGAACTATTTCCCCATGTACTCTATTACACACATACCATATCATACATTAGATAATGGCATTCATTTTGTTCTTCGCTTTAACATAATTAACTTATGAAAATTTTACCGTTAGATTGTGCGTATTTGTTTTTCTACATAATAAGTAATTACAAAATAATTAAATTTGTTTATTTATCTCATCTTGACGACTTTATTACTGAGATACTTTCATCTAAATAATCATTTATAACACCGAGAGAAATAATTTCCTTCGCGATCATTAGATATTGATGAATTCTCGTTGTCTTGGAGATAGGTAAATCAAATGAAAAATGAAATGTAATTCTGCACGTCAGTCAAGTGTAAGTTATTGTCTGTGCATCGAATGCCAGCGCGTTGATATATGTAAATAATAGTCCTATCCTTCCAGTTATTTTCCAACTGAATAGACGTGTATAGGAGACAGCAAGAAACAAGACGAACTTTGACATTTTTATTACATTTTGCATGAAACATTGCAAATAGTATGAAATCAATAAAAAGAAATGACGTTTATTGTTAGTAAAATGTAATGGAAAATAGTTATATAAAAAGAAAAAAATACTTACAATAAGATGTCACAAGAATTGACAATATGTAGAAACTCACCTAAAACAAAGAAAATTACATTAATATTTACTATTTATAATTTACAGAAAAAGAGGAATCGCCTAGTTTCAAAACCCGACAAATCTACTTAGGTCAAATTTTGGGAAATCACAAAAATTATTTTGATATGTTCCAAATAAATAATTATATAAAACATTAATACACGTATTATAATGATGAGAATATAATTCCTTAGTCACATGACATGTTTTCCGCCAATCAACATTCAGAATCTCCCTAGCTACAAGATTATCACAGCGATGATAAAAAACAAAGAAATAAACATCGTATTTATAGTCGTTACTAAGGGATATGTTTTCTTTATTCATGACATTGACAGTTAATTTTGAGTATAAAAATAAATAATAACAATAATTCAAACTCCGAAATATTAAATAAAACTCGTAAGTACCATGTTTTAATATAATATGAATATGTATATCAAAAGTTAGGTTAGGTTATATTGCAAAAATTCATTATATTCTCTCATTAAATATAAGCTCGTGATATGATTAATAATCGAAGATATTGCTCGTGAAACCGAAGCAGCACATTTCAACTCGTCCTTCGGACTCGTGAAATCTACAGCTCGGTTTCACTCGAGAATATCATCGATGATAATCATATCACTTGTTATATTACGTATGATAATAAACCAAAAATTACTCTTTACCTCTCGCTAAGAGAGGTATTGGATTCATGCTAAAAATCACATATCCAGATTTTAATGAATAACACGTTTTAAGGTCCGTACAATCAGATTTTAATATTTTTACGATGATGTGTGTGTGTGTACGCGCGTGTGTGTATACGCGCGCGTGTGTGGATGTATGTGTATATGTGTGTGTGTGTGTGTGTGCATGTGGGGATGTTGGAAGGACGATTTCTCAAAAACTTTAGTACTAACAGCGGTAATAATATATAATTTCCTATTTACAGATTAGGTAGAGGGTTTATCCTGGAGTGAATCCCATATTTATTATAATACATTTTTTGTGGGTCAAGCTCGTGATAAAATAGGAATAGCTATTCCTGTTTTAAAAAGAAGCTATACTGATCTTAACCGCTGTTAATTTCGGTTTAACTACCTATTTCTATATCGGACATTATTGGGAAAAGCTGAAAAGGTTTTGGTAATAATTGACAATCGGAAGTAGTAGATTCTTAAAAAAAATCTTCTAAATATTATTTTTTGAAATTTTTGTTCTTGCTTGTATTAAAGAAGAGTAAAATCTCTATCTGATACATATAAATATTTTATTATATCTTTTATAGATTTAGAGATAAAGAAATATAAGGTATATAATAATCTAAGCGGCGCGATAGCACAGTGGTAGAGTGCTAGCCTCTGGACTCAGAGGTCGTGGGTTCGAATCCGGGTCAGGTCGAATTTTTCTCGACTGATCTTGATCGGTATCTACTCCCGTTACCTTTCCAAGTTGGGATACAATTAACTTGGCAATCACTAAGCTATCTGGCACCGGCTAGTGGTTGTAACAAGGGCTTGCTCGGGTGGGCAACACACATGACATCTACGCAAGGAACTTCGTGGAAATTGTAAAAAATTAAAAATAGATGTTGTGTGTGAGACCACCCTAGGGATATAACCTGTAGGGTTGATAATCCTGAAACAATATACATAAGGTATATAATAATCTGTTGTAATAACTCTCACAGTCCAAATAATGTCATGGAAATCAATTGAAAAAATAAAATGTTTGTAACTGACAAATAAATGTCAGTGTCAAAAATCCAGAGAAATTATTGAAGATTATTTCTGGGAAGTACATACATTATATTATTTCTTATTGTATTAACAGTTAAATATTTAAAATTATAGGTATATTACATGTAACCTTCAAAAATACTGTCAATCCCAACAATGAATTGAAAACATTTCGAAAAATTAGTAGAGTAGGACAAAATTTCTTCATAGAATGTATTTAAAATTTAAAAAATGTAAATATAAAGAATAGACTAAATAAAATTTTTGGTGTAGAGTGTAGGTATACAAGAAATGTTAAATACAATACGGCGCGAGCAGTCATGAGACTTTGTTGGCCTTGACAAGCGGATATGGGGGCCCGTGTCAGAACAATAAGACAAATATGTCAAATATCATAATTTTTCATTCTAAATTTAGTGATTTTGCAATTCCACGTGGTTTATATTCCTCGACAAGTAAATTCCACACTCCTGGGCCCTGTTTCATAAAACTTCTACACTTGTAAATTACCACTGTAGAACTTGTCAAACTAATAATTTGACAAGTTTCTGTTTCAAAAACCTACAAGTGTAAATTACAAGTGACAAGGAAACTAGTCCGTTTCTACAAGTATATTTTTGCAGTTTACAAGTGTAGCGTTTCAAAAAATATTTTCTGGTTTTTACTACTAGTATTTTACAAGTGAACAGTAACCACGAATGAAAGATTGATCATTTGAAAATTACAAGTTGACAATTGAATTTTTTTATGACAATTAATTATAGCAATTTTCTTTTGCAATTTTAAAAATGTGATCCAGTGATTCAGAAGAGGAAGAGGTTTATGTTAATTTTCGACGGGCTAGGATTTTCAGAAGAAGATTGTCCCATGAACATATGGAACAATCGTATGAATTTAACGAACGATTTAGATTGTCTTCCCAAAAAATGGAGCTTTTAATTACCAGTCCTTCTCATTTGAAATTAATGCGCGCGAAACAGCAAATTCATGGGTTAATTTCCATTTTTCATATTTCATATTTTTTGTTAAATTTGTGGAAATTGCGCCAAATAGGATGTCTTTATGTTCCTTAATTTCTCGAAGAAACGCCAATTTAATAGAATTTTTTGCCATATAAATATAATTACAATTAATTATAATTTTGCCTGCTTAACTTTCTTTGATTGCAAGGGTTGAATGTCAAAATGTGGACAAAATTAAATTCAATTATTTTAAAACGCATACTTTTTAATGTGATTAAAAATATATACTTAATGCAAAGGTGGCTGCATATTACATTCACTATGAAACTATGGTTTCAAACTTGTCAACTTGTAAAAATTCACTAGTAATATTGGAAAACTGACAAGTAGTCAAAAATTATTCTTGAAACAGAAATTACTAGAACTTGTCACTTGTACACTTGTCACTTATAACTTGTAACTTGTCGACTAGTAATTTTTATGAAACAGGGCCCTGGTGACATACGAGTATTAACTATGTACTTGAATTTAGAAAATCTTAAAATTTTTAATAAAAACATTTGACATCTATGACCTAATTATTAATTGTCACTCTGACACGGGCCCCCATAGCTGCTTGTCAAGGCCAACAATGTATAGGACTTCTTGCGTCCTATACTTATGTAACCAAAAACGGAAGTGGCGAGAGGTAGTGTGCTGCCCACAACAGATTTTTTTTTGTTGTTGTTTTTTTGTGGATTTGTCGGGTTTTGAAACTAACCTGATATTTTAAACGTAAATATCATGTGGATATGTAGGGGATATCAGCCCTTACATTTGTGTAAAAACTATCGACAATTAAATTGTAAAAGGCTAATAAATAACAAACTAACACAATTTCGAAATGCAATAAATAATGAGTAACACAATTTCGATGTTTATATTTGAACGTTCGAAACAAGACTGACAATTTATTTTTCGTTGCCATTTTTCTGTTGACAAAAACTTAACAATGGCAAGGTTATGACTCTCTAGCTCAGTAGATGTCATGATCGCCACAGTTATGATGAGTTTTCGTACGTAAACATCACACGAAATTAATTTTGATAGGTACGATGATCGACTGTTGTAGGAATTGACACAGGGTGAAAAATTAATCGGAACTGCAGTCAAATACGATTTATTTGGATCAAACCGACGTTTCCTTCATACTATGACCATCCTACAAGTGTTGTAAAGTTTGTTCATCGTTGTTCTATTCTTGTCTATTTTTTAAAATTTTGTACACGTTTATTGTTGTTTTATCTTATTTATTTATCCTTTTATTCATTTGACGATAATTTTTTATGTATATATTTTAAAATGTGTTTTTGTAATAATATAATTATTTGCTGATTTTGGATAGCCCTGAGGATGGACATAATATGACCGAAACGTGGGTTTGATCTAAATAAATCATATTTGACTGCAGTTCCGATTAATTTTTTACCCTGTATAAATTCATTTTTGCCCAAAAATGGATTTGTCGGGTTTTGAAACTAGGCAATTCAGAGAAAAAGTACAAGATTTGCAAGAAATATTTCTTGGGTTTTGTCATGAGACCCCTCTGGTTGAGATACAGAAACAAAAGACTAACTAACTAGTACCCTCAAACTAAGTTTCAGAATTTTAGTGCAAATAGAACCAAAGTTATAAACAAAAATATGTCTGTTGAGATGCACATTCAAAGGGCTGTAACTCTGTAACTACGTTATCGACATGTATTTATAACGTTTTTCGCCTTCTATTAACCTGTAGTATCACCCATCAAAAAACAAAGATAAGAAGACCGTGAAGACATGTATAAGAATAAAATCTCATCATAAAGTTTTATAATTTATTATGTGCGATAGCGCCGAAAAATGTAATGCTTTAAAAATGAAGATGTTTCGTTTATTATATTCATCTGTAACTATCTCAAATATTTCATTACTATAAAGTAGTATAAATTTTTAATTACAACTTAATTAATATTTATAATTAAAAAAGTGGAACGCTCATTAAAGCAAAATTCATAATGAGATATCATTAATTAACTATCATTCTCTATAGTAATGTACCATTAGTAAAGAAAAACTTGTCTCTTTAAAGACAGGAGACTGTATAATTACGTTTCTATAATATAAATAAAGATAGAGATGATACTTTTTACTATAATTATTCTCGGAAATGTGCTAAAAAATCGCATTGTTCTAAATGACGAAGTCGTATCGCCGAAGAGTGCTAAGCTATAAAACTCTTCATCGTCTGAGAAGTTTAACTGATATTGACTTCACACGCAACATTGGATATTTTTTACAGAGCCTACTGAGAGATTATTAATTACCTCATTAAAATAGTGGCGCTAAACTAGATTTTACATTTGTAACTATTAACTTAAACTATTTGTATTTTTATAATCATACGCTTCTTTCTGTGATACAAAATGTTATGAGCTACTTGTAATAGTATTTTATAGGTATGATAAATGTTTATAACTAATCATCATGACATACATAAATATTCTCTCAAAAAATATACATAAATATACAATTTGCTAAGCAATAATTACCGAACATAATGCATCGACATACAGTATGGGATATTTGATTTATTACGTCAAATTAAAACTTTCTGTATTCGCATTTCTCGTCTAAATAAGGAAGGTATTGTCTTTGTTCAAAAAATTGTATATGTGTGTGTAACAAAAAATTCTCTTCGATAACTCCAATACTACAATTCGAAATATTATAATTCTTTTATACATCCATATGAAGAGTTGGTTAGATTTTGGTTACGATTGGTTAACCGGAAGTACCTACCCTTATTTGAAGATTTTAACAGTTTTTCTTGAAAAAACGCTGTTAAATATTATTTTTTGACATTTTATGTTATTATAAATATTATAGAATTTATTCTCTATCCGATTTATGTTCACATCTATATAACAGACTCTGTTCATTGGCTTTGGCGACGGGTTTATATACCGCGATGTCCTTCTAGAACTTTCCGACGCCACAATGACATTGAAAACAAAGGATCACTCCACCGGATGTAATTAAACCAGTCTAGACGCGTGAGGGATTTCCCCCGCTGGGGATTACGTCATTGCTTCGGTATAATCTACCAGTGGCGGCACTCGAATACTTTTAAGTCAGGAGTGCACGTGACAATACTGACATCTGTCAATTTGAATTATCTGAATTTATTAGCAGTATCCATGGTTAGCAAAGCTGGCTGATTTATGAAATTTAATATCTTTATAAGTCTTTAACTCTATATCTATTGTACATTGTACTCGTACATGAAGTATAAAATGCAATCAAATCGTATAGAGAATAATATATTCTTTAAGTTATAATAACGTTAAATGCCAATAAACGATATTTAACTATTAAAATCTTCAAATGAGAATACTTCCGGTTGACCGATTATAACCAAAATCTAATCACATCTTCGTCTGGATGTAAACTTGAGGAACACGAAAAAAATAGAATTTTTGGAATCCTGGTATTGAAGTTATGCTATCCGAAACTTTTGTCATACATATATGGACACATACACACACACAGACACAATACATACATACAGACATCATCGTAAAAATGGTAAAATCGTATTATATGGACCCTAAAACGTGCTTATTCATTAAAAACTCATCATTGAATTTTTTGACCAAAGACAATACCTTCCTTACCTAATGGTGACGGAAGGTAAAAATAAAAACATACTGTTCTTTTTAGTAGTTCAGTTCAGTACGAGGTAAGATAAGATTAGTTCATTTCTCCCCAAAAAGAAAGCGCCTATAGAATCGTTTGCAAAAAGAAAATCTGTATTGTTCAAAAATTTTGAAAATTGATATAGGTACTTCTGTAATTTTATCTGTAGAATTGAATGGTGATATTTCCCAGTTAGTATACAATATACCCACTCACACCCAAAAATAGATATTTTTAGGGCATAACCTAAATATGTGAGGAACGAAAAGAGATTTTGAAATGCGGTTTCAAAATCTAAAATCAATACGATGAAAATATTTCATTACTCGTTAAACCACATTGAATTGTTTATTTATATAACTTGTAATCATAAATTTAAAAATAAATATATAATGACGTCTTTTTATCTATTTCATTGAAGCTGATTACTAAGAAGAATCGCTCAGGAAACTATCAAATAACTATATAACTAGGCATGTAATCATAATGGGTAAGCATTGTGAATATCTTCTCAGCATTTACTTTTTGCTGAAATAAAAAAATGTCTATTATCTAACATGATTAGTGAAACTAGACTAACCTATACCGGAACTAAGCATTTGCTTAATTTTCTACCTGATAATCATTTCCTAATGAGATGCTTGACCAAATTCCTATCCTGCTTGTTGAATATCATTATTTTAATAATGCAAATTCCTGACATCCAGGAAACAATCTACTAGAAGAAAGACGATACTTCTAGCTGCTTTGCTACAGTTATCTTAAAGTAGTTATTTATGTTTAATTCCGTACAGCTATTAAGTTATTTCTATGAATATTCAACAGTTAGAGTCGTTCTCGTTAATATATCATTTAACGTTATATTACACACTTAATTCTAACACTTTAAGATGTAGGCATAGTTTTAAAACTATTTAACTGTAATGTAATAAGATTATTGTTTAAAATAAAAACTAAATATTTTAAAATATTACAAAATTTTCTGAATTTCATAATATACAAACGAGCCTAAACTCGTAATAATTTGGTCGGTTTACATTTTTCACAAACAAATTCTAAAACCTTCATGGAGGTGAGAAATATCTACAAATTTCTTGCGACTAGTTCACAATTTTAAACTTACAAAAACTTAATGTTACGAGAGTCATTTCTTAAATATTGCATACAATGGGGAAGTTTAGCGTATTTTTTCATTTTATTAAGAATGTCTTCAAAAGTGATATTCTATATTGTATTGCACCTTAAGCAGGTGCGCGCTGGGTTCACATGGCAACAGGAAGTTTTAAAAATGGCATGCACATGTTTTGACGTTTATAAGCAGTGACAGTTCTGTGTTGTGATTATTATAGTTTCATTGTTCTTCATGTGCAAACGACTAGTTCTATTTACTTCATTTAGTGTATTATTGTATTCAATATTAAGTATCGTATAATGGTTTTGAAAACAAATACAATTCCAATTCGAACTAAAAACTCATAACCTCACTCCGCGAAAACGTTAACAAACCCACGTGAACTTGCCAGCAGTATGTAGTGTAATGCCTGAACATACGTTCAAGAAGTCAGGTCTTACCATCTTTTCTAGGCATGCGCATAAGTCACTTGTGACGTCACAAAAGTTCGATGATAAATAATTAATTATAAATAACAATTTTAACTTTCAATTACATTTTAAGTAATAATTACGTCACGGATATGTAGGTGGGTATTATTCAATGGTAATTATTTAATTCTCTTACTCCCCGCCCTGGTAGGAGTTTTGTTTATTTGTCTTGAATAATCACTTTATACACTAATTTACTGTTAATAGATATTTAAAGTCAGTCTTTCTCTAGCTTTTGAGGGATGAGGTGTTTAGAGTGTGTTTGTGAATGTGAACAGTGAGTGTTAAGTTTTGGACAGGACTTGAACAGAGGTGAGTTGAGTCTAACACGCACTTTTAGTTCCTTATAGCGAGAAGTAATATATGTATGATTATCCTCTTACTTTACTGCGTTGTCCTTTATCCTAATCCTTGTTGATTGGTCGTGCCCGGTAGAGCCTCTGGTCTTTGATTTAAGACGTGATGAGAGAGCTATAAGGGTAACCAGGAATGCGACCTATGTGTCCACGATTGCTAGCCTCGTGGGTTTTCGCTGGTTCACCGCGTGGTAACGGTAGGGATGGTTTTATCCTGGTTTTGTAACCATGCCCCTAAGGCCGAAGTAAAGCCACTAGGGTGAATCAGCAACTGAGCAAAATTCGGGTTAGGGTAGCTCCCTATTCCCAGGGGTGGTAATGGCAGAGTTGGTGATGTAACCTTGTCTGGGTGCCGGTATAAACCACACTGCTCAGGGTGGTAGAGGCACGTACAGTTCAGTATACGTACGCGTAAGACCTGGGCCACGCTGCTATTGAGTAGCAGGTATGCGTTTCGCATCAGGTGACGTATTCCATTTCCCTGTTCTGTTGGACGCTGTTGTATGAATGTATGTGTGTGCGTAATGACTTTTCACTATGTGGTAAATACTTAGGTAGTTCTCTTTATTACAGGGAGACTAGGAGCTCCGGAGCAGCCTGGGTAGAGGACACCTAGTATTTTTGTTTTGTTTTTTATTTTGGGAAATATTATATTAATTTAGTTAATTAAAAGTCAGGGTACAGGTAATCATTTTGGTTTATTTCAGTCTCCTTACCAGTTATTCGAAGTATCCTCTCCTCGTTTACGCAACATTATCATATAATTATTCATATATTTACGATTAAAAAATATTTCACATGTAATTTCAATCACGCTAAACTTCCCCATTGTTAGTTTATTCATTTGTTTAACTATCTCTTTACAATCCATCAATATAGTCTCCCTGCTTCTCAATGACCAAGTCCCAACATATGGGAAGCTTTACTATTCCATCCAAGACAATCACCTCTGTTCATCTGTCGAATGGCTTGGGTACCGGCAGCATGTTTCAGCTTTGAGAAGAGCTCGAAGTCTGGAGGACTTCACAACCGTATTCACGCAGTTTTTCGGTGAGGACATTCCGATGTTGGGGCGAGCAATGTCATGCAAAATGAGTGAGCCAGCCTGAAGCAACTCGGGTTTTGTGCACTTTTCTGCGCATTTTTTGCATGAAGGCCCGATAATAAACTGCTGTGACACTTGCTCCACATAAACTCTGTCTATCATTGTGATTCCCTTGTAATCATAAGCAAAGGCCATTATTTGTTTGACTCCGAAATTTTTTTGGCCGTGGGGAATTTAGACCTCTCCACTTGCTAAACTGTGATTTGAATTCCGGTTCAAAATCTCTAATTCACGTTTCATCAATGGCGACTATTTCTGCCACGTAAAGTTTTGATCTTAATGTACGACCTCTGATCTTCAACAGTCACAATACTCAAGACACGTGCAGGCTCCATTTTTAGCTGACGTTTGTGTAGAATAGATTACACTATAATTGACAACAAAACACACGCTTCTTCCCCATGCCTTCTACTACAACAGACGTAAATGTCACTGTTGGGGCATCATCCAACTAGCAATGTTGCCAAACTGTGCATTATTTATGAAATGACCCTCATATATTTTCACTTCTTCAATATTTCAATTGTTAATCCCAACTGTCGAAATATTGTGTGAACAAGTTAATAAATTTCATAACTATCGCGAAATCATTAGAATGGCATACTGATACATATTTTATATCTAATAAAATACATTACAAAATAGCTATTTGTGTATTAAGAGCGCAAAATAGGACATTGTCGATTGAGAGGTTGTTCTCGCGGCATTCTCTCGAAATCGACAATGTCCATTTGCGCTCAAAACTCACACAAGATTTTTTCTGCAGTCGCCACCACAAAAAATAATAAAATGTACACTTTGTACTTACACTACTACTCAATTAATAAGGATTAATATAAAGAAAAAAACGTCTTTTATATTTAATTTATCATTATTTCCCATTCTTTTTGATCTATTGCTTCAATCTAATCTAATGGCTCGATTCTGTATAACTTGGATGTAACGCTGTAAAAGTGTAAGCGGTGTAGCTTATAGCGCAGTGTAAGTTCAGAGTTTACATTTCTGTAAAATAAGCGATTCTGTACCGTGATATATAACCTTGATCGATGTAACGTACGCTTACAGCGCACCTATCTTCATGTTTATTATTTATTCCATTTGTAAATAACTGCCAAAATGTCAAACACTAATAAGTTAGTATTTTATACATTAATTATTTGATTCGGTATTATAATTCATTGTTCAGTATGTCTTGCAGAGAAAAGAAACGCAAAAGATTATTTAGTACCACAAAAATACAGTATGAATTGTAAATATGTTAGAAAACGATTATATATTAAGAAGCGGAATAATAAATCCTAACGTAGAAGAGAATTACATAAAGAAGAAATGGGAGTAATTATCAATTTCGTTAAATGCTCTCGGGGATAGAATATAATAGTTCTTGACCTTATTTTGAATATTTTATTTCTAAAAATTACTGCAACAAACAATAATAAAATACACGCAAATAAAAGGAACTTTTGTTCTACGTCTTGCCTGCCCTCCGTGAATTCTTAACGTTTCAATTAGTTCATGAACTAAAGGTTTCGTCAAGCGAAACGTATTAATAAATTCCACATTTGGTGTTTCAAACGGATTATGCATATCTCGTA
Source organism: Harpalus rufipes (assembly GCA_951394225.1). Taxonomy (NCBI): domain Eukaryota; kingdom Metazoa; phylum Arthropoda; class Insecta; order Coleoptera; family Carabidae; genus Harpalus; species Harpalus rufipes. Next base: position 15,174,107 of record OX596281.1, on the reverse strand, counting down.
AATTTTTTCTTTTGATACGCATATAACGCCTAGAATAATGAAATTCAATTAATAAATTTTATATTATTTTTATTTTTCAAATGCACGTACCTATTATAATCCTCTTCGTATAAAGCAAAAACAAAATATTTGGATTGTTTATCTCAAATATTACTTACTAACCTCTAAATGTAAAACACTGACAACACTACACCGAACTTTCTTTCACTGTAAAGTTACAGCAGGGATGTAGCATTTACACTCTATAAAAAATCTTATAGAATCGCTTTTTGTGTACACCGCTGTAATTTTTCAAGGTTATAGTGCTACATACGCTACAGCGGCTTACAGAATCGAGCCATAAACATTTTATACTTTTGTTTTTGTAAATGAATGCGCTACTTTATTTTCACAACAGTGTAGCATTTTTTTTTTTTTTTGGTTATGTAATATACCGACAGAGCAGTTATGTCAGATTGATTTGTAAAGATGGTAAATGTGTCACTACAGTGCCATTAATTCCTGAATAATCGTTTCCATTAAGACTGTAGACAAGTGACATTTCTCAACATTGTATAGCTAGAAATTTGGAGAGCGAGCATTTTTTCTACTTTGTCGCGCTAGAGCGGCAAAGTGACATTTTGCGTTGAAAAAAGAGAGCGCTAATGGCTACTTTCTATGTTGACTGTAGAAAAAGAATGTTGTAGGGATGAAGAAATCCATTATTTACATAGGTTATCAAATCTTTAAATTTAAAAATCTATTCTTCTATAACGGAATGGATAAAGGTGATATTTCCTTTGAATTTAAAACCATATCCAAAGTTATGAAAAAAAAAAAACTGTAATTATAAACAAATTTATTTGTCCACGATGTAGACAAATTACATATATGTATTTTTATTAAAAATGAGCGCCTCAATACTGAATTAAAGTTCTATTCATACCTAATGAATCATCTTGTGTATAATCTATTATTAACTTCTATGCAGTAAACATACTATCAACATCAAAACTTAAATTCAAAGAAACGAACCGAATGAATAATGTGAAGATGCAAATACACTGTGGGTGGTAAGACAAACATAAAGACTAAGAAGGCTACATAAAATGAAAAACACGTTGCTACATCTATCAGATAACAAAGGGAATATCTATTTTCAGCTACAGTTAAAATTCTCTTTACTGCTTTTAATTAGCAGAAAATATATCCTTCAACATTTATTCCTTCGTCTCATTTGTCAAAAAGAATATATTTTATGAGTATGAAGTATACTCTCCACAAATGAGATGCATACATTATGAAACAGAGAACTGTAAAGCAGTATTTGTTGCCTAACAATAAAAGGATTACGTTATGTGGAAATTTATACGATTACCTGATTTAGTGTGACATTATTATTATATTACGAGGTGTAATTAAACAAATAACATAGTCATGAACACACAATTGCAATTACAAGTAATTCATAAATCAGTTCTAATCTTGAACAAATTATCTATGCATTTTACATTTATTCGCAAAGTAATCACAAAAGGGAATTTTACTGTCTTACAACACAATAGCGTGTTATTTATGTTTGCTTTAAATGTATATTAAAAAACATTAAAATACATCAAGGGTTCAGTGGACAAATGGTATATGTAAGTGCATTTTTTACAAAAATAGTTAACGATATTTTTGTTCGTATTTAGGGCCGTTTTCATAACAAAGTTTATCTTTACTTTAATAATTTAAATTAAAATGAAAATTATATTCATTTTCATAATACAATAATAATTATAAATAAAAGCAAATGATACTTTCTCGATTGATAATAATGTACAGATATTTTTTTATCAAATATATATACAGTATAGAGTACTATATACAGAATGTAACAGCTAAACGAGCTACCCCAAATAATTCCTATATAAGATACAATAAAATACTATAAGACAATCTTATACAAGACCAAAGGGATGACCGATTAGATAAGACTTTTTTTAAACCAGTGGTTCTCAAGTTATAATATAATGTTACATTTTTTTAAATGGGATGATATATATAGGGTGTATCACGGAAAGTGAAACATAGGCGATGAACATGGGAAATCAGTTTTTCCGTGCGTATTGCTCCCCTAATTATTTTAGACAAAAAGTTTCAATTATTATTAGTATTTATTTTGATAATCATTATTCTGACACTGACGTAATAAACCGTTACGCTTTTGTTCGTCTCTTGTTTCTAATTCCATGTCTAATACTATTAAATTGTTATTCCGTGAATTTTCAAAATTTATTTCTCCAGTTTGAAGTTACCAAATTTTTGCTTTACAACATCCATTTGAAACTTTTTCTCTAAAGCCTGTTTTACATTATCATAAATTTACATGCATTTTTACAACTTCGTATTTGATCACAAAATTTCAATGATTACACGGTAATAAATTTTCAACTTCTTATGGTACCATACGATGTTGTAAAAAATTCTCAAATAGGGCATGTTCTAATTTTGAAGGTCATTTGCTTCACATTTCGGTGATATTTAGGGTTTTCATTAAACAAAAGTTTACATTTCATGTGTAGTTGCAGGTAATTGGCTACTCTGTACTATGAAACTTTTCACAAAACCAAACGTCAAGTTCAAATGAAGAACAATGAATAGAAATTTTTTAAAAAATGTTTGTAATTGTCGCAGATTTTAATACACGAAATAAGATTTTGAAGCGTAAACGAATTTGGTTCAAGCCGTGGATTCAAAGGCGACAAAATAGAAGTATACTAAATTTAGTACAAAATGAATTGTTGCACGAAGACACTGAAAAATATAAAAATTATATTTTTGCACAACATTTACTCCACAACTTAGTTTACAAAAACGAGCGCGACACACAAATGAAAACATCAGCTGTAAACATTTGAGAAGTTAGTAAACTGTAGTAGTAAACTGTTACCAACATATAAAAATGTACTTAAGTTGGCGACAATCAAACATGTCACAAATATTTGGCCGTATAAAACGAAAAGATTTTGATCAAAGTTATTATGTAAAAATGAAAATATTTTACATGTAAATTTAATTGTAAATATATGATTGTGTAAAACAGGCTTCAAATAATTAGGGGAGCAATGCGCACGGAAAAACTGATTTCCCATGTTAAACGTCTATGTTTCATTTTCCGTGATACACCCTGTATATATACACTCTGTATCTCCGAAATGTTCCCCACGCCATTAATTTCTGATGCTAGAATTGCTAAACTTGTATCTAGGGACTTCCCAAACTCACACTGTATATATTTTTACTCTTTCGATAGAGTATTTTTTTCTGAATTCAATTACATAACAAAAATATAGAGAAATATTCAAATGAAATTTAAATAAATTTAATTTTCATATTCATTTTTCAGTAGGCTATGTATGAAAAACAATTGACCTTAAATTAAAATTAACCAAATATTTGTTAACAACGTTTCTATCATAAATAATTTAAATCTCATTTTTTGGTTTTTATTCATAGCCTGCTGAAAAATGACTATAAAAACAAATTTATTTAAATTTCAATTGAATATTTTTCAATATGTGTCTTATAGTATTTTATTCTATCTTTAATAATACAGAAATTATTTGAGGTAGTTCGTTTAGCTGTTATACCCTGTATTTAAAAACACATTTATATTATAAAAAGGATAAATAAAATAAATAAATATATCACGGCATATTATCCATTGCTGGGTGTGCCAAACTGCTTTGTACAAAGATTTCGGTAATGATGATGACATATTTGTACCCTGTAGCGTTTACCAGGCGTCACCTCACGGGCACTCATTGCTGGCATGGCGAGTGCGCCATAGGAGTTAATTTTGTGCCATTTGAAATATTTGGCGTCGGTCGGGATAGAACCTGGTTCTCTAGATTCGCAACCAGACACTCAAACACACAGCCACGAGACCTCATAAGATGTTAACGTAAAACACAATTTCTATACAATCATATTTGTTTTGTGCTTTTAAACTTCAACATACGTTTAATATATTGTATTACAACACGAAGTTCTATACAGGTAATACATTTTATTATTAAATATTACAAGATTACGTATGTACACAGAGCAAGATATAATACAATGAACTTATTGTATAAATCATAATTAAAATATCCCTTATCATTCATATTTAACATAAAATTTATTGCTCCATAAATTACTCTATTTTTACACCCTCATTAAAATACCATGACTATTTACCTTCATCTATCAGCAATTACACAATGGCTTTTTCACTAAGTTTACAAACTGATAAGCCGCTGATAAGACTTCTCAGCAAAGCCCACCGCCGTTTGATCACATCTAGTTGGCGTCGCCTGGCCTCCTTTGATCTCTAGGCGCCTGGGATCAAACACACCGACGCTAGCATTTGTTTATAGAGGAAGCAACCAAGGCTCCCGCGATGTGTGGATGTTTACAGACAGAGGAGAGTTTATGTCAGGGTCGAGAAAGTTGTGGACAGATTAAAATAAGATTAATGGAGATGTAAAGATGAATGCGCACCCACCCAGGATGAGAAGAGATTAGGATATTGCAATGGAATTGAAAAGGGTATAGGTGGTGTACACAAAAGTGGTCAGCGCCGACATCGGACAAAAAGTTTTGGGTCGTTTTGATATGTTATGTTTTATATTAGAATAATAGGACGTCAAATTATTGTGTGATACAGTGGGGGATGTAATAATTCTTACAAAATTACCGATTGAAGTATCAAATTTTACAATTTTTCTATAAGATTATATGAGGAATAGATTCTTAAGAAAATAACTTTTCAAGAGATATCTTCTACTAACATGAAAAAATCTGATGTGGACACCACACGACTTCCTTGTACGATTATTAAACTATACATATTTTTTTAATAAATAAATTACAAAATATTAATTTTAACTTCAAAACAGTAAGATATATAGCGACCATAAAGGAAGTTTTTAAAGAGAGTTTTGATTACAACAATGAAATATTTGATTACAACAATGAATATGACTAATTTCACAATAAAAATATAATATTTGTTATTGTACGAATCATAAAATTGCACGTATTTAACATAATTTGACATGAACGTTTTTTTTATGTTTTTGTCCTAATCCATAGCAAGCTTTATTACAAAAACAAAAAAGTATATAATTTTTAAATTTACATATCTCGCTTATACAAAGGGCTAATTTAATAATACTTGATGTGCTAGACGCACATTCTCTAAAACTTTTATTTGAAGCATTTATTTCTAAAATCAAAATATAATCATTTTATTCAAGAAAAACTGTTAACAACTTCAAGTAATGTACCACTTCCGGTTAGCCTATTTGAACCAAAATCTATTATGTTATTTCGATTGACATAAAAGTCTTGTATACCAAATTTGAAAAGTTTCGGATTATATTTTAAAACAGTTTTTCATTAAAATCTATTATAGGCTTCATGTAAAGTGCCACTTCTGGAAATTGTGTAATAACCAGAAAGGGAGGTGCACAACTAGATGTTATAGGAGTCCTAAATACAAAATTTCAACTTTCTACGGCTTACCGTTTTTGAGTTATGCGAGATACGTACGTACGTACAGACGTCACGACGAAATTAGTCAAAATGGATTCAGGGATGATCAAAATGGATATTTCCGCTGAAATCTGAGAACCGATTTTTTTCGCGATTACAATACTTCCTTTACTTACGTACAAGGAAGTAAAAATCATTTAGGTTTACATATTTTCTCATTATAGATGCTAATCGTAAGAATTAAATTCAAACAATGGTCATACAATTGAAATAATGAATTGTACAGAAATGTGTCTTTTAAGTTAATATTTGAACAAGACGCAGAAAATTGTTTTAAAATTGTATAATACTTGCAGTTGTATAAAATAGAAGTCTATATTTGATATAATTCGTCTATATATTATAGATTGCGTATCATGTAATGTTAATGATCCATTAGAATTTAGTAATTCAGAGTTCGTATTTTTTGTGTATCTTCCTTTTCGTGTTTGTGCCACTGATACCAGTTAGAGCTGGTATAGGTATTTTGAATCAAAAGTCTTCTTCATTTATTGCGAATATAATAGAAAAATATGCTAACATTATCCAAGTTCTCCAACTCTTTAATCGCAATTTCCGTGAGTGGTGTATATTGTAATATTTAACTAATATTATAAAATATAATATAAAACTAAATATGATAAAATGGTTTACAGAAATTACACATATTATGAGAAAAATTATAATTTACTACAATACCTTCGATGGTATTTTGGCTTTTTTAGCATTTTAAATAATTTCTTTATTCATTTCTTTGTACTATGTATAATATTCACATACAATAGCAAAAACTCAAAATAAAGTTGTAAATTGTATCACCTTGCAAATGGAAAAATAAAAGAGAAATTTTAGTCATTTCAAACATGCACAAATTTGAAATGGTTAAGTAACATAGAAGAGGAAAAACTGCAAGTAAACCCAACATAATAAAAGATTATAACCAAGGAATGTATGGAGTTGATAGATCAGACCAAATGATTTCGCATTATTCGGACTGCGAAAAATTATTAGATGGCCGACGAAAACTGCTTTACACATTATAGAAATATACCTTCATAATGCTTTTATTCTTTACCGAAAACACATACGTTCAACGCAGAAATCTTTAAAACTCAGAGAAAAATCTATATAGTATTTGCTAGGAGATAAAATGCCAAACCCGCAAGTAAAAGTTAAAACTCTAGATGATCTACATTATTTAGAAGCAATTCCACCAATTGAGAAGAAGCATCGTCCCACTAAACCATGTCGAGTTTGTACAAGACAAAAGTTTGTACCAGCCTTTCTGTCGAAAATTGCTTCAAAATTTATCATCAGAAGTAAATTATTTTATGTAATTTTTATAACAATTTTTGTAGGTTAGTTTGGAAGAAAGTATAAATACAACTATATATGTCTCATATAATAATACTGTCCCTTAAATTTGGTATTTTTGTTTGTAGACAAATGTTCAAAATAAATATTTTTTAAACATTATACTGGTAAAAATATTCATTTCTACAGTCATATTAAATATTTGAAGACAGCGTTGAAAAATAAAGTTCACTTTCCGAGTAAACTCGTAGTTAGCGTATTATTAAGACGCCATTTACGACTTATCTCGTAGTTGGCACCCAACGTGTTAAACACTTTTCGTTGTAGACACATAAAATACTATTATTTTATAAATAATCTACTGTCATTAAAAATGGATCATATAGAAGTGAAAAATGTTCTTGGTAAAGGAGTATGAAGTATGTTTACTTATTAATAGCCAATAATTTTAATTCCCATTTCCTTGAATCACGTTAATTATATTTCAACTTCTGTATAATTTTCAATAACGCAAGATAATTAAATTCAAGAACTACCACACGCACGTCACTTTTTCTCATTCACTTTTATTGACTTCATCTTCACACGTATAAAATTTGAATTTTATCCAGTCTATCATCACATTATTTTTAATTTGACGTTATTTTTTTCAACGATTCTCAAAGATACAATTATTTCCTGAGTTCATATTGAAATACAATTTTTATCACATTTGAACCTATTCCGCATAATATACGCCGTAAAAACATTAAGTAGGCGGCAGGTGAGTCGTAAGTTTAAATTGCTTCTGAAAATAACTGAAATTTAATAATCAGTTTCCTTACATAACGGCTAAAAAGCATGGTTTTAATGACAGAAAATTACACGTTTACGATGTAAAAGTGCTCTTGAATATATTATAAGGGAAATTCAGTAGCAGAATGTTCTACAAGGCTGAGATTGACGTCGGTCAAGGAACTGAGAACCCTATTAAGTTGTTCGGATTATGAGACCCTAAATTCACATCAATAATGAACTTCCCACAAATTATTAGAGGTGTTGTGAAGTGTATGAAATTAATATTGAGTAAATTTGCTGCTTTTCTGTTTCACTAACAAGTACATAGAAAAGGTTAAGAACTCTATCATTTCTGACAACATAAAAAAAATATTATAATAGCTATTAGCATACCTAGGAATCTAGAATTGTTATGAGTATCATAATTGTCGCATATGTAGAATTTTAATATATCTAAAGCTTGTTATGATTCATGACATCCGTGATTTGTTCAATAGTTATACAGTGTGCTTTTATTTCCTATTACCAATATTTCTAGAAACCTGAGTGATGACGCAGTGTGGCGAGATATCGTAGTAAACAAACACGTCGCAACCTGTTTAATGACTTAGGGTCTCCTGATCCTTTATTATTATGTTATTATCGCGTAGAATATTCCAGAGAGAGAACAACGGATATATAAATACCGTCAGGGAAGCCAGCCAACACATTTTGATATATACAAGCGTCGTGAGATGAACAGTTAGTGATTTAATAGTGTACGAGTGGTGAACATAAATATACTTATATAAATAAATATAGTGAAATAAATAGTTTAAATAAATAATCTTACTGTTTAAGTATTTAATAATATTCTTAGCTTAAATTAATGTTTATAATTGTTTAATCATAGTGTTAATTACATTTATTATCTTTTTAATATTTATCTTAATTATTTATCGTTTAATAAACTTTTATTTTAATTAATAATATTTCTCTGATTTTTACACTTGACCGAAATAAATAAACGTTACAGTATGTATTAATGAAAAGCATTATACTTTCATATTATTTTAATTTTGTAGTCTGTTGGTGACATGTTAGTATGGTATAGTATATTACATTCGAGGTGGGATATGTTCCATTGCAGCCGAGGGCTTATGTAGATTAAAATTACTTTTAGAATGAGACACCAACGTCACGACAGCTGCACGAAGTTCATAACGAGTACATGTGAAGCCAAATCCGTTGCTATGGCAACGTCAAAAACGTGTCTACTGCTTTAAAAAAATAAATGTTATAACTCATTGATTAATTTTGAAAATTATTGATTTAATAGAGATCTATGACGATGTTGCTAGGCAAGCCCTACATAAACATTTCCAATCCGTGGGGTGGAAGTGAAATCTTTTATTTCCCACCCAAGAGATTGTCATTACAGTTAGGAATGACGTACAGTCCATACGATGTAACTTGGCGAGGCAAAAGAATGTAATTCACTTCACTATTCCTAAGTTGCGTTTTGTCAAATATTTACTTTTACTCGATGCCGCATAGCTTCAGAAGTGAAATAGTGATTTTACAATGTTTTATTGCCGTACACAAAGCAAATTTCACCCTAATACACTCAAACTCGGGGTGTCAGGTACTTTTTAACCCAAGAAGTTATATTCATACATAAGCGTTGGTGCATTTTTTTTTTCAATAGCAATAGAAATTTTATTTTTTTAACTTAATTAATTTAAAAAATAATTAATTATAATATGATTTATATAATATATAATTCATTCCAATATTTGTCATATATTTTTTTTATATAAATTTATATATATTTGTAATATTCGTAATTTTATTGAACTTCATTCTTCTACGGTACGCCTATGGATTTTATTATTTCCCCATTACCACAGTGATAATGTAAATTGCCCCAACTCGCCAAGTTACATCGTACGTACAGTATTTCCTAACCTTTAAAAGGTTAAGTATAT